>OX632363.1:5818805-6001906 GCA_951751655.1 Ophion costatus
CGGTCGATACACGGGTTGGTGACCACTTACAAGGAACATCATTCAGGTGTCCGCCTCCGTATTTGTGCAAACTCATATATATGATAAAGCATTGAAACCTATTCGACACGTGACTTTTTATCGCCGGAAAAATGGGTTTAAGGGGGTAAGCCATCTCTCAAAACAAAGCGTGTCTAGAGGTGATTTCGCAGTTTCGCCCGCAGACAGTCCACCTTTATGTATTTATTTCATCCACTAAATAAAACTGAAACCTTAATTTCTCCTGTGTAAAGCCATGGGAAATACACCATAGAAGTATCAAAAAAAGATTTAATTAAGGGGTGCCACGCTTTCTTTGAGGAGTGGTTTCCGCTTTCAACCCCGTTTTCCGACGATAAAAAAATACGCGTCCAATAGGTTGCAATGCTTCATTCCATATATGATTTTCAATAAAATCGAAGGCAGACATTTAAGTGATGTTCCTTGTTAACCGTGTACTTGGTTTACCCGAGGACATTTGTGTGGCTAACATTTGGCGGGAGCTTACGAGAACTAAAAACCGGCAAGTGACAATGAGACGTGAAAACGCAGGTTGTACGGAATCGTTATAAGCCAGGAAGGGTTAACGGAAAAACTCTGAATATCAAACCAAAAACTAATGAGCTTATCAGTTCTAAAAGCTCGGTTTTTCCTTAATTAGCCCGTTGCATTCCGTTCTTCATAAATCTTTATTTTTCACATTGCGCAAACCAATATCCTCGTTTTTCCACCCATGGAACAATGGACGAGAACTTCATAAAATCATATATCGTCATCAAATAATCAAATCAAATCACAAATTCATATAATTATAACTGTGTTTACAGGTATAATGATTATGTTTAGGATTCAGTCGCGCTACATTGTTGTTTTCAGACAACTCTCCGTGAACATTCTTGACAAGTAGTGCCGATCAGTCACAATTGGTACTAGAAAAGAGGCTTTTGCGACAACGATGGGTACCCCTGAGTGATATCCGATATTGCGAATGATTAATCATTAGTCAATGTTTCCTGCTGGCTTCATAAAATCACCGTCGAAGGGGGACATTGTGTCCGACGGTGTGTATATTTACCGTTGCGCTGGCAACATTGTGGGAACCTGGCGTGATTCACAGAATCCATGAAGTACTCTCCAACGCGGTACTAGTTCTTGCATAACATTTGAGTATGTCGTGAGTGCTGAGAGTGTAGAGTTTGAAGAGAAGCAGAATAGGAGGGTGAGAGCGCGAAAGAGAAAGGGCGGGAGCATTTCGCCATTCCCCGCCTTCCCCTCCCCTCCGCCTTTCAATTTCTTCGGATCTGAGCCACACGCATTGGCCATATTGTAAGGAACACTATATAGAAGTCGATTTAACGCTTCGATAGTATCGACCTCGACATTCACGAGAAAAAACCACCACTGACAAGCGCTTTACAGTATCCATATCCTACATACATGTTCGATGATATTACTCGACTGTGTGAGTTCGACGTACTTGGCGAATCGACGGTCCCGGTATATATGGGCGTTTCCGTGCGAACTTAAATTTGTTGTTGCCCACTGCTGAATTCTTTAATCGCGTATCATTCGCCGAAGAGAAGCAACAGAAAAAACAACAAAGGAGAAGTACTTGTCGAATCTTTATTCTCAGTCGGGTTTGGGGGGAAAAAACTACCGTAGGTGAATTAAAATGTTCCGAAAAAAATATTCCATGAGAAAATGTTTCAACCCGACGAAGAATTGCGGGAATAGGAAAACTCGGTTAACCGAATCATCGCTTCCTTATCCCGTTTATCATGTCCTCTAATCGGACTACCTACCACCTTCGTTGTCGGTTCTTCACATTTCGACTCAATTATATGCAAACGTTTGACATTCTGTGATCGCGTCGTATGCCATTTGTCATTTTTTCACCCTATCGACTGCCTGACATTTTTACTGAAAATTGTTCTTTTATTCTGGTTATCTCTGAGAGTAGGAAATACATTTCAATTGCATCGCTTTTTTCCCAACCGATGCAGCACTTTACAATTTTCTGACATCGGGACATTCTCCAACTAACGTTTAGCACCAAAAAGAAACGGTGGGGAAAGGGGTAGAGAGAAATAAAGAACTTACACGAGGCACCGGCGTTTCATTCATTCCGTTGTGCCACTCGGCACTCTCTTGTTAACTCGTCCGCAAATAAAACGATCAGACTTTATACACTACGCAACGGTATGTCCAGCACATGTGTGTGTGCGTGTGTGTGTGTGTGCGCGCGTGCGCGCATTCCCGAAAATAATAGTGCAGTAACGTATTCGAGTATTTCATCATTAAAGTGGTTTTTTTCTATGTGCGGGACTATTGTACGCATTATAAATTCTTGTCGAATATTTTTTGTCAGACCACATATAGCATATGTACACCCTACACGTGTGTGGGTGTATGTGTGTGTGCGTGTGGGTGTGTGCGTGCGTGCGTGTGTGCGTGCGCGCGCGCGCGCGCGCGCGTGTGTGTGTGTGTGTGTGTGTGTGTGTGTGTGTGTGTGTGTGCTCGCGCGGTTAGACATGTTTGTACACATGCGGTCACATCTCGTGTTGCAAGAAAGTACCATCCGATATGCGTTGACAATGCCCGTAATTTACTCTGGCACAAATATGAAATAACGAACTTCTGAGAATGCTGTAACTTTCCATTTCACCACTGATCTGTCGAACAAGATTTTTTTTTGTAAATCAATAGATACTGCACATTCGTAATAAACGCGTATAAAAACAGTTCAATTATTACTAGCGAACGAAAACATATTTTGTCAGATTTAATGATAAAAAAGTAAGTTGTTCGTGCAGGTAATTGAGCGTAATTTCCCATTGTCGTAAATAAACGATACCATTCGTGATGAATTTATTATTTTTTCATAATTTTCCATACCTTCTACGAGGGTGCTCGAGATAGATTTCGTAATCGTTCAGCTGAAGTTACCAACTAATACTATCTACAAATTCTTACGTTGATGGCGAAAAGAAGAAACGCATTAAGGCAGTATTGTTGTCTAGAGTAACTAACATTTTTTTTCAAAAATTACTAAAACCGGCTAGTATTGATGTTTATTGATCCTTCAAGAATATGTACAAGTAAAATTGAAAAAAAATATTAGCATGTACTGTACGTTTGTTTACGACGGTGCGCGGAAAACGCCCACAATTGGCGACTAGTACTGTGAACGTGGTATGAATCTGAAATAACCTCGCATATTCTTAATCTGTATAAGTATTGCAATGCGTGGTACCAGTTCCGGTAAATAAAATACAGAAGGGCGGCATGCTAAACATTGATTATCAATATTTTCTACTTTTCTGACCATTCTACGAGTTATATAAAATAAAAGAACTACTAATTCTGCTACCAAAGTTGAAAAACAGTCTACTCAAGGCGCATGTCAAATCTGATCTTAATCGGCCAACTGGTTATCAAGACATCGTGGATGCCGATTTGAAAAGCATAGTTTCGCGAAAAACGCGTTTAAAGTGGGATCGTCTTTACCGCGCTTTACGAGCATACTTCTTACAATTTCTATAACTCGGCTAATTTTATGAGTATCATTAAGCGGTTTGCACAAAAATATTCAGAAAGATCTGCAGAATAATAACATTTAATTTAATAAGAAATGTCTTTCTTTTTAAAATATCCAGACATCACTGCCTTAAACATTTCAATATTCCAATCACGACTAGTTTCCGTTTTGCCAGATCGAATTTACATTAATCAGTAAATTAATTATCCCGCTCGTATCTATATTTCCATTTGAATTGAGGAGATTTTGTGGCCCGTCGATGAAAAAAATGAACTACATAAGTTTTGTGGTTATTACGACCGTATTTATAGTTCTCCGTCATTTGAAAAGTAAGTATACGACTATTCGCTTGACTTTCTTTCGCAAATCCGGCGCAGCCTTGGTCGACATATGTCTACAGAAAGTGGTCTCATACGGAGACCGCGCGTCGTTCACCCGACTTATTTCAAACTTTCCAACGCTGGTCGCCAAAGGATAATTCGTCGTTAAAAGAGTTTATAAAACTGTCGCGCGGTCAGGGGTCCCGCTCGATTTCGGGGTACATTATGTATACATATGAGAATCCTTTCGTGTGCACATGTACCCAGACAGACAGATGCGCGGGCGCGAACATACGAATCGTAATTTAGAAAAAAATAACTATACGCTGATATGACAAAACTATCGAGATGGTTTGAGCGATGCTCGTTACGCAAAAGTCTTCGAGACCGTTCACCGATTATGAAAGCAAAAGAAGGCAGGGCGAGAGTTAATTCCTTGACTTCAAGGTTCTTGCCCTCCCGCTCCCACATTATAATGAGAACGTGACGCTCGTACGGTTTTTTCTTCTTTTCAAAATCAACTTCTATTCACCTTCAACGAATACTTCGATTCGATGATCTCTCAGAATTTCGCTCCTCGTTGTTTTTCATCCTCTTATATAATAACCTCCATCTTTATTGTCCATGGCATTACGAAAGGCCCTCAATCATCTCAAATTCCAAGAAATTATTGCGAAAAATCGATTTTAAACTTCGTGGAAATTTATTTGAAACATCTCGGATCGTTTGAGAATAATAATCAATTGCTTGCATATTCAAATGTCGTTTACGGAATACACAGATATATTCAGAAAGTCATGGGTTCTTTATAATTAAAAAGTAGTTTAACAGTCTTTTGCTTTTTCATCACATGATTATAATTATTATTCTTACTATTATTATTATTAGTCGAATAGAAAGCTTATTAACCAGGGGGTCATACTTTTTCCCCTGATTAATATTAAATATTTATCGTTGCGTGTTTTTATTTGTTCCAGCGCCAAACAGTCCACTGCATCTCTGCAACAGGGCCCACGCGTTACTTTTACTGCACAGGCCTCAAGCATCCCTTACCGATGCTGACCACGCAGTAAGGCTACGTCCCGACTGGGGCAAGGTAGGCAGTTGCATTATTTGGCACATCAAGTTCCATTTCCTCTGGGACACATGTATATGTATCGTAACCTTGAAACGGTTTGTGGAAAATCTCGCCAATCCCATTTAATTTGCACTTGCTTATGAAAATGGGGCCATATCATTTTTACAAAGCATTTCCGTGGGTTCTAAAATCCGCTCGGTAGGACAGAAAAAGACCCAGCTCGTCGCCATTCTTCGGTATTCATAAAAATCCGATACAATTTAGGGAAATTGAACAGAAAAGGATTCAACAACCGATCCCGTACCGTTACACTTTCCTATGTCGACTTTTTCAAATGCTGCGCTTAAATCAAGTTTCGTTCATTTCCGCCGATTTGAACTTGCGTGTCGCATTTCTTTAGCTGCTCGCGAACTGAATCACGAATATTTCGTAACCCCGTGTAGGTACATTTTTTGCAGTGAAAAAAAACGACAAATAACCTGGTTAGAAAAGTCCGGTCTACGCGCTCGGGGCGAAAAATATGTATGGACGTAATAACGCTTTTACTAGGCGGTACCTTACATTACACTGCACTGGAGCAGCCTGGTCGCATGACCCAGGCGTTCACTCGAGAATAGCGAACGGTGTCCAATATTAATGCGAGGCGTGTAAAGAGAGATGGAGAACCAGAAAATGACAGATCTAGAAAGAATCGTACATTAAAAATAAGGGAGAAAGGGAAAGGGACAGAAAAACATGGGTATATTTATATTTACATCTTTATATTAAAATAAACAATGGGAGAGTATTTAACTATGTCATATGTTTTGATTGATAGGGACATTATCGAAGAGGAATGGCACTATTGATGCTCGGAAGACATGAGGAGGCTTTCTTTGCGCTCTGCATGAGCGTCGCCATCGACAAGAATCCTCAGAGCGTGCGCCATGAACTCACAAGGGTAAGTTACAAAATGAAACGATAGCAATATTGGATAAGGTTCCGAAAACCGATCAAGTTGAAATTGTGCACAAACCTTCCTTTAAATATTTTAAGAGAACCCCTGAAGGAATTTTTAACGTCTCGCTATAGTTTTCGAGATATTGAATTTTAAAGTTATTTATTTCAACGCGCGCCGACTATATCAATATCTGCTACGTGTCCGTTCATACCTATATATGTTATCGCGCTCTATGTTTTTTCCAAACGTAAACCCAAACAAACTATTGCATGTCGCCAAAAATTCCTTTATGGGTTTTCTGGAAATATTAAAAAGAGGTCTGTGAAAAACTTCAGCTCGAGCGGAGGGGGTGGGGGCTCCGGAACCTTACCCGCAATCTTAATCAACTTTTTAATATTTGATATTTAATAAACAAAACATCTGATAACTGGCTTTTGCAAAAATAAAAAAAAACAATCTACTTTTTCTGCATTATTATTTTTCAGTCTATCTCTGTTTTTCGACCGAACTATTTATTGTTCTGGAAAGTATCGACCGAGTTATTAGTACTTTGAATAAGTTATCGCTGCTTTCCAACAGATGATGTTACCAGAACTGCGTACGGGCAGTTAAAGATTGTAACGCATCTATGAAGAATTACTATCAGCAAGCTTCGAATTCAGTGTATGGCATGTCGCCGAAGTCTAAACAACTTTTTTTTTGTCAGAGTGTTAAACACGTCGAATTTCGTGCAAAAAACAGTATTTCCGCGGACTTCAACTGCACTACTTAAAGAAAAAATATGCAGCTGAAGCATACAGAATTATTCTTTAGGCATACGGCGACCATGCTCTGTCGGAAGCAACGTGTAGCGATTGATCTAGACGCTTCAAAAATAATGATTTTGATGTATCAAATTGAAGGCTTCATGAAGACAATGCCAAACAGACAATATCAAACGCTAGCTGAACTTGCAGAATCATTAGGAGCATATCACACGACAGTTTCGAAACGTTTGAAAGCGTCAAGAATGTTTTTTTAAAAAATAAAGCATTAAATTGTTTGGTGGCCAGGGTAGGGGGGTATACATTGCGAGTAGATGGTGTAAAATCATGCTATCATGAAAATCATGAAGAATGATCGACTAACGAATTCATCGCGTTTTTGCAATGTAGCCGGGAATCAATGACCAATGTCGTCATGCCGCGAACACAAGAATTTGGAATTTCAAGAACTCGTGCAACACGCGGCAAAACGACGTTGCATCACGCGAGACTTATGTTATTCACATAGGCATGTGGGTGTGCATATATGCGTATATAAACTCACACGTGGCCACGAACCTTGCGGGGAGTATATACCACTTTGTAGTTTGAGCTCTTGCTGTCCATCGACTCCTGTCGTATGGCGGAGCGAAATAAACTCGCTACACACGCATACACTCGCACGCATGTGCTCACGCGCGGCGGTTTCCTACGCCGACTCGATCCTTTTTAATCTAACTGAATCCATGCATTTTGAAGACTTCTCATGCAAATCAGAAAAAATACGCCATTTTTTATGCATTCGCGTTTTTGTCATTTTTTAGTAACAATTATTTAATAAAAATATTGTCGGATATATTCTTAATTCAAATATATATCGTCACGAGCAGATGAAATTTTTTTTTGCCAAGTTATTTTTTTTGTATCATTGAATGCATTCTTCAAGCTAAATGAAATACCGAAAAATTCTGACCTGTACTGGGTTAAAATAATGCAAGGAGATTCGCGAAAGTGAGAAACACAAGTGTTTTATTTTTACGTGGAATTGTCTACGTACGTATTCAGTTTTCACAGAAGCACAGTCATATGTATAGAGAGGGAGTTTCCGGCTTGGTGTGCCGTCGTACTCTCACGATTAACGAGCGAAAGAGTCACTTCAATTACTCGGTATGATGGTCAGGTGAGTGACCGATGTACGCGGATCCCGGGGGTGGAGGGGGGGGGGTAACGACAATTACGTTGCTATATGCGTTCGCCGGTATAGCTCGTGATGACGAGCAATTTGATTACGCTCTATCGGTAATACGTCCTATTTTGGTACTGCAGTTTTTACTTCTTATCGGAGTACTGAAGACGGGACTGAAAATGATAATAAAATCTATGCAGGATTCCCTTTCCTAAAATTTTCCTTATTTATTGCCAAATTTTTGTTTATTGCCAAAAAAATATGAAAAAAGTACATTCTCCCATGATATTGACCTGGGCCAATACTTAGATGTCCTGGTCCATCCGATTAGTAGACTGATTAAATTTCTGATGGCAAAACAACCCAAATTCCGTACCACATAATCATCTGCATTGCCACAGGTTTTCCTCAGTTTCCCTGTGCCCTCGTGCAACTGCCGGACCACAGTGCGTTAGCAAAGACCGTCTTGGGACAACTTTCTAGGAGGGTCTTTGAATAACTGAAAATAGTGAAGTGACACGTGTAGGGCAATCGGAATGAGACCGAAAAAGTTTGCAAGTCGTGACTAAAATAAAAGCCCCTTTTTATCATACTTAAGAAAGAAGTTTCAGCATTGAAATTCGGGGCATAAGTGACGGATTGTTTTATTCTATACTTTCAGATACTTTATCAAATGCTGTCGCCGAGTCTGAGGCGGCAGGGACCAACATCGACGAGGTCACCTTACAAAAATTACGCGGAAATGAATCAAAGGACGAGGCAAAATCGTCACAGTCATAATCACCACCACCACCAACAGCATCATCATCATCATGAGCATAAGAATTTTCGCAATCATCATCACGAGAATCATCGCCAGAAAAGCCACATGCTGTTGCCATTTATGAACTCGAATCAACGTCACAGGAGGACGGCGTTGAATACATCGGATTGCGAAGATAACAGTAGCGGAGAGGACGAGTTTACTCAGGTAAATACTTCTTTTTTCACTTCGTCGATTTAACTACAATAACGAAACCGAATCAATTCTGAAGGTGGAGTGAAAAAAATATCTCTAGAAATAAATAATTTAAACAGTCATCATAGGATAGATTGCAATTGAACATTCGTCATTTTTAGATAAATGAATTTCACTTTTCGTCCAGATTTCTCACCTGGATACGATGATACCTATAAAAATATGAGCAGCTGTCGTGTAGGAAAACAAGAGATAAATACATTTTCACGGTATAATGGAAACAATGTAAAAAAATGGGTCAATAATTGAATCATTGAAATATTGATCACCTTAATATTTAATTTATATATTCTTAATTTGTTTATGTTATTGGTGATCCGTGTACAATCAAGTCCATGTTTTCGCCCGAGTACCTACCTTACCTGCATGGAGCTTCTCTACCCTTACCACGCGTTTTTTTGCCGTTTTATAAAAGAAGCCGAATAAAGCATCGATTGCGATTTTTTATTGGCTGCGAATACAACTTAATGCTTGACACGGCGACATGGCGATTTTCGTTGCGCAATGAGTATAATCTAAAATGCATGTACGGAGAGAACGGAAGCGACATGGAAATAGAGGGCAAACGAAAGGCAAAGGGATATGAGTGAAAGAGCATAAATGCACGCCGTCCTTACGAACGATAAGCTGTTAAAATTGTCGACTTTCGCGATCTTCCGCGGGTGACGACGAAAACGAGATCTTTATCATTATTTGTGGTCCGTCTAATCATGAGCGTGATCCCTGATTCGAGCAAAAATCGCCTGTATGCTCTTTTACGCGATTACTCTTTTACACCCATCAATTTTGTTTGTACCACATTAAATATAGATGTACCTCTAAGATCGCTATACTGCTCAATATTTATAACTGTTATACTGCTCAATAAAGCTTTGATAGCTGCGGAAAAATCAACAGTTCACAGGACTATAATGCTATGGATGCTGGTCATAGCGATAGCTTCAGCGCAGTATATCGCAATCGTAGAATGTCACTTAGGCTTCTACGTTCCACAAACGACACTCAACATGTATGCAGCCAATGCACATATACCCATACATAGGCAACCATATAGTATATTGATACATGCGTCTCATTGCATACCGATTGGACCCTCGTCCAACAAGTCCGGCCACACTCTCATTTTAGTACCGGGACGCCTATCGTTAATGACATATTCACCCACTATCGCAGAAAATCGAGACTAATGGCATTGCCAATAGCAAGAATGACGAAGTACGAAAAATCACGAAACAAATTCAGACGACGTTAAATACTGATGTATTAGAGCAGAACCGTAATACTTCGAAATCGTTCACTTCGAAGAACCACGATAATACTGAACAAAAATATGGGAGGATCGAATTTTGATGTCTTCCGTCATCTGTGTAAGTCGAATGAATTCCATAAAGGAAACGATATCGAGATATGTTGAATTTTTGCAGACAATTTGTCGAAGACTCTTGTCGACCCCGAGTCCAAATGAGAACGCGAAGCTTCATTCGACCCTCAATCGAGTCTATCAGGAGGTGGAAAAGCTGAAGAGTGAGTTTCCCTATGCGAGAAATTTAGTCCATTTCGTTGAATCAACGATGCCAAACGCAACAGTATTTATACGTGGTTTTTTGTAAATTATTTTTCTTTGATTTTAGGGATAGAACGAGGACCGAACGAAATTCTTTTACCACCATTGACAGGAGGAAGCGCGTCGGGAGAACTGGATTGCATTCTCTGCTGTCGAACCCTGTGGAAACCTGTGACGACGCCGTGCGGTCATACTTATTGCTGGATGTGCCTCGATCGTTGTCTCGATTATTCTTCGGCTTGTCCACTCTGCGTCACTTCACTTGCTGATGTAAGAACACAATTTATATTACGAATACTCGAACAATTAACTGTCAACAGTACATCGATAATCTACTTCAAGCCTCGCCAAAACTAGAATTTCTTCCACCGTGTTTTTTCGTCATCCCTTTCTTTTGACACATGGCCACCTGTCCTTCGCGATCGCTTAACCAAAATATCGTCCCATTTCTGTACGAGCAGATTTCAACATAATCATTGTGGAAAATATACAACCTGCAGAGGAACAATTATCATACCACATTTCTATTATACAGGGTGGATCAATAACTGTTAGCACCTTGGATATCTTCGAAACTATAAGGTTCACAGAAATATTTGCTGAAATGAAATTGCCCATTAAGAAAGGGGCCATCCGATAGCGATAATAGTTTTTTTTGCAGGTGGAGGTACTTCGGACATTTGAAGGTCAACTCCATTTTTTTAAATGGAACGGTATGTTTTTTTCTGTATCATGAAAGAGGAGCTCAAAACGAGTTCAACGATGTATAACATAAGGTCATTGAAGGCCATAGAAAGTACACAAACCCGATAATAATTTCAGTTTCGGTAGTAAATAAAATTACTACGTTTCTGGCGTACACTACTACGAACACTTAAAGTACCGGTTTGCCTAAGTTTATCGCACACATTTTTAAATGTTTGACGCGAAGGCTGAGGCCGATGTGGATATCGTTCACCATAATCGTTCGCCATAAATGAAAAGCATGTCGACTTGCTCTTCAAACGGATACATTGTACTCGATTGACCGATTTATCGGTACTGATCTTATCATGTTTATCTTATCCTGCAAACTTATTAAAGTGTCCTTGAAACAGTGTTTATTTTCAGTTAAGTAAACCATAAGTATTATTGCCTTTCTGTACTTTCTGTACCTGTCTAAGAAGTGTGTAAACGTACATAATAACGTACGCATTGATGTTGATGGTCGTCCTTTCGAACACTTACTATAAACGTAGTCATTTTATTTACTGCTGAAACTTTAAGTATTATCGCCTTTCTGTACTTTCTATGACCTTCAATGACCTTAGGTTATAGGTCGTTGAACTCGTTTTAAGCTCTGCTTTCATGATACAGAAAAAAAACATACCGATACATTATAAAAAATGGAGTTGATCTTTAAATGTCCGAAGTACCTCACCCTGCAAAAAAACTATTATCGCAATCGGATGCAATTTCATTTCAGCAAATATTTCTGTGATCCTTATAGTTTCGAAGATATCCAAGGTCCTAATAGTTATTGATCCACCCTGTATAATATACATATATATATAGTGACACAATTTTTAGCTCTATAAGAAAAAAAAAACAATTGGCGCGGAAACTGCGAGCGGTCAAAAAATATTTAGAGGTCGTTCAAACTACCCAAGAATTTTCATTAAAAAATCAATTTCTTTTTTGGCCCACTTTTTCCCCCTGAATTTAACGCTTGATAATGTTTACTTTAACCTCGCGAAAGCTCTAGCCGTCCAATGAATATTTGCTGGTCGCTCAAGGTTGTCGAAATGTAGAATTTCCGCTAAAAAATAAATCTCGCATGCACTATAATTCCGTGCAGCATAAAAACAAAATAAACGGCGAAAAGTTAAATTTTCTGAATAATTTATTAGAATCATTTGTCACAAACACCAATTAGACGATATGCATTACTGTGTATTTTTATGTGTTATTGTATTATGGCGTCGTCGTCACAGAGTACAGCCACGATTGGTCCGCAGTTAGACTAACGAAACCAACTCTGGGACGCATTACGATGGGCGGGAAACAGCTGCCATTTCAGTTTTACGAATAAAACGACCTATGATTATGTTTACGGACAAGAGCTTTGAAGATTTATTTTATGAGAACAATTATTATAATCCTTGGATTAGAAGTGGGAGGTAAATTAGAAAAATCTCTCTCTAAAGAAAAAAACGATTGTTTTGAAAATTTTACAAAGCGTCATATTTATGAGTGGGAAGAGTAAAGAAAATTTGGTGCGAATTGGAAATTTCGAAGCTCTTAAGTGACCACTAAATATTCATTGGCCGGCTAAAGCTTTCGCGAGGTTAATTCGAAAATTATAAAGCGTAAAATTAATGGCTGATAAGTGGACGAAAAAAAAAATGTATTTCAGTGGAAATTTCCATTTTTAGGAGGCTTGAGTGACCTCTAAATATTGTTCGACGGCTCGTAGCTTTGCGACATTTTTTATTTTATTTTTTAAAGAAGATTAGCGGATGGTGAGGAGACGGAAAAAAATTAAGCTCAAAATTTCGCCACCCTAATATATACTATATACAGGGTGGACCATTTAACGTGACTACCCCAAATATCTCCGTTGCCTCTAGATTGGCGAAAACAAACCCAAACAAACCCAAGCAAACCCAAGAAAACCCAAAATATTTTGGTGAAAAATCATTTCAAGGTCATGGTATTAGAGGTCGTTGGATTCGTCTGAATATTGGCTACGTCTTAATTTAAAAAAAACCCATGTACCCATTTAAAAAACCATTGATGACCTTGAGAACGCAAGAACCTTGACAGAACCTTGACAGAAATTAATTTTTCACCACTGTATCAGCCCTCCGAAATCAAGCAAATTACCTCCTGACATTTTGTTCGTCATTTTAAAGGCAACGGAGATATTGGAGGGGTCACGTCAAATCGTCCATCCTGTATACACTCATACATACAACTACGTACAGAGAGGGAAGAGAGAGTGAGAGGAGGAGGGAGGAGGAGTTCGACAAACTTTTTGCTATTGTGGCTCTCCATCAAACTGGTATACGTGAATGAGAATTTTGTATGCGTTGTCTTCCTCAAACACTTAACGATGTACACGCCCTGTTGTCGGAGTCGTAAGATTGAAATGATTGTTTGCGGTCGCGTGCCGTTATATCCTGATAATAGTATTTACCAGCTTTAAGCTTCCGTGTGGTTGAACGAAAGTCTTATGTATTGTTTAAATGTGGTTGTCGCGGATATCGTGACTTTGCGGAGAAACAGGGGACGGGTGATTCTCATTATGCAGCCAGTGAGAAGATCACGTTAATGATGTCAATCTGTCTTCCTTGCTAGCATCAGAAGCCTGAAACACAATCGCTGGCACTGTTTTTTTGTTCATCTTCCTCTTCGTCGTTTCGTGTTTTTCATTTTCCTGCATTTTATACACCCTTCCATTTTTACTCTGTTTATTATGTTCGCATCCTCACGTTTTATCGTTTTCTTATTCCTCTGATTTTTCCTATTTCACTTCATCGTCATTTTCCTCGGCCCAGCGCCGGATCTCCGCTTTCTATCTCCCCAAGAGTGTCCGTTCGTTGATTCCGATTCCATTTATCATCAAATTTATGATCCCCAACAGTACCCAGAGAGTTACTGTTTGCGGATGATAAATCGCGGAGTAGCATGATCCCCAAAAATTGACACCCTAGTTACTTTTTGGTAACTTGATCGTGCTACATACTCCACGACTATTTGCCTTTCAGCCGCCATTTTATTGATAAGCAAAAAAAATGTCGAACCTGATCAAATCTACGGGTTTAAATACCTCTCGGAAGTACCCATGTTGTCTAGGGGATCGAATGCCGTATTATGAGCTGCCGACACTTGGGACATACCTCGTTACAGTATCGACCAACCTCATTTGCAATCGATTGATCGATATCATTACCACGATTTTTCAGTACTTGGCGAGTAGCCAAAAAACCGTGACGGAGTTTGTTGAGAGGGCACTCAAGATCGTAGCGCCGGGTGAATATGCCTTGAGAGCAGCGAATCATCGTCTCGAGATGGTTCAAGGTCTAGGTCTCCTGGGAAGCGAACAAATCGCTGTTTTCGTCTGTACAACCGCATTCCCGTGCATAGCGTGTCCACTCTTCGTTTACGAGCCCAGATACAGGCTCATGGTACGAAGATGCGTCGAGAGTGGAGTTAGACACTTCGGTATTGCTGCTTGCCTCAACAGAGAAGCTACTGGATCAAAACGGTAAACATTGAATAGAACTCTTTCAATATTATCATCGTTATTTACTATTATGATGATTTTGGAAAAATAGAACTTGTTCGGAAAGGTTCGACTCATTTTGGTCCCTTTCAGATATGCTGAGTACGGCACAATATTGGAAATTAGGGACAGAGTTTTGATGAAGGACGGTTGCAGTATCTTGAGCACAGTCGGAGGCAGAAGGTTCCGCGTTCTTTCGGGTGGCGAACGAGACGGCTACGACACAGCTCAAGTCGAACTCGTTCGAGACTCACCCGTTCAACCCGAGAACCTCAGATATCTCACGGAACTTCATGACAAGGTTGGTTCACGAAACGCAACGATTAGATTAACCATTCCTGCTTATAGACAAATTCTTGAATCAATCGAGAGTCTCGCGTTAACAACGATATCATTATCTTCCATCGAAATGTACAAGACATGGCTGTTTGATGGAAGATTCGATATACAAAGAATTCATTCAGGGTGCGGATGTAAGGGACGCGTTTATTTTTTCGTTTATATAATTATTAGGACGTTGAACAAGTTATCGCTGTTTTCCAACAGATGGCGTTACCAAAACTGCGTGCGTGTAGTTTAAGATGGTAACGCATATATAAATAAGTACTATAAGCAAGCTTGAAATTCACTGTATGTCATTTTCCCGAAGTGTATACAACTATTATTTTCATAATGTTAAAAGTGGAAAATTTCGTGACGAAAAAAAAAGTACTTGCGGGGAATTTTACTGCACTGCTTTAAAAGAAAATCTGCAGCTGAAGCACACAGAATTGTTGTTGAGACTTAGGGCGACTATGCTCTGCCGGAAACAACATGCGGAGATAGGTTTACAGGCTTCAAAAATAATTATTTTGATGTGTTGAATTGAAAGCATTACTTCATAAAGACTCATGTCAAACGCTAGCTGAACTTGCAGAATCATTAGGAGTCGATCATACGACACTTTCGAAACGTTTGTACGCATTAGGAATATAAAAACATAAAATAAAGCATTAATGTTCACGAAAAAACAGCGAAAACTTATTCAACATCCTAATATATTTATACTGCTTTCATTCTGAAATTTTCTCGCGGGCACAGTGAGACTGTAAAGAACCTATATAGTTCACGATATTGAGTCCCTATGAAAATTGTTAGTGTTAATTGTTCAATAAATAGCTTCTTAATCGTCATAAATTTTTACACGATCTCCTGAATACTTTATGTAAAAACATACCATATTTTCAGAATTCTATCATCATTACTTCAACCTCCTTAGGGGTTGAAATAAAAAATAATAAGAAAACTCTGAAAATTTAGTATGCTTTTGTATGAAGTATTTAAGAAGTCGTGTTAAAATTGCGCGATGATTAGGAAAATCGTTATTAAAAAATTAACATTTTGTTAAAAACAATTTTTAAAAGTAGTGAAAGCAACAAATTATCAATAAACTTCGTTTTGTTTCCGTTGCTTACAGTATATTGTAGATATTACAAAAGTGAGAAGTAAAAAAACAGTTATTGCGAAGTTGCATCAGTTTCCATAAGACAACATTTAATTCGTGAATGTTTAATTGTTCAATAACGAGCTTCCTAATTATGAAATTTTTACACGACCTCCGAAATACTGCATACAAAAACGTACCAACATTTCAGAATTTTATTATCATTTGCGATTGGGGGCTCAACATCCTTAAAACTAGCTATATTTGACCAAGTTCGAATGGTGTTACCATCGGAAATGCGGTAAAACTGCCTCTCGTTGAGTTGTAGACGCGCAAGCGAGTACGTGGCCAAGCGGTCACCCATCCAAGATCGCCGCAGCCACGTACCATAGAAAATATTACGTAGATCTTTTTGCATTACTTATAAATGAATTACGATTACATTTATCGTGCAGTAGCAGTGAATTCGGAGATAAACCCTACACTACGGGTTTTTTTGTTCTCTCGTGTCGCAGGTGAGGTCAAAGGGGAGGAGATGGTGGTCGACGGTTTCATCGTTTCAACAGGGCGAGATACAACGAGTATTTGGCAGGATGCCAGACACGGAGGACGACTGGTCGCAATTGCCCGACGGTCCCTCGTGGACATGGTGGTTCCTCGCGATTCTACCGTTTGGGCCGCAACTTCAGGTTGGAATCCTCGGCACGACGAGCCTTGAAAAGCGGCTCAGGGCGATCGAGAAGACCCTCGATCATATGGAGAAGAGACAATTGACAATTGCCGCAGCACCGGCCGAAGAAACGATGACGAATTCGAGCATATGTCGCGACGATCGTGCAATTACCGAGACTGCGGTTTCAGTCGTGCAACGGTCTTAAAAACAACAACAATGACGTTACATTTTATCAACGAACAAATCGTGCATTTTCACTCATCCCGAAGATTGAACCATTTGCACTTTTCTTTCTCGTTTCTACGAAATTATGAAACGAATTAAGAGGAAAAGGTGTGGATCAAAAAATTCCCGTTGGAAACAAATTCTGATGACCGAAGACGTTTCCTAAAGCTCTTTTCTGAGCTCAAAGAAGAACAAATATTTTGCTCGTCCGCTCCCTCTTCACCTTTTTCTCCAGAGAGGGCTTTAACTTACGGGCTTAGGGTAAATTCATTCTTATTCGAAAAGTTTCCCAACGACCAAGTAGAATTCGAATGAATTGAAATTTCTTTAACATAAAATCAATTCGATCGTTTTTCAACCATCACAATGGGGTTTTTTTTCACTTTGCAATGTGGACACGTAGAAGCCTCAAATAATTCGCGCCATTCCGAATGACCAAAATTCCGGGTATTTTTGGTTCTCAATTCACGAAGGATTACAATTTTCCTTACAATTTTGTTTTCTTCGCTTTTTTTTCTACGTACGAATTTCAATGCGGTAATTCACAACGAAAGTAAATACCATTCAAGTGTTCTCTCTCTCTCTCTCTCTCTCTCTCTCTCTTTCTCCCTCTCTCTCTCTTCTGTTTCTCTGTGTCTCCTCACGTACGTTTTCTAAACTCCTCTCACTCCGTTGTCGTCGAATTTTCTCAATCCCTTTGATATTTCCGAACAATACTTTCTGGAGAATTCGTCGAGAAAGTAGAGGAAATAAATCCGATAACATTTGCATTCGATAACCATTATATACTACAGCAAAACGCTTTATCGAGAAGTTCAAAACGATGACATTCGGAGTTCATCGACGTCCGAATTTTGGTGCATTTTTACAAGGGAAAAAACATAAAAAATGTATATAGATTCCAGATATTTCGAAATTGTACAGAATGGACTACACATATCTGCGCGTGAGGACCGTACGACCCGAGATCGTTTTCTCCTTCGTAAGGCGTTAACGCTTCTTTCACCTATGCAATACGCAAATCTGCTCTTTCATTATTACATTTTTACTATTTACCTTTAAAGAGAATGTTTATATTTCAATTACCAATTTATATATACATATACATATATATATATATATATATATATATATATATATATATATATATATATATATATATATATATATATATATCGGTCAGTGTATACATAGACGTGTGTATATATATATATATATATATATATATATATATATATACACACACACGTCTATGTATACACTGACCGAGTCGAAAAACATTGGCCAACCATTGAGCGACAACTGATTGTAAATGTGAGAATACTTTTTCTAACGTCAAGCACGAAAACTATCGAAGCGTGAAACATAATTGATACATTAAATTAATATAGCAGGAGCAAGCAATTATGTGGAAAGATTAAAATACAAAATTCTTAGTATCCGAAAAGTTGAGCCGGAAAAAAACTACGTTTCAATCATATTTCTACGTTTTTCTCTACCCAAGAAACAATTCACGGAGTGATATGTACGGATACTTTAGATTTTGCAATTTTTTTCAAAGATGCGCGCGTCGGTATATTCTCCTGTCCGTGATAGGGCGCAGATTTACCGATTGCCATTTGGACGTGAGATCATCATTGAATAATCGTTCCACCGAAACTCGACGCCCTCAATCACAATCACGCAATTTCTGTCAATCTATCTTAACTTTATAAGAAACGAAGCGACAAACGTAGACTTTAAAGAAAAAGCGATACAGAATAAGCATAAGCAGAATAAGCATATTTTTCATTGCGTTAAATTCTATTGCCGATAAGAGTTTTCACGTAATACAGTTCTAGCCTTTAGTAATTTATTCGAACGCCATCACAGTCGCGAGAGGGTGATACAAAGATGTATATGGTGAATCGGTGGTTGAGCTAGAAACGTCATATGAATCATGCAATCAAACATGTATGGAATGAAACGTATCTATACGTATGTGATAATAATCAGGCTCTTGTGGCGCACTATGACGTCGTCATTATGTTTTTAACATTAATGGTGAATATTGATGTTGACGCTCGAATCATATTCCAAGAGATTATAATGCTTTTGTTTACTCTCTTGCGATTGTTTACTCGTTTTTTTCTCTTGGAATACCAAACAATAAGGTATACGTATGTGTATTTATATACACATATGCAGGGTGAGGCACTAACTGTTGCCACCTTGAATATCTCTGTAATTATCGACGTCAAAGAAAAATGTTTGAAACAAAAGTTGTACCGTACGAAAAGGGTCATCAAATGCGACCATTTTTTTTTATCTCAGTGGAGTCGCTGTCGCACAGTAAATGTCACCTGCACTTTTTTAAATGGGACGGTACATTTTTTTCCCACTATCTTGTAGAGCATCGAAAACTGCATAAAAAACATTTAGGGGTCAAAGTCGTTCAAGGCCATTTAAAATCAAACAGTGACATGAACTTTATTTTTATGTGAACTTACCTTTATTCACAGTACTGTGAATAAAGGTAATTTCAAAGTCGTTCAAGGTCATTTAAGATCAAAAAGTGACATGAACTTTATTTTTATGTCACTTTTGGATTTTAAATGACCTTGAACGACTTTGACCTCTAAATGTTTTTTATGCAGCTTTCGATGCTCTACAAGATAGTAAAAAAAATGTATCGTGCCATTTAAAAAAGTGAAGGTGACATTTACTGTGCGACAGCGCCTCCTCTGAGACAAAAAAAATGGTCGCATTTGATGACCCCTTTCGTACGGTACAACTTTTGTTTCAAACATTTTTTTGTTACGTCGATAATTACAGAGATATTCAAGGTGGCAACAGTTAATGCCTGACCCTGTATAATTCGTTTACTTATTTAATTGTAACTATCTCTAAATTGGAGGTAACGTAATTTTCATCTGGCACGCAATCTATATATACACACGCAGATATATGTATATGCGTGTACACACACACACACACACACACACACACACACACACACACACACACACACACACACACACACACACACACACACACACACACACACACACACACACACACACACACACACACACACACACGCGCGCGCGCGCATATATTTATTCTTTGGACTTTTATGAAGTTACAAATCATAAATTGTGATATTACTCTATAGCCTTTCTTGTATATTGTTACGAGTCTACATATGCAGATGTAAAAATCGTTGCGCACTATCTCGTTCTTCATTCTTCCGGTTATTTCCTTTCATGGTGGATCAGCATTTTGCGAACATTCAAACGATTGCAATGATCTTAAAGTGTCCATTAACAGAGAATATATGTCAACCTAGGTGAAACTTGAAGAGATTTGATCCCGAGATTAGTTGGTGTAAACGACTCCATACATTTGTGTATGTATATTCATAAATAATTAAAATAATAAGAAAAATAATCATAATAGTAGTTATTACTGTTACTATTATTATTGCGACGACATATGTGTAATGCCACTTGACTTTCCATTTTTACTTCACCGTTTCTATACATATTTATCTTCATCTCGTCATATCGAAATATATTGTAATAAAAATATTGTCAAATTAATGTTGTTAGTTAATCAATCACCATGGAAGCGAGCAACGAAAGTGAGATTGGGCTCGTTCCGCTCGAGTGAGTCGTTTCGTCGATATTTTTTGGTCGCAAACAGAAATACCCGTTTCTGTCATGTGCGAGAGTTTTTTTTAATGGAAAAAATTGTAATATCGATGAACAGCGAGGGACCATATCTGGAGAAATATTCGGTCGCTCCAGCACCAAGCAGAGACTATTACGGCATTAGAATTCTACCAAACGAGGTTTTGTTTGCTGAATAGATCGACAAAAAATGTCACGTGACATTTCGATACTTAACCCGCATATGATCAATAGATTGTATCTTATCGAAATTATAGGTGAAACTCTTTCGCTGGAAAATTTCCCACGGTCCCCACGTAACCCCGATTATAAGGAGCATCAAATTTGACGAATTCGCCACTGATAAATCATCGCAGGACGAGATCCATCGCGTTTTTGGTAGTATAGTCGTTACGAAGTGATTGCTTTCCTCGTTTTGCTCAAAACTTCGATGTAGTATTTTTGCAGGCAAACAGTTTCTGGAATACGTGAGGAACGTAGCGGCGAGAAGAGCAAATGATTGCAAGGTAAATTTGAATTGCAAACTGGATCGTGGCTGGGCTCGAGTAATGATGGAGGGCCGATCGATGCAAAAATTGGACAATAACAATGTTGCCTCATCGTTCGATAAGAGACGCACAATGAGAGATAAATCAAATGTTACGGGGCTCAAGGGAAGTGTCGCGTCGAAAACACGATCGAAGGTTCTCCCCAAGACGCCCCTGGAAGTTGTCAAATCGAATCCTTGCTCTAAGAAAGCGATTCCCGAATTGGCGGTAGTCGGGGCCACAGGTCGAAATACGCATCGAATTTCAATCAAACGAGCTAATGAAGTTTCGGAACAGATGTTCGAAACGAAGCTCGCAGCGAACGGTTTAGATGGCAAAACGAGTAAAGGAATCAAAAGCGACATCGAAATGCAAAATCTTGACAAAATAGCGGCAAAGGATAAAGAAGTGACTATCCGGAAGACCGAGAAAATCAGGGACGACACCAGTAAGAGCACAGATTCAACTAAATCGATGATACTGAAGACGGACAAATCATTGGCGATGGACTTTTCGAGGTTTCAAAAGAACGACATTCATCTCGCCAAATTGATTCGCCAAAATGCGACGAGAATTGACAAGAGTACTGCAAATGATTCTCGTTACGTCAAGCGTCCCAAAGAAGTTGAATCGTTTCCGTATGACAATTGTAAAAAATCAAACAAATCTTCATCCGGCAGTTACGAGATTGAAAATCTCTGGTCATCGAATTCGAGCATTGCTTCGGACGTTTCCGGCGTCGGAATATTGGGAGGAATCTATGATAGGCCGCATTTGACGGGCCAGTCAGCTCGTAAATATTTGGCAATGCAAAGGAGCGTGGAACCGGAAGAAGAGTAAGTAAAATTACGCTGGAAAGCTACGAATGACGCGACGCAAAATTACGAGAAAATATCAATTCTTTGGTCCGACGTTTCATCAGGAGTACCAAAAACCGGAAATTCAGCCGTGATGACTTACGATGCGATCAATGAATTGGAAACACTCAGTACCAGAAACAAATATTTGAAATCTTCGTGTACGAGCAATTTGGTTATTCGCCCAGCCACTTCCGCTTCGTCGAAGAGTATCGGGGCATCGGCAATAGCGCGATCGGTACCGCAAACGGAGGGCCCCCGTGCAACAGAAAGAAAAAAATATAAAAAAAATGTCGTTCTGTAAAATCAAATATTTGTACTGTCACCGTATTCAAAAGGCCCCATCCCGATGCATCAATCCAACAGCCGCTTCACTAAAAACGAGAAACGGAGCCTTACAAACCTAATAAGTAAGAAGTGTAAAGTAGAAGTTCAACTCCGTCGTTCGTCTCTCTACATCGCGAATGAATGAATTCCTCCTTCTCTAAACCGGAGCGCCTCTGACAATTCTGTTTGCTAGAAGATTCCGTTACGTAAGAAGATTGCCGAGTGGTAAAACACGTTACGGCTATAATAAAATCGTATCGTTCCGAGACGACATATGTGCCGATCGAAGCATTCCACCGTTGGAGCACTTGAAAATAAAAAGTCTCAAATTTATTGCGCCCAAGCAATCTTTCCATTCCTACATGCATGCATGTATGTCAACCCAAAAATGATAACCCGAACAATAACCAGCAAGTAGCAACACCGGAACGCAATAAATACCTGACAGCTAATGTGGCATCGCATACGTACCGATTAACGGAAGGGTTTTCGAGATTGAGCTACATTCACGTTCAGCGAAGAGTTTGCTTGATAAATTACAAACGCTGTGCTAACACACTGGTGAAAAGCATTGCAGGGGGGGCAGGCGTGTATCCATAGTCGTGTAGATTCATCGATCGGCGCTGGCCGCACAGACCCGAGTACTTTGTACGAGTGTGGAATAAGGTGAGATAAGGAGAGGTTACGCAGCTTGCTCGTTCCTATGATATTGCGCATACTCGGTCCTCTCACCCACGTTCCGTGCATATAGAGAATATCTATCTACTCGGGGTTCTCGAGAAAGTACGGAAGAGCAGGGGCGAAGGAGAGTAAAAGAGATACAGAGAAATTGCGTGGTACAGATTCGTGGTCAGCGGCTAGTACGACGTGACGAATGCACGATAGTGACGAATGAAAAAACAATGATGGCGAGGACTGAAAATCCAGACTCGTTGAAGTTGTATCAGCCAAACGGTCGAAAGAAAGACAGGGTTAAGTGTACGCAGAAGGGCGCTGAGTGTGGGGTTGACAGCAATATTATATACAATCGTCGTACATCGTATACGTAACAGCTTCCTATAGTTACGTATACATATTTGTTTGAACGCTAGTAACATACGTACTGCTAGATTAGCCGAACTCGTCATTTCATTAGCTTCGTCAATCTAGGAACTGAATCATACAAACGCCGATTTCGTTGTCGTTGCATAGATTCCTCAAGAAACAGAGAGAGAGGGGGGGGGGAGAGAGAGAGGGAGAGGGAGAGAGAGAGAGAGAGAGAGAGAGAGAGAGAGAGAGAGAGAAGACAAAGCATCGCATTAGAGAGCCCCATTTCTGTGACGCTTTATACCAACGCTCTGGCCTCGAGTTACAAACGCGGAACCGTTAGTTCATGCGCGGTTGTTGCATCGGCGCGTTGCACCGTTCGCGCGTTCCCGTCCTCACGTCAACCAAGTGCGCGTTTCTGCGTGTCCCTGTGCAACTGCCTGCGTTTGAATGTACCTCTGGATGCCAAGCAGTTCGTACCTGTGTGTGCGTGAGTGGGGCGCGGGGGACGGTGGTCTGTATCCACGTGCATACACCTGCATACAACATTCGTGAACTCGCGCGACTGAGACCTCGCGCAAGATTCGCTAGAAATTACATAGTGATATCGTCACGTTTAGCCACGGCGCACGCGACCGCAAAAAAAAACAAAGCGGTAATACGACTAACGAAACTTCGTTGTCGACCTTCCGCTATCTCGACAGCAAGGACACGAAGCGAAAGATGAACGAGGACGAGGAAAACGAGGACGAAACGTCCCTTGGTCTGACGTATACGGCGAGGAAATCCAACTGAAAGGCGGCCATTTCTCTACGAAACTCTCTAACACACACACAGACGCGCGCGCGCGCACACACTCATACACGCACGCACGCACGCACGCACGCACGCACGCACGCACGCACACACACACACACACACACACACACACACACACACACACACACACACACACACACGCACGCACGCACGCACGCATATATATACTCATTTTTACACACATGTATATATTATAACGAGGATAATTTTCCGGATCTACTGGACATGGCGAATTACTCCACTATGGGCTCAGCAAGACACTTCGAGTGAGTGTACATTTCGTTAAGAATTCCGTATTTTATTTAAGGCCAAAGTAGATTGTTGTTGATGAAAGGGGGGACTCTAGAGTTTTCGGTCGTTGGAGATTTACGGTTAAATTGTGGTTTTTCTATCAAGGGCCGCGATAACGTTGAAACGTTATGCTGAAAGTGGCGAAGCCTTAATGAGCAGGTATTTTTCCATCATCGGAAATTATTATCCCGGTGCAGACGGTTGCTGTGGGGTAGAAATAAAACTTTTTTTTTTATCGACCATATCGATTATGTACGGTATTTGTCTCGGTTACGTAGCGTATTGTTCATGTTGAGGTTGTTTACTTGATAGATTACCTAATAATGTAATTCACAGTCCATGAACGTACAAACGTGATCAATTTCGGTGATGCATGCGCGTACGATATTTTTTACTCTGGATGTCATGGCGCGTTCGCGTGAGTGCGAGCTTTTCCCGAGCAGTCTTTGTTTTTTCGTTGCGCTCGGGCACGATTGCGCCGAAAGGTTTCCCAGCCAACGTTCACGTCAAGCCATTCCGATATATTCCGCAAATATGAGTGTCTAAATAAATATATACAGTGGGTAAGAAAACGTTTTTGTACACGTCGTCTTTCTCAAATTATCCTTCGTAAAAAATAAAATGCTTTATTTTCTGTGTTCGATACCTTATCCCAAAATGCACATGGTGTCTGTTTACAAAAATGTTGAGAAAACGAGAACAAAAAAATAAAGCCAAATTAACAACAGTTTTGTGTGAGACGTTCAACTACTTTTTTACCCATCGTATATATATATATATATATATTAGAGGTATAGTGCATATATTAGACGATTCGATGACCGACCGGCGTACGTACAAGACGCGATTTTTCGCGCCGCTTTAGAGTCCCACACGCTTCGGAGATTACGTGCCCGACCCTGCACACAGTGCCGGCGTTAGGGGGGGGGGGCGCGATGGGGCGACGGCCGAGGGCGACAAATTCAAACCCTTAAAACTGTGCTCTACGCTCTGTGCATATGCATATTTTTTATTGAGATTTTTCTTAGTTGGATTTTTTGAGGGTTTGTAGTCGAGGACCGACTCTAACGATATCGTTAGAGTCGCTCCTCGACCACACTGCGCAGCGCAGTGTGGTCGAGGAGTGACTCTGCGCAGTCTGCTGCAGCGCAGTCTGCGCTTACGGTTACGATTGGTGCAATACTTCTACCGCCAAACCGATACACGTGACGCCTTGATGTCAATAAAAGAGAGATTCCAGCGATTAAAAGACTATTCGGACACGTGGTGTTTTTTACACGATATTTAAAAAATTCCGGAAAAAAAGGAACTTGCAGTATTATGTGCAAATCTCCAGCAGAAGCTTACTGTTGGTTCCAATTCCGATATCGATGGAGACGGACTATGTCACGAGCTCATAAGGCTGAAGCATTTTCTTCCCGGTGACAATATTTCGTGTATAACCGTTCTCAATTTCATACGACAGCGCGAAATTCAGGAACTGTATCCAAATGTTTGGATTGCTTTCCGGATTTTTGCAACCATTCCGGTTACAGTTGCAAGTGGAGAACGCAGTTTTTCAAAACTAAAATTAATAAAAACGTATCTTCGATCAACAACCTCTCAATCGAGACTCTCTAACCTGGCTACTCTGTCGATTGAAAATGAAATCGCTGGACAATTCGATTTTTTCCCAATTAATTCGTTCATTTGCTGACAAAAAAGCCCGAAAAGTAAAATTTTACTGAAGAACATCATTCAAAAAAACAAACAATTTAAGAAAATTTATCAAAAATTAACAAAATGTTCAATCTAAATGAAAAGTAAAAAAAAAAAAATGTGCAAGAAATTCAAATTCGAAAAGAAATTTGAAAAAATTTGTGAATGACAAAAAAAAATCAAAAGGAATAAAAATATTTAAAAAAATTAAAAAATTGAAAATGAAAAAAAAATATAAAAAAAGAGGAGCTACAAAACTTTCTACGTCCGCGTCGTTAGCTCTGGGTAACGCTAAAGGAAAGATGAAATTCTTAATATAAGTTTACTTGGGATCAGCAAAAAACTAACACTTGGTATTGCTTCCCTTAAGTGGGCGCCACAATATTTTCGCCTGAGGTGTCAGTGGCCCTTACGCCGGCACTGCCTGCACAAACTCACGCGCCTTTTTCCACCACGCGGGCTACCTGTATATATATGCGTATGAAACGCGGGCAGACGTATGAACTCGGTGCGCCCGCCTGCGGAACCGTAAAAATAAGGCTCTTACTACATTCAAAAAATGTCGATCTATCGATCATTAGCGCACCGATCAATTAGTGGACGATGAATCAACAAATAGCTAGCTGCGTAAGAAATATATGGATGTCGGTATGTTGCTAATTTGTGAATGATAGATACATTAGTTGTCAACATCATATCGTCGACACGGTTCAACAAAAGCGACAATTATGAATAACTGAACAGATTAATCTGCGATTGAAAAAACTATTATCTTATAATAGTTTTTAGGTAATCCATTGATGAAAGTCAATTAACGATTTGAGATATCTAATTGCAAGAATTGATTTATCGTTTACTGTTTCATTCGCAGCGAAGCTATGGATGACGAGCATGACGACAAAGATGATACGAAGCGGTAAGTGAACTAAATTAAGTGGCAAATAAAGCCCCGTAAACATAGAGGGCTCGGTATACTCGGTAAAAAGAAATTCGTTAAAAAAAGGTTGGTTGCAGGAAATCCCGGAATCTAAGTGAGAAGAAGCGGCGGGATCAGTTTAACATGTTGGTGAACGAGCTTGGCAGCATGGTAACCACAAATTCACGAAAAATGGACAAATCAACGTTGCTGCGATCAACGATATTATTCTTGAAAAATCACGATGGTGAGTACAAACTGGTGCGCAGGAAAAGCCATGCGCCCTTCTTATCTATACATTTTTATCTTTAAAATGAAAATGGAAATTTAAATTTGTTGCGTTGTTCAGAAGTCGCTGTTAGATCTCGAGTTCACGAGATACAGGAGGATTGGAAACCGTCCTTTCTGTCGAACGACGAGTTTACTCATCTCATATTGGAGGCACTCGATGGTTTCATAATGGTATTCTCATCGAGCGGTCGAATATATTACGCGTCGGAGAGCGTAACTTCGTTGCTCGGATACCTGCCGAGCGAATTGGCGAATGCAACGATTTACGAGATCACTTATCAGGACGATCAGTCGCATTTGTACAACGTTTTGCTAAACCCGGTCGCTGATCAAGACCAAAGTGGCGTTAATGAAGGTGATACTAAGCTATTAAAAACATAAGGTCTAGACGTTGAGACTATGATTTTCTATTTTTTCTCGTTATACCTACGAGTCTACAATATGAATCTTTCATTTGTTTTCTCGAATTCAGCAAGTAAGCGAATTCTAATGGACAGGCTGCATTGTCTTTGCCCTATATATCACCATTTATTTGCGATAAAAAAACGACAACAAAATTACCGTTCAGAAGTTTGACATTTTTTAAGAAACCTAGTTGGCATCTTAAATCTGTCTCGAAGCTTCATAATACCCAGTGTTAAACTAAACCCTAAAGATTATTGAGTTTCCAAGCTTTAGCATATTTTTTTTTTCTAATTATTACACAATATAGCTCCACCTTAGCGAAATAAAAATCCGCAATTTCAGTTTATTACTCTTTCAGAAAACCAAGTGTCGTTTACCTGCCATATAAGAAGGGGTGGCCTAGATTTCCGGGAAGAAACGACCTACGAGCTCGTGCGCTTTGTTGGACATTTTCGTAAGTATTTGCAAAATTATAAGTGTCGCGATAGCCATTGATCTTTCTAAAAGGTTTGCATATAACAACCGTTTGATTCACAGGTACAGAAACCGATATCGGGACTCTAATCCCAAACAACCGATTTGGCAATAACGTCGTCAGTGATACGAAGCGCATTTTCGTGGGCACGGGACGTCTGCAAACGCCACAATTAATACGGGACATGTCTTTCATTGACAGCTCTAAGTCGGAATTTACATCACGACACAGCCTGGAGTGGAAATTTTTGTTTCTCGATCATCGAGCACCTCCGATTATCGGATATCTCCCGTTTGAAGTTCTCGGCACATCTGGCTACGATTATTATCACGTTGATGATCTTGATAAGGTCGTGAACTGTCACGAATCATGTTAGTCAACATTTTCGTATCTCTATCCTATTTGTGGTGCCTACGAAAATATTTCCTTGTATGATGAATATCAGTTCCAGATTCTAACGTTTGCAAAGTCACAGACTCACCAAAACCTTATCGTGTTTTTCCCCAATTAAACATATCCGTCATCGATCCAGAGGCGGTTTATACACTAAGTCCACTAGGCTCGAGCCTAGAGAGCCGCGGGACAAGGGGGCGCCGCGTGTTGGCGAGATCCGCAAGTACGCGCGCCCCCGTCTCCCTCGCACCCATACCGATCTTATGCGTTAAGGAGTTTCGACACCGAAATCGAAATGCTTGTAGACGATTGAAATTCATATCGCCGAGCGATTCATTTAGGATGCATCAACTGTCCGAAAATTAATCCGTTTTACCGCATAGTTTCGGAGATTTATAAGGTACAAGTTGAACCTTCATCCGTTTGGCATACACGTGGCACTTCGTAAACACTAGTTATAGGGCTGCAGGGTTTTAATAATTCTTCAATTTAAATTTGAAAAAACTCAACACACTGCGATTAGTGTTAGGAATGTCGAGTTAAAAAATTGAGCGGTTTTTCCACTTGGTTCATGGATAATACTCGAACAAAGATGTGAATTTTGAGCTCGAGCGGTTTGTTTTCGGACATTAACGAAACTTGTAAGTTAAACGTGGCAACACTGCGATAATTAGCTCTGTCAAATGAGGCATTTTAAACCGGCGGGTGTTTGAAACGTATTCAGTATTACGGCATTTAAAATTTATGATAAGATGTATTTATTTGTCCGCTCGATATTTGTAGCGTTTTCTCGACTTTATCGAATCGAAAACTCTATATAAAATGTTGAACGTCAAACCTTCTTCACCGTATAAATAACCTGGAGCCGACGACGCTTTAGCGATAGTCAGTTTTGCCAATGGCAGAAATGGCCGCCATTGTCAAGTCTATCTGTTACTTTTTCTTGAAGAATATTGCTACATATTAATGTTTAATTGCAAAAATTATAACTATGGATATCATTTCCTGGCCTAGAAATATTTTCAACCAATATTATGCGTTGGGAAATGCCAATAATAGTTTATTTTGGAATAAAAGTTTATTCACAAGGGGTAGACAGCCTGCCGAAAATCCAGTGTGTTTTCGTCCTCACTCTTGCGGCTGAGAAATGGTATCAAAAATCCGTAATGCATAAGGGGGCGCTAATTTCGTTAGGCCTAAGGCGCTAGATTTCGTAAACCGGCCCTGCAACGATCCCCGAATGATCTCCATTTCACCATACCGCAAATTACGTATTATATTTTTTACTTTTCAGTAATGCAGAAGGGTGAAGGCACTTCGTGCCACTATAGATTTCTCACCAAGGGACAGCAGTGGATATGGCTGAAGACGAGATTCTACATAGATTACAATCAGTGGAACTCGAAGCCGGAGTTCATCGTATGTACGCACAACGTTGTTAGCTATACGGATGTGATAAAACAATTTAAAACGAGGAATAACGAGAACTCGGGAAAGAATAACATCGAGGAAGTTAATCAGACGCGCACGACATTGCCGCAGGTAAAAAATTGCATCAGGTGAATTTTGAACAGTCCAAGTACGTCAGAGAGACTTTTCGAGTGTACTGTTTCTTTAGCAGACGGTGGCCTGCGAAGAGAGATCATCGCCGTGGTCACCCAACTCATCAAAACCCATGAAATCTGCTGTGGGAACTGTGAGGGTCCATTATCAAGGCGGTGGATCGGATACGACATCCATATCCCCTGGATCCCAGAGTTCGAGACAGCCCGTACCTCGAACACAGAATTCAACGCCCAGAACAACACCGGCAATCACAATGAAAACGAAGAGCTTACCAGAACCACCGCTTCAGCATCGAAAGCAAACGGAAATTGTTCAATCGAGCCCCAGCTACATAGAGTTGAAAAGGTTCACCACCGCACCCGCGATACCAATTGTTCCAGCTAACTACGTGACTCCAGCCATTTCAACGACTTCAATTACATTACCCCCTACCGCAGTAAGGAACCGTGACGTGTTTTACTGTGATCACTGCATCCGTCGCGCAATGACAGCTTACGCCCTAGCAACTGATCGTCTCCCTCCGAATTTCAGCTCATGAATCAACAAAACATAGCTATGACGACTGCGCAAAATCACATACAAGACGAGCTGCAGAGGAAACACGAAGAACTTCAACAGCTGATTGTGCATCAGCAAGAGGAGTTGAAAAGAGTCTCTGAACAGTTGCTTATAGCTCGATATGGAATTTTGTCGCCACTGATTAACGTGAGTATATCTGAAGCATCCATCTTAACATTGATGTGCTGATCAAACATTGTACATTTTATCATCGCCAACCCGCATCCAACAGAGTTGCCTGATTTTTTATTAACAAATACTTCATTTTAGTCGGGCTTGCCGTACAATGTATCCCCGGGCCAGTTGGCTGCTCCTCGCAGCAACAGTTCAATTGACAGAGAAATAGCGAACTCTCCATCCGAGCATCCCATCCAAGGATTGAACGTCATTCCTGTTCCTGGGCAACTTTCCGTTCCGGTAATTCCTCTGGAACCATTCTCGCATTCCACCGTGGCAGTGTCCATTCATGATATAATGATGCCTCAACAACAGCCGCAAGAACAACCAAGCCAACAAGAACGAGCACAACTACATCAGGAGATTCAAGGGAACGAGCAACAGCATCAGCCGCAACCGCAGCAATTGCCACATCAGGGCGACCACATGAGTCCGATGATGCAGTTTCAGATGTGCTCATCGATTGAGATACCCTATACGAACGTGGAGCTTGCTGCGAGATCGCAGCAAGGACTGAACCACTAGCGTATCAATGTACGCCCTTGATAGGCCAACCATGTTTTCAACTCTTATAAATGTTTAGCGACCTTGTTCATGCTCGTTGTACGACGACAATTATTGTGTCACCATCTCGTCGTCCCAATGCCAAGCTCCTAAACCCGCTGTAATGCATATCTCAGTCAGCTGTAATATCTTTTTTAATGGAGTATTCTAATAGTCAATAATACCATTAAGCTTTCGGTATACATTCCAAAATCATAAGGCGAATACGCGACAGCCAAGGTCCATAAAGCTGTAATGATCTCGCGTGAATTTATGAAGCTTACTAACGAAATGAGGGATAGGGTCATCGGTGCTCAGACATGTTTTCATAATGGCATATACATCTCGAGTTCGACGTGCATTCGAAGCCTATCATTCATTCCATTTCATTCAGAAAATAATGAGGCTCACTTGTACTCGAGAGAAATCATTTGTAGCAAAGTGTCTACGCGTATGTATATACATTTTTGTGCAATTCGTCGCGGAAGGAAGTGTCTTAACGTTTTCTGAACGGTTGTATGGATTGAGAAGCAAGTTGGTCAGTCGGAGAGAGGGTTTAAGACAGGATAAAAAGGCAAAGGGTCCAAAAAACATTATTGAATAAGTTTATCCTCGACTTTTGCGATGTGGTTTTACCGAAAAGTAAAGATTCTCACATCAAATTCAATTGTGAGAAAATATACGTAACTCTGGCATTTGAAAGATTTCCCAATTGATCCACAATGAAAGCAGTGCAAATAGCCCGGGATAATGCGCAGGGCTAATATCTCATCGAATTTTTTTTTTCGCTCGCCCCAGACCTTGATTAACAGGTTGTAATCGTGCGGGGGGCGGGGGGGGGGGGGGGGGGAAGATCACGCTCGGTGGTTGTTGTTTTACCCTGCTTTCATTCAAAATCTCAGTGAGCTAGAAGCTGACTCGTTTTTCGCAAACAATCAATGTAACTTTCCTGATCGTATCTTACTATTGTTATATTCCTGATCGTTTCTTACTATTGTTATATTTCTCACAAAAGTTATTTACGTTCATATTTTTTTTACTCAATGCGAAGCTTACCAAATAAATGGTGTAGCTCTCGCTGCTAGTGAGCAACATGTGCGTGTGGAAGTGTTAGGGTAATAATGAGCTAATATTAGGCGGCCTGTGCGTGTTGGTACAAATGTCAAATGCTTATCAGAGATTGCAACATGGGTTGCTGTACGCGTTGCAATTATTGTAACTCTCGGACAAAGCTCGACAGTCGTGTAAGTTAGGCCTTCAGGCCCGTACGTTGGTTCTTCATACAAACTTTGGTACAAATAAATACCTGTAACGATACTTAGCTTTCGCATAAGATAATAATAGATAAAAACGTGAAAAAGAGAATAAAAGCTTTACTCGTACGTTTACTTCGTACGAAAAAAAAACTATAACCCTGGTGACGAATTTTTTGTATTCATTTTCGTTACGAAATTGTACGAAATAACATAAACGTCGCTTCATCGCTGATACAAGCTGCAACAGAAGAGCACATTGTGGATATCTGTTACTGAAACAAAAGAACAAGGTATTTCATTCGAACGTCATCACTCGTTTCTGTCGAACATACGACTTCAATTGAATTCGAATTTTCATTTGGCTCAAGACGCACTCGAAATACTTACGTGTTTAATTCGAGATCCCATTCTTACGAACGAATCTCGGACTAGCTACGAATCTTCGAACGTCCGAACCATTCATGATTCAAGTTTTTCGATAACGTCGTAAACAAAAAAAATAGAAATACATATTCATAATCGAACCACGGGCATTGTTATGTTTATTATTGTTCGACATATGCACGAAAACCGAAAGAAAATACGTAAAAAAAGAAAAAATTGTACACGTACGTGATAAGGTGACGTGAAAGTTAGTCAGCTTCTTCAAGCCGATTCACATTTCGATACAGAGTATATACTCATTTTGGTATCTTTCTAATAAAGTGCAGACTGGGGATTTTCTCTTTTTTCCGATTTACGGGCCGACTTGGAGAGAAACGGACTTTCGGATGTCTATCTCATACTCGTAAGTCACATGGTGCATCTTTGACTTTGCCTTAATTTCAGAAATAAAGACGTTCGGAGGAGACGCCGTACCATCCATCGTCTTCGCTGTCGGATTTTTGCGGATTATTCGAGGTCTATGAGTTGTACGAAAAAATAAAGAATGTAGTTGATTTTATGTTTCTGTTTATTTAATATAACAGATCACTTGTACGTACGTTATATAGGTACTGTACATTTGTACATCTGTACTGTATATTTCTTAGCCTTTTTTTCGTCAGGTTTGTGCACTCGTATACGAAAAATAAAGTGAATTGAATGTTTTCATTCTGCGTACAAAAATTAAAACGTACAGCCTGATATCCCATTTATGAAACGAGAATGGAAGGCGAATTGAAAGGGTAATAAAACAACGTATGAGACACCAGGTATCCTAACGTCTCCTCTAGACGATCAAACTATTGCCGTAGTTAGTTTAGTGTTGTGAATCTCAATAATCAAATGAAGCAATAATATTGACGAATTTCGTCAATCAGTTTTTCAGCTTTTTGAGCGCATCCATGAGAATCTCCATTTCTTGATTCACGTTTGTGATTAGTTCCTCGATCTGATACTTGCTGTCGATTATACTGATACTCTGGGTATACGGATCGTGACGCACTCCGAATTTCCTCGGAATTGTTTGGGCGAATTTTCTGGAATAGGATATCATATGTGTATCGATCATCGAAGAGAACGAATGAAAGAGAAAACCACAGGCGTGTTCTTAAATCGTAAAAAAATCTCAACACCTGGCACTTATACTCGAATGAGTTTAAAATAAATTTGACAGAAAAAATAATATACAGTCTTTTCACAATTATTAAAGAATCGGTGAAAAAACGTTATCTGCCCGTTTCAAGCGACATTTTTATAAATTATACGATCCCTCATGTCGTGAAGTATAGATTCAGCAATGACGTGCCGTTTGGTGGAGGCGACATACTCACAACATCTTCTCTTTCGCATCTTCAAAGTCTTCGGCAACGAAGTATACGGGTTGATACTCTGTTATCGGATACTTTTGTAACGCTGTCTTGGCTGGTTCGAAAGGTCTCAGCTCGGGCTTGCCACTCAAACTGTACTCAAGTTCGCCGAACGATGAGAGAAGGCCAGCACCGTATGCCTTGAGCTCTCCATGTTGTCGGCACAGGCCGAACTCCACAGTGAACCAAAAACACTTGAAACAATAAAGATGATTATATAGAATTTCAAAATCCCAGCAAACGCCGTTAAAAATGATGTTATGAAAATTAACACGGAGTATTAATTTCTTTCAACCCTTCGAGGACATGTCGGCGTATTGAATCTCAAAGTGTCCTTGGGTTCGAATTGACAATAAGCTTTTTTCGCCTTAAAATTTATATCGAAAATTATACGCTTAAAAAAAAGCCGATGTTTTTTCGTAGTAAAATCATGCATCTTTATGGGAAAAATAATTATTCGTCGAGATACGTGATGGGATTTAAAGCAGGGCATCATGTTGCGGAATTTTAATGGAATATCGATGATAATTTGGACCAAAATATCACGGAGTCATTCTGATACAATTTATTATTAACATTCCAGCAATACTTTGCGATAATTAATACTGCAAAATATTAAACGTTTAATCATGCTATGTTGTTGTAAAATATTGTGAAAGGTTACGTATTTTTATTCTCGATACTGAATCACTATTATCGTTATCGTAATTTGACCGCTAATCATGCATTATTCGAATTGTCTCTTTGCAGCAGCTAATAACAGATTAATCTTATCACAGTAAAAAGCGATAGCAGCAATCCACACTGCAGGCGCATCAATCGAAAAACTCATTGCAAAATACTAGGGAGCCATGTGATATTTACAAAAAGGGTGACAAAGCAATCTTTGAATCAACTTACAGTGGCAAGTTTCTCAATGAACTCGTCCGGCGCACCGAGAGAAGCTAATCCAATGATCTGCGAAAACTGAGCAAATGCCGGATCGGCAAAGAGTGGCACATGACCCAGCACCTCGTGGCAAATGTCCGGTTCCGGTGTATAGAGTGGCTTACTTCCGTGTCTGATGTATTGCGTGCTGTGGAATACCCGAAACGCGAGGCCGGCGAGAAAATCTCGCGAGGACAGTAACCCTGCTACTGGCCTGAGCGTAAAACCTGTGCAATCTTTAAAAAAAAGAACATATTCCTATCATAAGTGTACATTTTGTTCTTTAGAATTGTTCGGTTATTGAATCAACAGTTGATTAAATATCATCCAGGAATAATAATAGAATTTCTTAATATTAACTGCCCAACGAAAATTAATTTTTGCATTTTTTTAGAAGATGATCGTTTTCGTTCCCAATTATCCTTCATATGCCCTTTCGGGGTTTCACGACCCAATCCCTTGCACTTTCAACCCGATATGTATCCGTTCAATTTCTCCAGTTTTTCCTCTTTTTTAATACACTGTTCATCGACATTTATGAGAAGGCATAGAGGTACTGTGAAAAACCTTTGCTGAAGCAGGCGGCTCGGCAGCCGGCGCGGCGTTTAAGCCGATGTGTACGGCAAAAAACAGTAGTTGGGGAAGAAGGCCGCTGATCACATGCAGGCGGTTTCCTTAAGCGAGTGTCGACACACCATATTTGGCCACGATATTGACACACTGGGTCAGTTTGACCCGAATGATAATTCATTCTCCTGTAATTAACAGCCGTTCGGTCGGGTTTTATTGAAAAAATATGAGATACACTTGAAATATTTCTTCATATTTCTGCATAACCGAAATCCGAACAAAAATATCAAATTAATTTGCTCTAAAAAATTATTGAATTTTTCTTATTTCCGACGGCTGAGCATTTTTTTAAATTTGTCCGAGCCAAAGTTACCCAGTGCGTCAACGCAAAGTTACCAATACACTTCTACAACGAGCATACGCGTCTTAGGGTTGAACAATAGTTAAAGTTACGAGTTACTTAACCTTTTAGAAATTGAGAAATATCCTCAAGCTGAGGTATATTGCCTTCTCGATATCCACAATTCTCGATTAGAAGAGGAAAGACGTGATTATGCTCGCTACAAGCGTACTTGGGATACAATCCAGTCAATTTACGAAAAACTACACTCCACGTTGCAATCTCTTCCTTGGTATACTCGACATGTGGAATTGGTTGACCGCTGCAAAAATGTATCATGGGGAAGGCATCTCGGTTTCCATATAAGTGGATAATTATACATGCAGCGTGTATATATGTATTTATGTACATGTGTATAAATATAAGAAAAAAGTGGTTTAAGAAAATTGTTTCAAATCAGAACATTATTTGCATTTCAATGTTGTCATCAATGGACGAATGAAATATATATCTATAAATTTAAACGTTAATGATGACTCACTGCTTGTAATTATAGGCAATATCGGCAAAGTACTTTCTCCTCGCTCGATAAACTGGATCTGTAAAGCCCGGATGATCGCTATCGAGCTCAGAACCGTACGATAGTATCTGGTTTGCAAACTTATCAAGATCCCTGATTCTCCGTGGGAACCATGGTACAGTGTCCACGTTATCTTTATGATTCCTAACAAAACAATAAAAATCATCGAAACAAACAAAAAAAAAACAAAAAATCAATCGATTATTCAAATTTATGAATGAGGAATAATGGGCTTTGTTAATTAATAATTCATAAAGCGAAGAAATGCTTATTGCAAAAATTGGAACTTTAGAATCTTTTTTCATTTTGGTGCACGATTTGTTACATATTAGTTTTCCTTCCTTACGATTGGATTTGATTAACGATTTTACTTGATCACAAAAACAATCAGAACTATCAGGTTCACCTTGATATAATTGAGAAATATCCGCACTGATCGCGAATCGCCTCAACAGCACCGCCGAGATTTCCACCGGGTGCACATTCGACCATAAATTCGTATCCATCGTGCTGACGCAGCGAGCTACGGGACTCGATGTGCAGCAAGTTCACTTTATGCTCCTAAATAAGTTTTGGGTACATTGATCTCGAAGTTAATTGAGACGAGTTTTATTTTTATGTAAAGTTACATTAAACTGTGGGCTCCAAAAAGTTCACTTGTAAAACGGAATTAACTGAAATAAAATACAATCCGAACGCAAAATTTGTTAAAATGTTTATGGCTGAAAGAAATGTTTGCTCACAGCAAAAAGTTGTAAATATCTGCCAAGAGCACCGATCTCATCCTCCTCTTTCGGTGAAAATATTAAGCAGGTACTTTTGGCTGAATCTCTTCCTTCCTTGATATAATTTCCACCCTGCATCAGTTTCGGCTGAAATGTATACCAAAAAATTAAATTCTCGCTAACTGTTTACGATTTTCAAAGTCACTTTCTTTTAAAAATCATTTCCTCGATGAGCAAACAAAAGTTCCGTACGTCCGAATAGTCCGGGTTTGATCGCATCTTTTACGAATGAATCGCGAAGTACAAAAGTAAATGAAAATAATTAAGCAAATAGGTATTGGAAGCTACGGGAATAACGCGAGTGCTAATACGCAACTGAGGAAATGCATTGTCAGAAGGCTTGGTTTTATATAAAAGCACCATCTTTCCCCATTCCTTCGTTTCTTTATCCCTACTCTATCATTTTTTTTACTGATCGTGGAATATCCCACCAGCTGGCATTATTCATGGTCACGTGATATTCAATTTTTACCTCCGTCAAAACGATAGCGTTCGCCGATTCGTAAGAACCGGGGCTGACTCGCATTGATCGAAGTAAAAAAAAAATGAGTCTCATCGTAGTCGCAAGAACCAGAATTTTGATTCGCAACACAACAAAGATTGTTTAATCTTTTGCACCGACCATCCGACTGTAATACTCTCATGGCTTTGCATCATTCTTTTAACCAGAATTTTCTACGTCCATAATTAGGCAACTTTCCCTGCGATTATCGTAGCGCGTCTTTTTTTAAGACCTTGAATGATGAAATGTACAGCTTAGATTGAGTGAGTCCATTTTGTGGCTACACGTGCTTTTTTATTCTTTTCCAATACGTATATCAGCTTTTCGTTATGCCCTTGTTCGCTCTCAATGCCACTTGATTGACTTGACCAATTTACGTGTACTCGATACGATAAACCTTTTGCGAAAGGTTAGCTATTATGTCAAGAACCATGCGGTTCATATTTGAGTTCATGATTTTCAATCCGACACCCCTTGACCTCTACATTATTAACGACCATGATATTAGAATGGAGTTGAATATCATCGTCCTTTCTTCTATGGTGACGCAAAATTATTATGTTTGTGTCGTAAAAAATTGATAAGACCTTGCTACTTCGTCTTAAATTGACAAGAGCTCGTCTTATGGTGATGGAAAAAGAAAACCTTTATAAAATATTTTTTAGAATGCAGCATGCTCAATGAATAACTATTTTGATAATTTTCATTACAGTTTGGGACAATTGGCGGCAAAACATCGCTCTGAATGCTTTTTTTCGGTCGGGTCAGAAAGAATATTAACTTGGAAATTGAATATTTCTTTTTTCAGGAAAAAAATGTATGCGTTTTACAATTTTCAGCTGCAAAAACTACATTTTTGTGCTGATATTTGTTTCAAATTTTCGAAAAGAAGGATGAAGGAAATGTTGTAGGAGAATATTATGCGTACATGCGTTGAATATAAAACGTGTGTGCGAGTAAATTGCAAATCAAAATCATTTTTCACGATACTACGTGAATATAAAAAATGTATGCCAGAAGCGTGACTACTGAAGACGACAGCTAACGACCAATCGGGGTATATTTCATTTGCGAACCTAAATCAGTTAGGCTCAAATCAATCGCACGTGCTACTTGATTGGTACACATACACGCACATATTTGCATATATGCAAATCCATTGCCGTGGACAAATTAATGACAAATGGCGACGAAAAATAACATCATAACAAAGGTTAAATGTAGCCCTTACGTTTATGATGTTCTACGCCAAATCGATTAATTTTATCGTATACCTAATGTTCTATTTGTTTGTGGCTGTGTTTACGATCATATCAGCATAATCCTGCTCGTGACCATGGATCCCAAAATGTACAAAACACTCCGGCTAGAAAAATGCACATCCGCATTTTACGACTACCTTCGGGTTTTTTATCGATCCCAACCAAGGGGTTGGGATCGATAAAACCTGCACGATCCTGTATGAAAAATTACGAGAGTCTGCGCTCTCCGTTTACTCTTACTCCACACTGACTATTACAGACTTTATTTTCTAACTTTAGTGCGTCCGAGAGGAAAAAGACTTCATGCCAAGCGTCGAGACTTTTTTTTACGGTCCCTGAGTTATGTACTAACATTCGGAAAGGACTGCGAACGTTCGTCATTAAACGAGATAAGTATGTATACTATTTTTTTAAAATACCGTATCAATTCCAGTTTTTGCAATAGTGAACGATGATTTCGTACCAATAACAAATTATATTGTATCAAACAAAACCTTATTTACTTTTTATGAGTAAAATTTTCTAAAGTATGTTAATAGGATTTATAAGTGAACTATCTTGAAGGGCCAGTACTTGAATTCTAAACGCATACGCATACACACATATACCGGGCCGAATTCAAAGGTATAGAGGCCCAGAGACAACAAAGAAGTGGGAGGCCCCTAATTATTTTTCAAACGGCATGTTTTTTTAATGTGTTTGTTGAATTTATTATTACGCTCAAAAACAATCCTTTCAAAAAAAAATACGTAGATTAACTAGGTAGCACGTAATATACCGAAAATTAAATTCTGTCGTTAGGCGAATGGAATTTTGTGAGCTTTTTTTTCGACGAAAAAACATTAATGATTTTGGCGAAACCCAGCTCCCGGAGTGAGTTGATTTAAGTGAAATGACTTTCTATGCTGAGCAGTGATAAATTTGACAGGCGATAATATCTCATCTTCTGGTGTAGCGTATACAAATTTGCTGCGTCCATCTATTCTACATGATTAAGGAATTCAAATCGCAAACGTATAGCATCGTATGCATGTAGTGTTTCAGTCCGAGGAACAGCTAGCCGATTGATCAGATCACTGCGATAAAACTTGACACTTAAAATGTCTCTTTTGGTGATAGGTGGATACCTATCAATTTAACAGTTTTTTCTATTTTCATCTATGCAGTGTTAAAGTGAACTATTTTTAGATAAATAGCATATACTGGCCAGTGTAAGCGTTCAGCGCTACGTACTACAACTTTCATAGCCGTTTTTAACGGTTGTAAAAAAAAGTGCGATTAAATAAATAAAAAAATTTGCACATACCGCCAAATTTTGATAAATGAATGATTTGGCTTAATCCACGCGACATTTTTAATCATATTCCATGGGATCTATTTTCCAATAGAGAATGCATCGTATTTGATTTTTTTTTTCGTTACTGTTTATAGAAATGTTATAACCAAAGGGCTTCATGCAAGTGTGACAACTTTTTTGTTCGCCATATCTCTGGAGTGATGTTTTTATATTCATTAAGTGCTGTACGCCATTGGTCAGTAAATTTTATTTAAAAGTTCGAATCGTAGAGGCCCATCTCTTATGGAGGCCTTGGGGTTGCAGCCCCTTTTGCCCCCCCCCCAAACCAGCCCTGCACCTATACGTTACATACATATGGAAAAAAGATATTTTGAACGCAATATATGTATGTGCTGTGATTATGAGCACATCGAACAGTTTTGGGGATAGTCCTCAATATTTTACAAACAATATTTTACAGGGATTTACGTACTGCTGAGTACGGGAACAAGTTAGCCTGAAGGCGGTCTGCGAAGTCGAAGTATTAAAAATTATTTTTTCCCTAGCGAAATTAGGACTTACACTTGAATGAAACAAAATACATAATGTACATAAATAATAATAATGAAGTTAAGTAGGGGATGTCCACCCGTGCTTTTTTAACTTGTCCGAATCATTTTATAAAACCAGTCAAGTATAAAAACCATTGATAAAGATTACTAAAAAGCAAACTCATATTTAGTGGACTCTACAAAAAGTTATTCCTAAAACGAAATATCAACTGCAAGATGGGGATAAACATAATAATCTAATAATTAAGATGAGCTCTTAGCTCGTCCTCACCCTATCCGGTGGAGATCCACTCATGACGATACCTTCCTTCTCCCTTTGACGACAGTTCAGAATCTCTTGAGCATACATTGTTTTCAATGGAATGGCTGGGGCTCGAAGTCTAACTTATTTTCTCGTGGTTTCAAGGGTAAGCTTCGGCAATCTCGACAAAAATTACCCCAAGCTTTAGAGCACTTTATCTGTGGAATTATTAGAATAAAAAATAATACGGGTTGTCGTTGTATATGCTATTGGATGAGTGCGGCAGGGAAATTCCCGGAGAAGAACTGGTATATTCGATCTCGCTAACGTCGAATAGAAACTGCTCGTTTATTCTCGAATGCTGGTTTTTACTAAGCGGCCAAATATCTCGTTCGATTATGTGAGTGTGCAGATACGCGATAACAAAAAACCATTTCAATGAGTGCATATTTAAAAATATGTTTTATCGTCTTCATTGTATGAACGCAGGAAGCCGAACACTCGATAAAAGCTTGTTAGCATGTGATGATGTTTTTCCCTCCATCCCCTCCATAGCTTTTTCTCCCTCTTCCTTGATTTTTCTCCTTGCCCTCGCTCTCTCTCCCTGTGCCTCTTTCGTTCAGCAAAAATGAGGAAATTCTTCGATAAGGCCTATCTTAGGGTTATCACTTACGCGATTACTCGTTCTTGCGCACAAATACGACGTATTGTGAGGGCAAGACTTTGTGCCATCGATAAAAGTATTTGTTATGCTGTACAAGATGTATGCAACGCCCTCTCGACGTCAGAGTAATAAAAACAACCATTCCTTCGCGACCTACGTTAATGATAATGTTAATGGAAACGTTCGTACCGTTGTAGAGTAAAAAGTTTAAGTGAATATATACGCAGTGGCACGGCAAAAGAAAGTTTCACTATGAAAATGGTCAAGTATCTCGGTTTCAGTAGCGAAAATCGTTATATGATAAGGTGCAATAATATAATAATGATTTTACACGTACATGAAGTTACTTGATTTTATGATTTGCAATCTGTAAAATATTATGACAAGCCCGCGTTCGACCCACATCCATTGACGAGAACAAACATTTTTCACGTTAGTATAACCTGTAAAATGTATTTAAATATAGAAAATTTTCCCGTTTCAATTTCATGAGCGTTTATGAAATTGCCAATGGTTTAGGCTTCGCGAATTTCGTCTACTCCCGTGCGGAAATTGAACTAGGGCTTTGGTCGGGCCCATATAGAATTTCCCTAACTTCAATATGGCCCTAATCGGGTAGCCTCACATGGGCCCTTAGTGCCCGGTGACACTTTACTACTGAGGGCCAAGGCAAAATAATGAGGGCCTTCAAGGATGCCTGATCAACGCCTCATGTAAACCATGGTGTGCCCATAAGTTATCCCTGTCAATGGATATGCTCACGTGTGAGTGAAACTATGTGTTTTTGCGTATATGTGTTGGTTTATATGAGGTCACGATACACGGCCAAATTTTTGATTTTATGTAAATAGGATCTATTTAAATGAGATGGGTTTTTTCCTTGTCTCACGGCCTATTATACGGTCCTATTTGTTTCACAGATATTTTTTTATTCATTTCAGCTATTCTTTTTAAATATCAAATATATTCAAATCGAATAAATAAAGATTCGATTTAAAAAAATCTTTATTTGCTTACAATGTACACCGTAAATCGAAGTGTACTAGGTGCATAAAATATTTCATAAATCCAAAATAAAATTAAGCACTTAATTAAGAGTTTACCACAACGATTTTGTATCGTAATTCGTCATGCCCTGGCCTTTCGGAATGCTTTTTTTCGAAGAAAATATTTCACCTATATTGGTATTTGAACCTAGTACCTACCTACTCATAGCTACGCACGCTGCCCCTATGCTACCGAGTGCTTGTAACATTTTACAATTAGTCGCAGATATGGCATAAGAGACCAAATCAATTCCTATAATTATTTGCTGTATCACATAAACTATATCCATTAGTTGATATCATTGTGATAATTAGAGAGTTTTATCGAATAACATGCGCATAACCTATATATATATATATATATATAATTCCTCTCTCTCTCCACTCTCTCTCTACCCCCACACCCCTTTGATATGAGTGTTGCAATAAAGACAGACCATTAGTTCAATTAAATAGAAAAATGGTTGACTCTACAAAAATTCTGATTTAATTTAAAAAATTTTTAATCCTATAGATCCATTTAGCGAATTCAAGTAAATTTTTTTTGAACAGATGAAACCGAATCACAGATTTATTACGATTATATAAGATATTTAGTTATTGGACGATATTAAATAGATTTTGATTCGAATAAATAAATATATTTAAAATAAATAATTCCAATAATGGAATGCAATAAGAAAAATTTTATTTCACGGGAAATCTAGATAATTCAAATTTAAATAAAGCAAATAGACCGCGGTTAGTTAATATCAATAGAATTTCTCTGTCAGTGTAGGTGTTTGCTTTGCCATGTAGTAGATGAAGTTGATAATTTTGGATGCAACTTGAGCAAAATAAATTGCTCCCCCTTCGAAAATTACCTTGGAAAAATAAAACGTTCTATTGGAAGTCCAAATAGGTATCTGGTACAATTTTGTCGCAGACAGAATGAAAAAGACAATTTCTTTGTGCGGCCAAGAGAAATTCCTCCGAAATTTCAGTTACGAAAAAGGTAATGAAGCCAAGAAAATTATTGCCGAAAAAATGATTTTTAATAATAGCACTACAATTAGCACTACCACGCCAAATAGCGTTGTGCTTTTAAGCAATGGATGTGTAATAGAAATTAAAAAAATATTCGGATCCAATCAATGTCTAGAATCTTTTCGTTAAAAGGTAATATCTGGAAAACGAAAACCGATCTATTGACTTATCCTACAAAATCGGGTAACGTTCATGAGTGGAAAATATCATCAAAATCTTCGGAAGATATAATCTATCATATGGAAAGTATTAGGCGAAAAATAGTCACTATAAAAATGTAAAAAAAAACCGTATGGGATTGTTCCAACATACGCGTTGGCATCACTCCATGAGTGAATAAGGCAATAAGAATAATATATAATTTTTTGAAGGATTTGTAAATATCATATATAATAATTTTTATTGCCCTCACGTTTTTATCCTATTTTTACCTATTATCGAGTAATTGAGTGTAGTAATTAAAATACCATAAACGATTTAGTCCAAGCTATGTATACTGGTCCGTTTCCTATAATGCCCAAACCTGGCCCTATATGCCATAATAGGACCCGCAAAGGCCCTTATTATGCCAACCCCTGTCGGGATTGCCATATAAGGGCCTTCAAGGCCTTATTTTTATGAGGGATGTCCTGTCAATTTTCCGCACGGGCTACACTGTGTTTTCAGGCTGTCGTTCTCAGATACTGCCTTACTACGGCTGATTTACCAGTCGTCATAGCGTCATTATCTAGGTTCAGTGCGAGCCCTCTGCTCGTAGACTAATCGCTGACATTGGCTACGAAATTCTCATTGAAATATTCTGTAACCACCTTTGTTTATACATCATTTTAGTCCTTGAAATTTCTGGAACACGTTACACTTGTTTTTCTTCTATACTTGTCTAATTATGAACTATATACCAAGAGAAATCGATAACAGAACGGTCATTCAGATTTTTGCATTAAGGGGCTACATCGACCTAGGGGTCCGAAAAAAGTAGCCAAATTAGGATTTTTTTTCCCTGGGAAACGGGTGTTGAAAAAGAAACGCATTTTTTTAACATGAAGGTACATATAATGAGACGTTTTTGAATACTAACCGAGAAATACAGCAAAACAACACAAACATGGCTGCCGGCAGACGATACTGTGTTCAAAGTTGGTGGACATGATATTTCGGGAACCACTTAAAGGATTGTTTCCAAATTTACAGGTAATACGATGAAAAACATTTAAAGGTCGATGACGAGCTCATTTCCGTTCAATCGATTTTCATTTTTTTAGTTACGTAAAAATGATGACTCTTTTCGACACATTTCGTATGAACGAGTTTCATTTCGGTGCCACTTTGGTATAAAAATTATTTTTTAAACCGATGACCGTTAACGTCTTGTATTTATTGATAACTTGGATAACCCGTTTGGTAGATTTTAGAAGGACCGTTCAAGCTGGAGAGTATCTACCGTTACACGTCGCAAGAAAAATTTCATCATCAGCCGGCGGCCACGAGTTTGTTGCTTTTCTGTATTTTTTGGTGTTTCTTTAAAGGCTCTCAATATACACACCTTCGTCTTAAAAGAAATACGCTTCGTTTTCACTAACCGTTTCCCAGAAAAAAATCGAAATTTGGCATTTTTTTCGGGCCTGTAGGTGGATAGCTGGATATATCGAAAGCTATGTAAAACATATATTAAATATAATTTTGTCGAGAAATTAAATACGTCAATGATATGTTTGGATTTGAGTAAGATATCCAAACGTCACCAAGAGACGTTCAGTGATGTAAACACCGTGTTCTTGCTTATCAAGTGGTTGATATAATTTTCACAACCGAATTACATATATTGATTCTTAATCTGAAAACACAAATTGTTTATGGTAAAAAAAATATTTGAATAAAATGTGTGTATTGTTACAGACAAAATCAAATCAAAACTTACACTGGATCACGCACTAACATTTGCTACATCGAGATAAAAAAAAATGAATATTCCGATAAACAAACCGCTGTGCTGGTTTAGTGGTTAGCGTGCTTGCCTCTGAAATCAGCACATCGGGAGGTCGCGGGTTCGAATCGCCGTCTCGTAGTTTCGGAGGAAAATACATACGGGCGTGACGTAGCTCCAGTTCTACACGGACGTCGCGCACATGGGACCGGTACGTGTGTGTGTCGTGTGGGTATGTCTGTAGCCTGCGATTTATTTCTCAACGAAACGCGACTAGCTCCGAGACTGGGAAGCGAACTCGGGACCGGCTGTATTGGTAGAGGATTTCGGCAGTTTCCCTATACCTATGGCAGAAAATGTCATGGTGGATGCGATACAGAGGGGGAAGACGGCTGCGGCCGCAAGGTGGGGATCGATTAGGGATGTGAAGTGGAGAACATGGTGGGGAATGTAATAAGGGGCAGTACATGGAAGCTACAATAAGCGAAAGCTCTCGCCGTAGTAGAGACAATAAATAAAAAATACTCTGATAATCATGAAAAAGGCGTTTGAGCACTACCTAAAAAATTGTTTAGAACCCTCAAATTTTGCAAAACTTTCTTTTTCGTAACATATTTCAATTTTCCGTTGAGAAAGTAATCGATTTTTTTAACCACCCTAATATATAAATATATATAAATAAATATATATATATATATATATATATATATATATATATGTATATATATATGTATGGGGCATTCTATACCAATTCGACCTGGGTCTGACCCTCGACCCCTCAAATCTGGTTCCCGATTTTTCCTATCATTACTCTCACTCTATCAAGCAATTACATTTTTTTCATATTTTTCAAAAAAAAATTGAGCGCGTCATGAATTTTTGATTTTTTTTTAACACCTCGATGGCTGAAATCGAAACATGTGAAAAAATTCCCAAAAATGCAGTGTCAGATATAAAAAATGTTGTAAAATTCATAATGTCTGGGCTTTTGCTTCAACCCGTTTTTTAGCTTTTCGACCAAAAAAAAATAATGAAAAAAATAAGAAGCAGAGGTCAATTTACTGTAGACTGTTGCTCAAAATTTTGTATGCATAGTACCAGAGTTTTCAAAAAATTTCTCCGATTATTCAATAGAGTATTTTGCAATTTCCGAATTTTTTTTTATCATGGTTGACATAAACCCTAATTAGGGATTTGGAAATGATGCGAATTCCACTAACAATAAGCGTAAGATGCCTGGTGAGGTTCGGTACACTCTAAACTACTATTGAACTACTACTGTAGACAGTAGCTTGAATATTTTTGATGATAGCGAACGGTTTTTGGAAATTTTTAAGGATTTTTTAAAGCATTTTTTTCTGTAATATCATCGTAAAATCATGATTAATTAAAAGTAGTCATGAATAGTGATCGCACTTAATTCAATAATTAAGAGCGGAAATAATTTTTAATTTAACAATCTATTTCAATTTTAATCATCAATTCGCATGGCATCTACGCTTTATTCCAGAAACTACAATGAAATCATCGTAGAGAATAGTATTTCCATCACTGACAATCTGAGATGCATCAATACATTTTTATATCACATGTGCCTTTAAAATAATTTTTGATATAATAATGTCCAGAACATGTTCTTCATTAGGTAAAATCCCAGTGAGTACTGGTTCAACCGTATCGTGTGCAGGGTTATTGAGGACGAATGGTCACTCTGCGCTGAAGTTCCCGGCAAATTGTGTGGATTAGTTAAAGGCGTAGTGACTTCTGATTCAACCTCGTCCTGATCCAGTATCGGAATCGAGGAATTTTGTCCTCAGTATGGACGATTGTGACGGATCTTGGCATCTGCGATTAGCATCAGATCCAATAGTCCTATTCTCTGAAAGTCATTTGTTAAATAATACAATATTATAATAAATAGAGATATTCTTTCAACTAAATTAGTTAAAAGAAATAATATCGACTATGCTTACTGTTATCAACGATGGAAGTTTCGGTGTAATTCTTCATTTTCGACTAGCAGTCCCGACAAAAGTATTTGTTTTGAAATTTCGAAAACTTTTTTACCGTGGCATGCGCAGCGGTTCTCAACCCGTACTTCCGAAAATGTTTTGGCAGACCGAAAGGATTGCAACATCGATCGTCATGCCTCATCGTGGACAACATTTAGTATTGCCACTTTCAATATCGAAAAAAAAAAAAAATAGAATGACGCGAAACGAGAGATATCGGAAAATAAACAAAAAATGTAAATACGCGAAGGATCAACTCGGTGACATTGGTTATGGAACTCATTATGACTTCTCGAAAAAAATTAGCTAGTGCAGGCGACAATGCAATATTAACGAAAGAAAAATAACATTTTGCGTTCACGGGGGCTTCCAAGTAACCTATCTTGTAACCTAAATTCTCGTGTTCACTATTGTCTCACGCAATGTAATGATAACACTTAGGCGTTCATCTTACGTAGTACTGATCACTCACAACGTTAATCTATAGAGGCAATGTGATAATAGCAATCAGCACAATAAATAATATGGCGCCACTAGAGTGTATTCTCAAAAATAAAATATTTTGTTATCGACAAATTTAGCAGCCCGGCGGTCACAGCTACTTAGCACTTCAATAGTATAGTTTAGAGTGTACCGAACCTCACCAGGCATCTTACGCTTATTGATAGTGCAATTCGCACCATTTCACAAATCCTACGTAGGGTTTTTGTCAAGCATGATTTTAAAAAGTCGAAAATTACAAAATACACTTTAGAAAAATCAGAGCAACTTTTTTAACATCTGGTATTATGCATAAAAAATTTCGAGCAACAGTCTACAGTAAATTGACCTCTGATTGTTATTTTTTTTCATTTTTTTTGCTCAAAAAGCTAAAAAAATGGGTTGAAGCAAAAGCCCAGACATTATGAATTTTACACCAACATTTTTTATATCTGACACTGTATTTTTGGGAATTTTTTCAGATTTTTCGATTACGGCCATCGAGGTGTTGAAAAAAAAAAATCAAATATTCATGACGCGCTCAAATTTATGTTGACAAATCTGAAAAAAATTGTAATTGCTTGATAGAGTGAGAGTAATGATAGGAAAAATCGGGAACTAGATTTGAGGGGTCGAGGTTAGACCCAGGTTGAATTGGTATAGAATGCCCCATATATATATATTGAGACGTACAGGTCCGTCTCATGTGCCATAAACCCCCCCCCCCCCGAATTCAAACAAACCAACGATCATGCGGTAGGAGTAGGGGAGGGGAGAAGAACGGCAAGGAGGACCTCAGAAAAACGTTGAGAGAAAAGAAACAAAAACAGTAGAAAAAGTTAACAAAGAAAGCAACAAAAACAAAGAGGATTAAAACTCATGTAGAAAAAAAGTAGCAATAAAGGAAGGGAAGGGGAAAACAAGGGCGGGAGGCATGGAAGAGAAAAACGAAGAAAGCAACAAAAACAGAATAAAATTTATTTAAGGAAAGAAAAAAAGGTAACAATAAAAGGAATGCTGGGTAAAAAGGAAGGGAAGGGGTAATAAAACGTGGTATATAAGGGACGGATATGGGGGGTAAAAGGTGCTCCGTCTCCAATCTTTTGCGACTTAATTAGTACCCCTGCACACGAGTACAAGCCTTTGGGTGAGGAAAGTGGGGCAGGACGGAACATTAAAGAAGTAGAAATTGAGAAAGGATAAAAAGAAGTCTAAAGAGTAAGAGAACAAAAAGAAACAATAGGTAATAAGGAATAAATTATAAACGAGAAATTGAGAATTGGATCAGGGATAGAAAAAGGACGAGGAGGTATCAGAAGAACCAGGGGAAATACACAGACACAGACACACACCTAACTCTCGAAAACAAAAACAATATCGGCGAGAAACTCCAAAATCTATCCGGCGAACGTAAAGGTCGAAGAAGTCTCGCAAATTCAAACACCGAGACAATACACATAACGCGCGAAGCGGGTACGTGGCGACCTCTGACGGGGGAATAAAAAGTGAGAGTAATCGATTGCCGACGCGTGATAATCGATTACGTTCACGGATCGGGAAAATTACGCGGCGCGGGCCGGCGAGCCATAAGAGAGAGCCGGAAGAGAGGGGGAAGACTGGTATCTTCGGACCCCGCGAGAGTGTGACGCACCGCGCGCCACGGGTAGTGGTAGGCGAAACACGGGGAGGCGCGCCGTACTACGATCGAGCGCGCCATGGAGACTATACTAAAGGAGACCGAACTGTGGGGTGGGGAGTGGTCACGAAAACCGACGGATAGAGGTAGTTCCGCGACAGAGCGCTAGTTTTGTTAGGAAACTGGGAGTGGGAAGGAGACCGCAGGCAACTTCATTCTGTTTATTCAAAATCAAAACCGTCGTTACTTCTATTACAGTTTCTATTGAGGTATTGTCTGGTAAACAAATGTCATAATATGATTTTCAATCAATAAAATTTTGAAAACATCCATTTATTTTGTTCATACACATTATACACGTATAAGAACTCACGCGGGACACCTTTGACAACAATTTGCACGCTTAAAGGCATGTAGAAGGTTAACGTAACTTCACTAATTTTCGAACCCAATTTTCTCATAGATGGTCAATTTTTTTAGGAAAAACGAAGCATTAGGTTCTGGAGAATTCCCTGATGCAGAGCTTGATGATTTCCTTTTGCCCTAAATACTATTCATCTCTGAAGAATCTCTGTTCGAAAACTTCAGCTATCTCTCTCGCACTCATATGTCACGTGGTACATCTTCTACTTCACCTTAAGGAGGGTCCTCCTCCAAACAAAAGGTTATGCTACATTTTTTTACACAAAATTACGAGCATCCAATGCAATGAATCAAATTACATAATAATATTGACGTTCAAATGAAAACCGAAAAAAATGTATGGGAGAAAAAAAACGATCGCGGCGTTAGAGGTGCTCGAACGTGGCTCTTGGAGTTTGCGGTGAGGAACGCCGAGGTTCTTGTAATTAATTAAAATAAACAAAAACCACAAAAAGTAAAAAAATACTTTTTATTTTCACAAACGAATCATTTAAAAAAATATTTATTGTAAAAACTTATACGATATTTTAGACTTATACAAAGGTCAATAACTTAAAAAATATTTATACAAAATTGTAAGTTGATTGGTTCATTACTTTTTGAGTTACATTCCGAGGCGTGGAAAAACCCATTTTGAGAAAAACTCGATTGAAGTTTTCGTTCTTAAAAAGTAGAGATTGTAGGGATTTATAATTACGAATAATTATGAATTAAAAAATCGTCGGAAGTGCCTCTTATTAATCAAAAAGATAACTAGCAAATTTTTTCGGCTATAAGAATAAAAACGTGGAGGGCACAAAGGACGCGCATTCCCTCGGTACTTTTGGAAGGCATCACTTTGGTGACTTCCTAGGGATCTTTGGGAGTTTCGGTTGGGCTTCAAACCGTGGCAATATATATTCTTTAGATACTAAATGAATTTTTAAAGCAATAAAAAAAACACAAGAAAATAATATCTGAAAGAGTATGAACGGTACAAAAACAGCCATGTCGTCTATATACATTATCCCGTATATACACACATGCAGGTATTCGGTAAAATTTAAATACTTTACCAAAGAGCTTCACATACTTTGCGACACAGATTTTTATGTACGCCGTTTTTTAGTCGTGGATTGTGTCTAAAAAAATTTCAATGAACGAGGTCATAATAGCGAAAATTTTATTTAATGATTCTTCAAGTATTAACTTATAATATTGTTTAAAACAATTTCCAAATTATTATTGAAAATACATTTGTTCGATATTTTCCAAGTAATCATTTATCAAGATTAATATAACATTTTCAAATACCAGAACTTCTTTAACAAAATTTTTTCTTTAACCTTTATTTTTACTTTACTTTATTTTAAATTACTATTATTGTCGTCGTCCTAGAAGTTGATGCTGTGTCGGATTCCAATACCGAAAGAACTTGTGTATTCCATTGCTTGAACTGCTTGGAATCTTACTGCTCCTCCCACGTCGGATCTTCGCTGACAAGGAACGATATTTTGTTGGCGGCAAACAGATGAAAACCGGAATTCGATATGTCACCGTAGTCAGCTGGGGTAACGTTCAGAGATCGGTGAACCCTAAATATCCTGTGGAATTTATTTAGCATTCGTTAGGTACTGTTTATACAGTGCAATAAATGAATCGTTCAAATAATTTTCAGATATTAGTCCGGAAAGAATCTGTAATCATAAAGTATCAGATTATTATCATAATTATTGTGAGAAATTCTAAACCCATTTAACAAACGGTTTCTTTTATACAGTATTAAATCAAATTATAAAAAATGGAACTACAAAATATGGACAAAATTTTGAATAAAAGCTTGTGTCGTTTGAATAGTTCAGTGAATAGCCTGATTGTAGTATGCGGCTTGTGGAAGAATTATTCGTCTTGCACAATTCGATATTTTTCTTTCCGTACAATATGAGGAACGAATTAAAATTTTCTACAGATTTGTAGGCAATTTCGGCATATGCTTTGACTCGAGGTAGTGATATTAAGCCTTGATAACAACACGTGTAATGAAATAATATACGGATAAGGGTGGCGACGACGACAGCGCAAAGCTTGAAAAAAAACATTTAAAAAATCTAAGGGCCTAGTTGTTTATCCCATATATAATACGTTAATTATGATAAATGCACACATAAATGCACACACACACACTACATGCGAATAATACAAATGAACTTACCTCTGGAACTTTGAATAGCGTCAGTTGTCGGACACCATGTAACTGCCGTTCGACCTTGCTGGCTTTACTACCACCTGAGCAATCCGGCGCTGCACAAACTCTCCCCATTCTATTTTAAGGAAATAATACAACGTATAGTTTTAAATTATACTGGATGTAAGTGGGAAGAAGAAGTTAGAGACAACAAGAAAGAGAAAAAAGAGGAATATTGACAGTGCACTGCTTTATGAAAGTGAATAACTCGCTCTATTATTTTAACAAATATACTGACCTCTATTTAATTATAGTCCGATAGAACCTTGGCTCGAAATTAATTAAGTTCACTAATAACGTCGAAATGTAGGTTAAAAAGAATAAATAATCCGCTCACGAAGTACACAGTTCAATTCACGAATTCAATATGGCGGCCACGCTTTTCCCTCACTATGTACCCACCTCGTTCCGTCTCTCTCACCCGTAGCTAGCTTCACGGGTCCACATTCTATACTAGCGCTACGAGTGGAGGTTTTGTGACCACTTTTTGTTACCCCCTCCATGAGAGTTCGGTCTCCTTTTGTATAGTCTCCATGGAGCGCGCCACAATCGATCCTCTGGGGAAGAGAGTAACTCGAGCGACAGCACACGAAGGAGAGGGGGAAGAATCGCGTCGACCGATGATAGAGCGGGCGCGTTCAAGGCTACTTACCATCGGAGACAGGCCGCGCGGAATATTTGACCGACGGAAAAACAACGCGAAAAACCACACACACGAAACACACACACAGCGCCTCGCCGAGACAAACAACACTTGTAAACAGTCTTCTTTTATATCAGAAACTAAATAAATAGTATTTTATTACCAAATACCACCAAAACAAAAGATTCTCAACTAATTTCCTCTCTGATCGAGTCCCGAACACATCAATTTAATTGTAACAAACTCCGACCCGTTACATTTGGCGCCCAACGTGGGGCTCGATCAAAGGAAAGAAAGACTCATCAAACGGTATTAGTAATAATAAAATGGAGCAACAAAATCACGAAACATCCCTTCACTCGGAATCAACAACGGCGGATGGGCTGATAGAGGAAGCCCGGCATCAAGATCGGCAAAACATTGGCCGATTGTCAGCGATAGGAACAGTACAGACAGCGAACGAAGAAACATTCAATGTCAATCAAGATACGGGCGCCACTGAGGCGGGGGGCACCGAGGACAGTGCAACCATCAAGGCCCTCATAAAAGCGATGAACAGTATACGGAACGAGCAACGAAGGGAACGCCTCACCACCCAGGTAGAAATCAAACAACAGGATGACCACTGTATCGTAAGGACTCGACAACTGAATGAGGAAGTCAATAAAAAGATGGCGACCGAAATTCAGAAAATCGAGGAACGTACTGAACGGAAAATTGTGATAGCCCAGAAGATGATCGAGGAGAGCCACGACCAAACCTATAAGGAAAGTCATGAGAAACTGGAAGATTTGGATACACGAATGGAAGCCATCAGAAGAACAATATCTCAACTCCTCCATTCACCGAAGGATGGAGGAGAAGTGGTCACGGATCACTCCAAGCGCATAATGGAGTGCGAGAGAAACATCTAAGCTCGAACTTCAACCACCATATGTAATACGACATGGGGAACCGGACTGAACGTGAGCCAAGCTTACGCGGCGAAACAAAAACCACCCACGTACAACGGGGACGGCAGAGAACGGCCAATGCGTTTTCTGAAGGATTTCAAGGAATTCTGGCGAATCACCGGAAACACAGACCTCTATTATCTCATCAGCCAATCACTTCGCGACACGGCCAAGGATTGGTGGAGGATTGTGGAGGACAGGATCCAGACAATTAGCGACTTCGAGGAGAAATTCTGTGCGCGCTACTGGAGCCAGGAGATCCAGGACAAAATACGCCGGAACCTCGAGATTGGGGCGTATGAATGGGACGGACATCGCATGACCCGAACCGAGTACGCCACGCAAATATTTGGGAACGCCAAAGACCTGTAGGAGGGGCCAGTAGAGGAACAGATTATCCGGAAATTAGCGAACCATTTTGATGAATCCATCAGGATGGCGGTACGGGTCAGCGGCATCAAAAACATTGATGCTTTCCTTGAGTTGTTGGAAAGTATGGATGGAGCGGGACCCCTGAACGTAAGAAGATCCACACCACGGTGGCAGGAGCCAACCAATCCAAACTGGCAGAGGAACGATCAGTGGAGAGCCCAAAGGATTGGGACGTACGGGGGACCACGTCCAACAGGGCCGAGCCAGCCATGGAGACCAGACTATCAGAGATATCAGGGGCCTCCTCCTTCGTTTCAAAATTACCGACAATGGGGTAACGACTCTGGGAATACGAACGCCCCACTAAGGACAGCCTGGCAACAGGGACACGGAAATAACAGGCTCCCTCTGAACGCCAACGCGCCAGCATGGAACCCAAGGCAGCACGGAGAACTAGCAAACGCAAATCCGCCCGCCAGCGGACAATCGCAGCAACAGAGACCACCAATTCAAGATGAACAACCCGCCGGACAACGACAGAACCAGGGAAACTTCTCAACGTTGCGCCTGAATCGATGGCCATCACCACGATGAACGAGGCATCACGAGGCGCAACTGACGATGAGGAAACCCAGCAGACCATGGAGGATGCTGCTAGCGGGTGAAAAGAAACCTAAAAAAAAAGCAAAGACTGAAAAAGAAACGGAGCAGCCAAAACGAAAGGGAGGAGCAAGATCCCGTGCAGCAAATACAATTAGGAATGATCACGATCCCGAAGAAGAAGACAGACCGGCCCGAGAATAAACAAAAGCCGAGAGGAGCAGCAGTAAAATCGGGAGAAACTAGCAAACAACAACGAGTGAAAGAAATTATTACAAGTGACGAGTCAGAAAATAAAAAGGAGAACAACAGGACAGCAGGTCACGAGACAAATGTATACGAACACCCTAGGGAATTCCTAATGGAGAACCCAGGACAAGGAGGATTAGCAAAAAAGATTCACCCACAATGCCCAACGCTACCGATAAAGATAGAGGGAGTCACCGTGGAAATCCTAATCGACAGCGGAAGCGAAGTATCATGCGTATCAGAAGAGTTCTTTCAGCAACACCAAGAAGAATTTAAGAATTGCCCCAGGATACCGGTAACGAATACGGAGGCAATTGGAGCATTCGGGGGAAAATCCGGGAGGATTAAGCAACAAATTATGGTCCACGCTGAACTCTACCTAGCACGAGGGAGCTTACAAATGCTCATCATCCCAAAGATGAGCAGAAACGCCATTTTAGGCATCGACGGATTGTTCGAGCTGCAGGTAGAAATCGATACGAACAAAGGGGCCATCAAAATCATGGACGAGACAGTAGCCAAATTGAAAGAAGGCCGGTGGATAGGGCAAAAAGAACCGCCCATCAAGGACCAAGCGGTTCACATTGCCACAGTAGAAGACGGAGCAAGTGGAGAAATCACGGAAGAAGAAATACGCCAGAAGATCAAGGAATGCCCAAACCTGAAGGAGAGTGTCACAGACGTGTTTGAGGCTCTAATACGAGGATACAAACACATCTTTATTAGGAGACCGGGCAGGATGCAGGCCTACACTCATAGGCTGCTTCCGAAAAATCCAGAACCGTACATACACCGCTCCTACCCGGTACCAATTCAATACCGGGAAAAAGTACAAATCGAGATTCAGAGGATGCTGGAACATGGGGTCATCGAACGAGCGAAAAGCCGGTTCATCAACCTATTGGTAACGGTCATAAAAAATGATGGGTCCATTCGACTATGTCTGGACGCACGACAATTAAACGAATTTTTGATCGAAGATCACGATACTGCACCACCAACAGAGGAGATATTCCAGCGATGTGGTGGGGCACGGGTAATGTCAAGTGTAGACATGACAAGCAGTTTTTGGCAGATCCCATTAGCCGTCGAATCAAGGCAATATACGGCTTTCCAACATGAGGGAAAATGTTATCAATTCACGGTAACACCCTTCGGACTAAAAACAAGCACAGCAAGTTTGATCAGAGGATTGGACATCGTTCTACAAAATCTGGGGGACTCGGTCATCAACTTCGTGGATGATCTGCTATGCGTATCGAAAGATGAGCATCAACATCTGACTCACCTGCAACAACTGTTCGAGCGGATTAACAACAATAACATGACACTGAACTTCCGAAAATCAAGATTCTTTCAAAAAGAGGTGGCATTCCTGGGGCATATATTGACAACCTCAGGGATAAAACCGCAACCAGAGAAAATCAAGTCGATCCAGGAGTACCCACGACCCCGAATCATAAAAGAGCTTCGGGGATTCTTGGGGCTGATCAACTTCTACAGCAAGTTTACGGAAAAACATGCAAGGGAAACTGTACCTCTGCTAGGCCTACTGAAGAAGGGACAAGAATGGAAATGGGGGAAGGGGAGCAAAAAGCCTTCATCAGGATAAAACAATTATTTATCGAGACAATCATGCTAAATCATGCAAAACCAACCCAGGGTTACACACTAAACACCGACGCAAGCGAATACGCGGTCGGGGCCGTTCTGAGCCAAGAAGATCACAAAGGGGAAGTAGGAATAATCTCATTTGCGAGCCGGACGTTAAAGGGAGCAGAAATCGGGTATACCACCACGGAAAAGGAAATGCTCGCAATCGTTTGGGCATTGCAGAAATTCCGCACATACCTTCTCGGTGCGAAGGTAAAAGTCATCACAGATCACAAAGCACTAACCTTCTTAAAAACATGCCGGTTTGTGGGTGATCGAATGCTGAGATGGGCACTATTGTTCCAGGACTATGACATCGAGATAGAGCACTGCCCAGGAAAACGGAACACGGTAGCAGACGCATTGAGCAGGCCGAATGACAACATAAACGAAGAGAGAAAAAACACACCCGGGACCATCGTTCTCACCGCAATACTGGCTCGGAAGCCCCCGGTGGAGGTGAAACAACAATTCAATAAAATTGGACAACTTCAGAAGAACCAGAAGAACGTACGAGCAATTTGGGAAAGGTGCAAGGAAGAAAGCGGGCAAGAAGAAGAAAGAAAGAACTACCGAGTCAGGGATGAATGTTTACAGAAATACGATAAAAAAGGGTGATGGAAGGTGATCATACCAGAGGAATTAATAAACATTTTCGTCACGGAATGCCACGAACTCTATGGACATCAAGGAGCCCGGAAAACATTTCACTTGATCAATGAAGACTCCACTTGTCCTCGGTTGGCGAAACGTGTACGCCAGACAATAGCGACGTGTGACAAATGCCAACGGGTCAAAGTGTCGGTCCAAACGAATTATGCGAAGATGCAGAATATTACACCCGACGGCCCGAGCGATTTGGTCTCTATTGACTTTTTTGGGCCATTGCCGAAATCAGTGGGAGGCGTCCAACACATTCTTGTCACAATTGACGCCTTCACGAAATTCGTAAGACTGTACCCATTAAAAAAGGCAAACACAACAGCCACGATCAATAGAATATTTACAGATTACATCCCGAAATATGGGAAACCGAAGCGGATTCAATTTGATCATGGAACACAATTTACATAAAAAATTTGGATAGAACGCTTAAAGACAGAGAACATACAAAGGGGTTTTTCCTCGATTCACCACCCTCAGGGCAATATCGTGGAACGAGTCAATCGGGAACTAGGCGGGTTCTTCAGAACATTTTTCCAAGAGAAACATTCAGGATGGTATCGATGGATACCGGTGATACAAGATTGCATCAATGAAACACAACACGAAACCACGGAATTCACACCAACAGAGCTACAAACAAAGAAGAAGCCATATCGGATTTGGCGCGAATGGGTATTGGCCCTGAAAAAGGAGCAAGAAGATACACTTACCTATGAACAAAAAATTGAACTAGTACGAGAAAGAATAAAACAAAAAGGAGCAAGACGCGCCGAAAGATTCAACGCCACACACGCCACAACAACTTTTGAGGAAGGAGAGATGGTACTGGTACGGGCCCTGAATGTATCAGACCCGAGTAAACAAAAAACCGCAAAATTCATGCCCCTATACGAAGGACCATACCGCATAAAGAAAAGTGTGGGACTCGCCACATTTCTCCTAGAGGATCCAAAAGAAAGAAGAGAACGAGGTAAATTCCACGCAAGCCTTTTAAAACGCTACCTAGCGGCAGATAAAAAAAGATCGATAAACGGAAAGGAAACGAGCACGTCGCTCTCAGAGATCGAGTAATCTATGAAGTAAAGGTACGTAGAGAGTATATAAGGACACCCGCGAATATGGACAAAAGTCAAATCAAAATAAACATGAGCGACGAGGAAAGAGAAAAAACGAGCATATCCGAGGAGATCAGGGGACAACGGCGGTGGAAAAGAAACAGACGAAACTTACAAAAATGGAAAGGGGAGAAGAACCCGAACGACAATAACAACAACGAGTACGACCTATTCAAGGTGACCAACAAAAATATTCGAGGATGGCACCCGGGGATATCGTTAGGACTATAAAAGGGAGAGGGAAATCAGAGCGGCGGAAAATCGGAATTCAAATCAGTTTACAGCCAAAACGCCAACAAGAAAGATGTACCGAAACTTGGACACATCACAATTGCAAAAGGAGTACCCAGGAGTCACGGTAGCGGGTCCCACAAACCCTAACGAATTCTTCGTCCACCTGAACGAGAGATATGGCCAAGGGGATGCCATTATCCAAATGTGGCGACACTTAAGGATAGAAGAACCCGAGATTCACCGGCTCCTCGAGGAAGAAGTCTTCTTAGGAGCAGCAGTTGTGGCGTCACGAAGGGGAATTTTACCGAGCAACGCTACAGAATAAGGGAGACGATGGACGATGGATCTTGTGGCTGGGAGATTAGGGCTCAAGTGTTATCGGAAATCAAGAGGAGTGCTACACAGTTCAGTCAATGGCACTCATCTACCCATACCAAGCGATTCCAATAACCCATGGCGATTTAGTTCAGACAGAGGAAGAATGGACGGAGGAACAAGTGTTCGAAGCACGGGCAGCCGTGGAAAACAACACGTGGACGATGCGGGTGTGGGGTCAGCCATCGGAACTGGGGATCGTCTTGGCGGATTTATTCCTGGAGGACGAGGGCCCTAATCAGGGGAAACGTTTGGCGGATCTGTTCGTGGAGATCGGAGCTGCAAAACAGACCGACGACCCTGAACCTCCAACCATCCAAAACAAAGGATGCCGGTTTGGGGAAGCAGTGTATCACCGGGAGGCGCGTGATCAGTGGAATCGGACCGACGACAACAACAACAACGAGCTGAACAACAACAACAACGATGACGGGACGGATGGCCACAGCAGCCAGACCGACATTAACAACTCATACATGGAGGAATACGAGGAAAACGAGAGCATCGGCGAGGCAACAACAATGAACAACGACAACGACGACAGCGAGGTGAACGGATTTTGGCGGGAGATGGGACTATACAACAACGAGGACGAACAGACAGACAGCGACGATGGCAACAGCCTCTCATCCACATAAGATCCGCCATTAAAAAAAAACCCAAAGAAAACATTTCCTTTTGTCAGCACGTTTTATTTTTGCGAGCGACCCCGAAGCGAAGGGCAGCGGCCCGAGAAAAACACGAGCGAGAAAGATTGCGAAAAGGAGGGAAAGAAATATTGAGGGGCAGCGGCCCGGTATAACCTAAAATAAAGAAGCGAATAGGCGCAGAGTAGGTCAGGAGGACATTTTTTTTGTGACTCTTTGTGATTTGAATGGCTGGAAAGCAATCCAAAGCATAAAGAGTCACGGGGGACAATGAGACGTACAGGTCCGTCTCATGTGCCATAACCCCCCCCCCCCCCCGAATTCAAACAAACTAACGATCATGCGGTAGGGGTAGGGGAGGGGAGAAGAACGGCAAGGAGGACCTCAGAAAAACGTTGAAAGCAAAGAAACAAAAACAGTAGAAAAAGTTAACAAAGAAAGCAACAAAAACAAAGAGAAGTAAAACTCATGTAGAAAAAAGTAGCAATAAAGGAAGGGAAGGGGAAAACAAGGGCGGGAGGCACGGAAGAGAAAAACGAAGAAAGCAACAAAAACAGAATAAAATTTATTTGAAGAAAGAAAAAAAGGTAACAATAAAAGGAATGCTGGGTAAAAAAGAAGGGAAGGGGTAATAAAGCGTGGTATATAAGGGACGGATACGGGGGGAAAAAGGTGCTCACTCTCCGTCTCCAATCTTTTGCGACTTAATTAGTACCCCAGCACACGAGTACAAGCCTTCGAGAGAGAAAAGTGGGGCAGGACGGAACATTAAAGAAGTAGAAATTGAGAAAGGATAAAAAGAAGTCAAAAGAGTAAGAGAACAAAAAGAAACAATAGGCAATAAGGAATAAATTATAAACGAGAAATTGAGAATTGGATCAGAGATAGAAAAAGGACGAGGAGGTATCAGAAGAACCAGGGGAGATACACAGACATAGACACACACCTAGCTCTCGAAAACAAAAACAATATCGGCGAGAAACTCCAAAAGCTATCGGGAGAAAATAAAGGTCGAAGAGGTCTCGCAAATTCAAACACCGAGACAATACACATAACGCGCGAAGCGGGTACGTGGCGACCTCTGACGGGAGAATCAAAAGTGAGAGTAATCGATTACCGACGCGAGATAATCGATGACGCTCACGGATCGGGAAAATTACGCGGCGCGGGCCGGCGACCCATAAGAGAGAGCCGGAAGAGAGGGGGAAGACTGGCACGCGTGGAACCCGCGATCGAGCGCGCCACAATCGATCCTCTGGGGAAGAGAGTAACTCGAGCGACAGCACACGAAGGAGAGGGGGAAGAATCGCGTGGACCGATGATAGAGCGGGCGCGTTCAAACCTACTTACCATCGGAGACAGGCCGCGCGGAATATTTGACCGACGAAGAAACAACGCGAAAAACCACTCACACGAAACACACACACAGCGCCTCGCCGAGACAAACAACACTTGTAAACAGTCTTCTTTTATATCAGAAACTAAATAAATAGTATTTTATTACCAAATACCACCAAAACAAAAGAGTATCAACTAATTTCCTCACTGATCGAGTCCCGAACACATAAATTTAATTGTAACAAACTCCGACCCGTTACAATATATATATATATATATATATATATATAGGTTGATGAAAAAGTTTTGTCGCAAAAATTTTAAAAATGTTTTGTTACGTATTGACGAATATGACATCGACCTATGTCTAGAATATTCTAGAATGTTTTCTACTCTTCCGCGTGACAGGGTATAAAAGGACGAGCGCGCGTTCTAGTGGACAGAAATGGCTTCGATCTCGCAGGAGCAACTTCGAGCGATCATATTTTACGAGTGGCGGCGCGGCGCGAACGCAAGCACAACTGCTAAAAATATTCAGGATACATTCAGCGAGAACGTAGTTTCTCATCGAACAGTCCAGCGTTGGTTCAATCGTTTTAAATCTGGAGACACAAGCCTTGAAGATAAGGAACGTTCCGGACGACCGTCGACCATCAATAAAGACGCATTACTCCGCTACATCAAATAAAAACCGGAAGCATGTACGCATGAGCTAGCAAGAGAACTTGGTTGGACCTAACCTTCATTAGTAAATCACTTACACAACTAGGGATACAGGAAGGATCTAGCTCAATGGATACCACACAGTCTCATCGACGCCAATAAGAACTGCCGCGTGACCATCTGGCAGTGTTTCCTGCTTCGCCATCAACGCAAGGAGTTTTTAGAAGATCTTGTGACGGGAGATGAAAGCTGGGTCTTCCCGAGTCGAAATTTTTAGCCTCCTCTGAACCCTCGCGGGAACTATTTGTTTTGTAATGCACAAGCCGCCGGCCTTCGTTGAACCTACCAAACCCCATTTGTTGAGTTCAGTGCCCTGAAGAAACCTCCCCTTGGTCCAGTGTAGCCTCTATTAGACCTCCCAAACCTTCTCTCGACCGCCAGTTTCAGTGAACGTGCAGAGCATAGGCCTTCTTACCCTGCTTTCGATCTCAAATCCGTTGCCTCGACCCCACCTAACCTGCTTGCGGCCCAAATTCCATATCTTCTCCATCATCATTCCATTGTGGCCTGATCGATAATCCGTTCCATGACGAAAAAGGTACGTTTTCCCTGATTCCCCGAAGAATGGCACAGGTAAATATGCATTATCAGATGATGAATAAATACTACACAATTAATAAAAATACATCGTCACCTTATCAAATTATTAGTGTAATATTAATATGTGAAAACAATCTAATTTTCTCAATATCGGTTTATTATTATTTTATAGGTGATTCATAGCAGAATGCTCGCATATGCAGTCTTACTCCAGTTCCATCGAATTTATGGACGTCACAAGTTTTCCGGTGAGAAAAAAATCTCACAGGAAAATTCTTCAAAAGTTACAGGCTATCCAGTATAAACTTACGCTGCTTTTTTACATCTTCGATATTGTTGGAATGGTTCGAGCAGAGTCCGACATTATCGGTAAAGTTAGTCAAGCTACCGGTATACAACGCGTGAGGCGCTGTGCAAAGAGCAGAGGGAACACGCGATCTCGTTTTTCCTCAGTTCGTCTCCAACGCTCTGAGAAGGACACCGACAATCCAAAGCCTAAAGACTTTCTTGTTGAATAATTTTCACTTAATACACCTTTGTTAATAAAGTTATCATATCTTTTATTACATCGTAATCTCTATGTAACTCTTATTTGCAACCCGCTTATCCAACCTTCTCACAGATTTCTCTTTTCAACTCGTTGGCCTTTTCTCTCCACCAAATATATTCTATATCGAAGACAAAAAAACTCAACAGATATTTCCTCTTAAACCCTATAGTTCTTGAGTTACATTGAATTTGCCAGAATGTCTTTTTTTTTAGCCAAAAGTGAAATACGTTTGCGAAAAAGAATTGTACGAAACTTTTCAAAAAATGAAAATGGAGCTCCTGCTTCCTTGTTCAAGTTTATCATGGATATACATGACAAAAAAATTTCCCACAATTCTCAATTTTCGATGGTTGAAAAAAAAGCCGAAAAACTGTCACGTACAAAAATGGGTACTGGGTCGAAAAAAAATGCATTAAAAAATATTTCAAGCAAGCAAAATAAAGCAGGATTTGTTCCCTCCAAAGCGCCGTTCGGTAAATTTGCTTATCTTTTTATTTATGTAGCTATGTAACTTTTAGTGCGGCAAGAAATATCGACTGGTGTATCCAAACTTTTGAGCGGCAGTTTATATTATATAATACTATATATACATATATTGTACTTGAAATATGTGTTTGCATTAATATATTCGAATGTACATTACTGGTAAAAAAATTCGGGCACTTCAGATAATTGCAAAACTCTCAATCACTTTGGATAATTGCGAAATTATGTTAGAATAATTAATTACATAGAGCTCCATAGTATCTTCGTAAAATACTAAATTATTTATTTCATACTTTATTGTATATTACTCTAACATTATTTGGCAATTATCCAGTGCTCACCCGTTTTGCAATTATGTGAAGTGTCCGAAAACTTTTGGCTGGCAGTGTATATCTAAATAAGATATAATGTTGATATCTATATAAAACGTCAGCGTATTGATAATAATACCCTAACCAGAGCGTTTACAGTGCGCCTACACTGACAGAAAAACTCTATTTATTTTAATTAACCGCGTCTATTTGATTTTCTTTTATTAAACTAAGTTCTTCGTAGAACTAAATTTTTCCTATTGCATTCCATTGTTATAATTATTTATTTCAATATATTCAAATGATTGATTCATTCAAATCAAAATTTAATAACGTTTAATAGTTGAATATTTCATTTGATTTCCATCCATTTGTGATTTCGTTAGATCTGTTCAAAAAACAATTTAGTTGAATTCACTAAATGGATCTAGTAATTTTTTTTAATTTAAATTAAATACAATTTTCGTAGACCAAACCATTTTATTTATTTGATCCAACTAATGGTCTGTCTTTGTTGCAACACTTATGTCAAAGGGGCATAGGGGTAGAAAGCGTGGAGAGACAAATTATATACATATATATAGGTTATGTTTGAAAAATGTATAGGATGTTATCCGATAAAACTCTCTATTTATCACAATGATATTAACTAATTGATATAGATCATGTGATACAACAAACAATTATAGGTATTTATTTGGTCTCCTATCCCATATCTGCGACTAAAATGTTATAAGCACTCGGTAGCATAGGGGCAACGTGCGTAGCTATGAATAGGAAGGTACTTGGTTCGAATCTCATATAGGTAGGTGACATATTTTGTTCGAAAAAAATCATATCAAGAGACTAGAGAATGACGAATTACGATGAAAAATCGTTGTGGTAAAACTCTTAATTGAGAGATTCATTTTATTTTGGGTTTATCAAATATTTTATGCATATAGTACACGTAGACGTACAGTGTACATTGTAGGCAAAAATAAAGATTTATATTGGTAGTGTACCGTGGGTCGAAAGGGGAGCCAGTAGATTCGGCGGGAGCGCTCAACGTAGGCCCATCTAAGGTTCCGTAGGTTGAGTTGTAGACCTCGTTGACCTCCTTTGAGTCAAAAAGTCTACTTTATGCCATACCGAAGGTTCAACGGAGGCCCTAATGCACAGTGTTTCCAACCACTGTACCCTCCTTTAGATCCCCGATAATCCGCTATCGCCGATTTTCGCTCGGGAAAGGAAGCCTTCATTTTGCGGGTCGAATATTTTGACTCGGGTTGTATGATAACAGAACGCGTCTAGCCTACTGGTTTCCTATCGGAGAAAAACCGCCACACCAACCGAAACCGGATCGTCACTCACAAAAGATTTTGTTGTGCTGCTTCTGGGACGCAAAAGGAATGCTGTTTCGTAATGTTCTCCCCGTAGGCAAGACGATCTCCTCTACACGATACATCGAGAATCTCCAGGAATTGGCAAAAGCTATAAGAGAAAAACGGCCAAGACGCGCGACTGTGCACCTTCTCCACGACAACACGAGTCCCCATGTCGAAAAGGAAACCAACAAAACAATCACTGAGCTTCACTGGAATACCGTTCCTCATCCCCCATACTCTCCCGACATCGCGCCATCTGACTACCATTTGTTCAGACAGTTGACGGCATATTTGAGGAACAAAACTTTCGAAAACGTCGACGATCTCAGAAGGGATGTTTCAAATTTCTTTGAGTCCCAGCCGCCGCAGTTTTGGACAAAGGGAGTAATGAGTTGCCAACTAGATGGTCGAGTGTCACAGGAACTGATGGCGAATATATTGTTGATTAGAAATGTTTTGTATAAGATATAGAAATAAATAAATTATATTGAAATTATTGCGACATAACTTTTTTATCAACCTAATATATATATATTGTGACGTAATTTACCAGCGACGCTCGAGACGCCGATCCCGGGCCACCAGAAATCAGCCGCAAAAAACGGTATCAACTCCCGAACTCCCGATTTTATTTAAATGGGCGCCAGTCGCGTTAGCGACGCGAGAGCTCGAAAATCTTTTCGCCACAGTTGACCCCGGCTAGCTGAGCTCCTTTTGGTAGAGGGGCGGGATAAGGCAAGCGAGACTCGGATCGGGAAGATTCCCGCACGCGGGGAGGTGGAAGAGACCTTGTCGATAGGGAAACTTGGGAGCCAATAATTAACACAAGCCACTCTAGCCTTAATCAAAGTAAGAAAACAAAGGAATCTCGTAAATTTATTTTGCCGTCTCTCGGCCAAAAGAACACAAAACAACGTCTAATACTCGTTCGCAACCTGGGGGGAGAGGACGGGAGGCGACTCGCGAATCACACATTCTACGCCGAGACAATCCTCGGGAATCTTTCGGCACCGTTCCTACGCACTGTACAATTTACGCCGCGAGCCCGTTACAAAATCCAGGAGAGAGTAACTCCAAAGGAGTACCCTACCTCTCGTCCCAGAAGACGCACTAGGCCTCCCGATAGTCGGTTGCCTAGCCGGACTGTAGAAGATACCACGGATGTTTTGCCCAACCTTGACGGTGCCGCTCGAACACTCCGTACGCTCGCTCGTGCTTTGTCGCGTCCCGTTTTCTCACTCCTTTTCGATTTTGACAATTTTTCCTAGCCTAAGAGATTCCCGCACACGGTCGAAATCTAAATACTCTCCCGAGAGTTAATCCTATTGTTTTCCGAAACGCGGAACTCCCAGGACACTAATGACGTAGCTCGGACGTCTCCCGAAACGCGGGACGAACACGGGGAGCATCGCGACCGCGCGCAACTTTTCCGAAAAATATAATTCACACGCGAAACTCGAGAAAAGAGCGGAAACGCCGGCGTTCTCAGTGTGGTTTTAATTCGAGAGGGAGGGGATTTTCCGTTATCGCCGCGAGGCTGATAATCACCAAATTCCAAACGACCAAGGTCAACAGTACGGGACGGCCAGCCCGAATTTCGCGGGAACACTATGTTTTACGTTTCACACAACCCACGTCTTAAATTACTCGACTGCCACGGCAGGGAGAGCAACCCAAAACCAAATTCTACAAATCTTATGGGAACCTTCCCCTCGACAATTAGACCTCTCAACCACTCACCTTATCGGCTCGGCGCCCAGCAGGAATCTCTCACAAAATTCGATCGCAATCACGACTGAGACCTCCTTATCCCCACTTATTTTTGCTTTAACCCCTGCCCTCTATCGACGACAGGCCCGTGATCCCAAAATTTGCGAATTCGCGGGGTTCGACTGGTGACTTAAATAGGTCGTATCCACCGCGCCCCCCCCTTCCTTTTATTCGCGGGAGACTGCAGGGCTACGATTCGCGGACCGGTGTTTTACGGCACCCACGCGCGACGCATCTTAGTCTACAGCGTGATTCAGAGCATCCCGGCGCCCTCCGTTCAGATCCCGGTGGCCGCTGTTCATGCGACGGCCCTGGGTGATTCGGTTTCTTCTTCCACCGGCGGGGCTGCTGGTCGTGCGTCGGGACTCCGGCGTACTCGGGCTTGGCTGCGAGTGATATTAGCGGGTCGTGGTTGGTCGATTTGTCTCTCTCTCTCTCTTCGATGTTGTCGTATCGTTCTCTCTCTCTCTCTCTTCGATGTTGTCGTATCGTTCTCTCTCTCTCTCTCTCTTCGATGTTGTCGTATCGTTCTCTCTCCCGAAGTTGGCCGTCGACGCGCTTTCCTCTCATACCGCGGAAAATTTGCGTACCGGAAATTAATCGGATCACGCGCATTAATAATAAAATCAAAAGGCTACGCTATGACGCTTCTCGAGACGACGATGACCGGGACGCAGAGCCGGTGGTGAGAGAAAATGGGTTCTTCCTGACGCGCTCTTTGGGGACGTGCGAAATTTGCCACGTCACAATATATATATATACAGGGTGAGGCACTAACTGTTGCTACCTTGAATATCTCTGTAATTATCGCCGTCACAAAAAAATGTTTGAAACAAAAGTTGTACAGTAGGAAAGGGGTCATCAACTGCGACCATTTTTTTTATCTCAGTGCCGGCGCTGTCGCACCGTAAAGGTCACCTCCACTTTTTTAAATGGGACGGTACATTTTTTTCCAACTATCTTGTAGAGCATCGAAAACTGCATGAAAAACATTTAGGGGTCAAAGTCATTCAAGGTCATTTAGGATCAAAAAGTGACATGAACTTTATTTTGATGTGAAATTACCTTTATTCACAGTAGATGTTCAAAGTGATTGCCATTGGAATCACTGCAGTATTGCAATCTCCTCATCATGGATTGTGTAGAATTTCTTATCACTTCGGCACTTATCGAATCACAGGCTCGAAGAATTCTCTCACGCATATCATCCAGCGTAGTGGGACGTTCTTTATAAACAGGATCTTTCAAGTATCCCCGCAAGAAAAAATCCAGAGGCGTCAAGTCTGGCGAGCGAGCCGGCCACGATACAGCTCCTCCGCGTCCAATCCAACGATTTGGAAATTTCTTTTGCAATTCATTTCTAGCTATCAGCGAAAAATGTGCAGGGCACCCATCGTGTTGATACCACATTCTGTTTCTTGTTTCTAAAAGTATTTCTTCCAATAACGGACCTAATGTTTCTTGAAGGAATGTGGTTTACTTCCTACCATTAAGATTCCCTTCGATGAAATAAGGGCCTATGAATCTATCGCCAATAATCTCACATCATACATTAACCGACCACGGTCTTTGGTGTGCAGCTTGCCGCAGCCAATGTGGATTTTCAGTTGACCACAAATGCATGTTATGCAGGTTAATATTTCCATGATTCGTAAATGTTGCCTCACCAGTAAATAAAATCCGATGAGTGAATGAGTCATCTCTCTGAATCTGGCGTTGAGCCCATCGGCAGAATTTACTGCGATTCATGAAATCCGTACTAGTAAATTCCTGGTGGAGACTGATGTGGTAAGGATGATATTTATGACGATGTAGAACACGTAGAAAACTTATTTGGCTTACGCCTGATTCCCTCACAATTTGACGAGAACTCGCACACGGGTCTCGATGAACGGCGGCAAGAACACCAATTTCCGTTTCCTCGTTAGTAACTCGCTTTTGTCGGTTACTTTCCCGACGGGTTAAGGATCCAGTTGTTCTCAGTTTAGTGTACAAAATTTGAAATGTACGGCGTGTAGGAATGGAACATTCAGGAAATCTTTCAACGTATAAGTCTCTAGCTCTCACTGCATTTTTCTGACATTCTCCGTAAATTAGAAGCATATCAGTTTGGCCTTCAAAAGAATACATCATTTACATTCGCTTGATTCATTAATACTAGTCTCACCATTCTGACTATCGTTATCTTGGGTTTGTTTGGGCGAAAGATTGTACCGTATACATTGTAGATTTGATGCCGTTGATTACATACAAGACAATGTCAAGACTTCGGCGATAAGTGCCGAAGTGCTAAGAAATTCGTGATGAGGAGATTGCAATACTGCATTGATTCCAATGGTAATCACTTTCAACATCTACTGTGAATAAAGGTGATTTCACATAAAAATAAAGTTCATGTCACTTTTTGATCCTAAATGACCTTGAACGACTTTGACCCCTAAATGTTTTTCATGCAGTTTTCGATGCTCTACAAGATAGTTGGAAAAAAAATGTACCGTCCCATTTAAAAAAGTGGAGGTGACCTTTACTCTGCGACAGCGCCTCCACCGAGATAAAAAAAAATTATCGCATTTGACGACCCCTTTCGTACGGTACATTTTTTGTTTCAAACACTTTTTCGTGACGTCGATAATTACAGAGATATTCAGGGTGGCAACAGTTAGTGCATCACCCTGTATATATTGTAACGGGTCTTAATTCGTTGCAGATAAATTTATAGGTTCGGGGACTCGAACAGGGAAGAAATTAATAGAAACTCAGGTGTTTTGGGTATTTTTAACAAAATATGATTTATTCAATTTTTTATGGCTCGATATAATCAAAAATAACGCTATGTATGAGTGTAATGTGTAGTGCGTGTTGTTTTATAGTACGTTTCGCAATATTTTTCTCGATCGGTCAATTTCTCATTACTCGCATGGTACAATTTGGGGCGTGTTCGGAAATGAGCTGACAGTACTGTCAGTACTAGATGTCCGTTCTAAAATACTTTCCAGCACGGCTGTTGCGACTGAAACGTATCACCATTTCGTTGGACATTGGTCCTAGGGAATTACTGACTTCCGGCTGTCGAGACTGTCAGCAGCGAGGTAGTGTACAGTCAGTATTGCATATGGCCGCGCCCTGTGTTATGTTTGTTTTGGTTTAAGTTGGGTTAATGCTCGATTTGTTAAAAATTATTTTTTAAAAAGTATCGTCTTGTGTTACCGAAGAGCTATGGAGTATCGTAGTATTGAAATAATCGACGATTTGTCCGGCGTTCCGTATATAATTAATGTTACAAACGAAGTTCACGAAAAAGCAATGACCGGTGAGTTAACCTCTTTTTCATTTTTTCTGTATAACAAAACAACATAGCTTTTGTAGAAAATATTTTTCTATATTTGATTATCGCTTTAATGAACAGAAAATAGAATAAAATCGTAATGCATAGGATATCGACAACTCTTCTAATACATTCGTCAACAGTAATTCCGAATCTCGACCTTTTAGTTTTGTCTCCAAATAACAAAGGCTGCCTCGATCCGCTAGAGCCTGCTAATCCGAATTTCTCTCCGTCGTTCCCTTTGCCCCCTTCACGCTCGTTATCGGGGGTCCAATTTCCTTCGGCTTAACCATCTCACGATGTTTTTTTCTAACGAGCCTCTCCAAGACGTTTACTGCGTCTCCGCCGTAGACCCGAACTCGATATATGTTTACTTCTTTTTATCATGTAATTATTTTAAAATTGCAGATCCTTCGTTTGTAAACCACCTCCTGGCTGTGGCAAAAGGTCAGGCAGTTCCCTCAACGAGTAATGCAGCTGATGAAATGATCCTAGACGAAAATAACACTACATCAAGCATAGAGGAGCCAATAGGTAAAGTCTTATCATTTGCGTGATCATTGTTATTTCGAAAAATTATTTGATACAATCTGATTAGTCCAAATATAGCCTTATTGCTCAAGTGTGTCAAAGATTAGCGTTGACCGCGAACATGGCTGTACACATTATCTTTCCACTATAACTTAAACACCATACTTCAGAAACCGATATAAAATATTTTAAATAGTAATGCTATATGTTTCAGGGTTACATTTCTGAAGACATTTTTGTAAGTACGAACGAAAAAAAAACAGATTTTCCTCTCAGATGCTTGATATTTGAAAGAATGAGAAGTATAACTTTTTAATATGTACTAGGAGAATCTTTGAAGAATGTTATTCTTGATAAAATTGTAGATACTTGGACAACCGAAGGGACGCTGTCTTTCATCACAGAGTATGAAAAACTACAGGAGGCAATCGACAAGGGGAAAATAAAGCAAAAGGACGCTTTTGAAAAAATCTCCATCTCCCTTCTAAAAAAAAATGTTAATATCAACGCGAAGCAGTGCGCAACGAAACTTGCGTCTCTAAAAAGGACGTATAAGAAAATAAAAGATCATAATAATAAATCCGGTAATGATCGTCAAAGTTGGCAATATTTCGAGGTAAGATTATCCTTTATTTTTACCCAAATAAATGAGCACGTTTTGTGTCAAGTACTTTTACTTTATTTACAGAGGATGGAAAACATTTTTTCAAAAAAGCCATGGATAAATCCTGTAGCTTTATGTAGTTCGATGCCAGAAACAAACGAGCTTGATGAAGAATCAGCCGAGGAGGAAGTACCTGCGTCTCGTGAGTATGATTAATATATCTGAAAAAGAACTGAAATTGTTGATAATAATAATAACTTTTATATATTCATGAATCTTTAAAGTTAACAAACCATTACCTAATCTTACAAAGTTTGAACAAGTGCTCTTTCTTATTTTTTTCAATTTTTGTGTTGCAGAATCAAAACGGAAACGTAGAATCTCGACACATGAAAATGTAGTGAACGAAATACTGGATGAAACCAAAAAACGCCGAGAAGATCGTGCGAGGCAGCACTCAGAAAAAATGGAGCGGCTTGACAAATTATTAGCCATTCTCCAGCCAAACTCCGGAACGTCGTAAAAATCGTAAATACGTTGAAATTTGACATGCTGCAGCAGTTCTATTTGGCTAATAGTTTCAAGTTCGTTACCAGTTTTCAGTTGATTTATGTTTTAAATATATTTTGCTTCAAGTTTTGTTTTTCGAAATGTAAGTTGATGTACATACCTCGCTTGTAAATGATAATAATAATAATGGCAGTAAAGATAAGAAATAAAAGAACCCGGAATAAGAATAAGTTTTAGATATTTTATGTTTTATTATGCATAAATGTATTAAACATTGAGAAAATTATAATGCAAGGCTTATAATCAATAAATGATACAATGATAAATTATATCTTATACCTATACCTCATGTACAATACCTTACATATACCATATATACACCTTATGTGTAATGCAATAATAATAAAAAAATACAAATTATAAAATAATACAACGGTAAATTATGGCAAAATGTCTTTTATTCCGTTGCGCTCGATTGTTCCTTCATTTCGTAAGTTTACATTGACTTCAATGTTTTCATTGATATTTTCGTTGTCATTCCGTGCTAGTAGGGGTATTTCAATATAATCCCCGTTCAACAAACAAAAATTGTGTAAAACACAACATGCTATTATATAACTTGGTACGAGATCCATTCGTTTAACAGGAAGTCTATCAAGTAAAATACGAAATCTACCTTTCAGTAAACCAATACTACGTTCTACAGTCATTCGTGTCATAGATAATCGAGTGCTGAAATTCTCCTCGCGTTCTGTTAAACGGCCATTATTCTTGTACGGTACAAGTAAATGTTTTTGGTTGGTGTAGGCTGCATCGCCGAGAAGATGAGTATTGTTGGGAAAATACCTTTCTGTGTTACAAATCGTTTGCACGCCCGAGAGTTGAAATACTCTATTGTCATGAACTGAGCCGGGGTATCCCGCGAAGCAGCTGACAAACTTCAAATTTTGCTGGCATATAACCTATGAAATAGAGATATTTTCATGTACACACAGCATTAAACTTGATACACAATTCAACAATTATCCGAACAAACCTGTAAATGAATCGAGTGGTAACCCTTTCGATTTATATATGCTTCGGGGTATACATGTGGTGCATCGATCTTTATATGCGTACCATCTATCATTCCAATTACTCCTGGAAAACCATATTTTCGCTCAAAATATCGTGCACTTCCCAGAGCTTCTTCTTCACTTGGCCACTTTATCATGCTTGAGCGGATACTGATTAAAGCCCTAACCACTCTTCGGACAATGGTTAATCCAGTAGCTTTTCCAACTCCGAAGCGTTCACATATGGACCTATAAATGTGTAAATATTTTTGTATATATATAATGCAGTTTCATGTATTTTCAGGAAAATTGCAAAATCACACCAAGAAGAAATGATATGACTATTCGCTCTATACAAACTAATAAACTCGCACTAAAGTCAGAATCTGTAAAAACATATATTTTCCGAACACGTATTCATTCTGGACTTTAGTTTGCATGAACGCAACTACTATGCATGTGTACACCACTACTCATTCTGACTGGTAAGAGTGTCATGGTGCACAGAGCAAATACAGAGGCATCAAATGCATACAGAGACAGAGACATGCATGGTATAAAATCTTACCTGTACGAATCAGGTGTTGCGAGCGTCCAGATGGCTAGTAATAGTTGCTTCTTAGCCTCGATGGGATGGCGACCAACTCTTAGACGACCTTCTTGACCTCTCGCTGGGGTCAGTTTGGGCCCCAAGATGTTTAATAAGGCCTCAAATATAACTTTCGTCATTCTATAAACCAAAATATAAATTCAAATACGATATAATTTGTATTCATGATTGAATATAATGTTACAGATCAGGATACAATTTAATTAAATTTAATAGAATCGTATCTTATCCTTACCGATAATGAGATTTGAAGTCTGCATCGGAAAGCAATGGGACCGAAACTTGACAGTATCCCTGTATGCGAGGTTTTCTTTTTCGTCGTCGCAATGCTATTACATTTACTACATCCAACAGCTGTTCATCTTCTGAAGAGTCACTACTTTCATCATCCACAAGTTCATGTACAATCATATTAACTATCGCTCGATTTATGGGATTCATTTCGTTGCACCGATTTTCACTTGCCGCAAACGAATTAGGTTATATTCAAGTGCACAAATATGGCCACCACTACAGTGCTGAAAGTACTGAAAGATGCGTTCGGATTTAACAGTGATGGCAGCACTTTCAGTAAAATAGGACGCGTAATTTCCAGTAAAACCAGCGTCAGTACTGACAGTACTGTCAGCTCATTTCCGAACACGCCCTTGGTCGGCTGGAGCCTTTATCATGGATCGATATCGATTACCCCTTCTTTTCTAGTTCAGGGGCTTTTGTCGGCCTGTGTTTGCGACGTGCTTTCACTAGCGGCGCGGTAGGTATCGATGCTTGGCCTATAGCGCCGCGGTACTTTCCCTTGTAACTTTCCTTTAGAGCGCGTCGTGTCACCGCGCTCCGCCACTCGTGGCGCTAGGACTCGCGAAGCTCGGGCCGCGGGCATGCGCTCTCTCTCGTCACGCGCCACGATCTATTGCCCTACCCTAGCTCTGCCCTTCGCGACGCGGTGATCGATGCTCTCTCCCGATCAATTATCGCGCGTCGATAATTGATCATCTGGTCCTTGATCTTGGCGTGCGATGTCGCCACCGACCGGTCTACGATAGTCTAGACGAGAGATGTGCCGCGAGCACTCGACTGACCCTTTTTTTGCATAGGTTTCGGCGCTTTCGTAATTTCGGAATACCTCCTTGTCCTTTCTGCGATCCTGATCCATTTAACTCGATGTTCACGGTGTGTGTGTGGGTGTGTGTGTGTGTTTCGTATGACTGTACCGTACTCTTCCTTATCTCCTAATGTAATATTTCGTGTATTTTCCAAATTTAATATTCGTTCCTTATATCTATTCGTAACGCTCGCTCGTTATGCTACCTTCTCGGATCCTATTTTCTCCTGCTCTAATTTTCCTATCGATTTTTCGATAATTGTTCGCTCCCCTTAAGTAGTTAACTTTCCTTATTGCTCTTTTTTATTTTTCTTTGATTTTCCAATTTTATCTCATAAAAATAATTTTATTTCAATTCTTCTTCGTTTTTTGTTCCTTAACGTTCCGTGTTCTAGACGTTTCCGATCCGCGAGGGATGTACTTGGTCCAGCAGTACTTGTTATCTTCCAAAAAATGAAGAGAGCTCTCTAATGCCTTTTAGGCGCGACTCCGTTTTTTCCTTGTTTCTCAACGTTCCGTGTTCCAGCCGTTTCCAACCCACGAGGGATGTACTTGGTCCAGCAGTACTTGTCAATCCACGAGGTATGTACGAAGTGATCTTTCTAATGCTTTTTAGGCGCGACTCCTTGTTTCTCTTGTTTCTCAACGTTCCGTGTTCCCAGCGTTTCCTTCCACTAGGGATGTACTTTGCCAAGCAGTACTAGTCGATCCACGAGGGATTCAAAGAGTGCCTTTCCTCCAAAAATTATCGTCCTTTTATACTCATATTTTCCCGCTTTCTTTTTCCCCTTCCCTTGCTTATTAGCCATTATCCCCTTTATTGTTAATTATTTCTTTCTTTAGATAAATGTTACTCCTCGTCTGTTTTCGTGGTTTTCTTTGTTTTTTCTCCTGTGTATACCTTTCCACTTTGTTGTGCCGCCTTTGCTTCCCCTTCCTTGGCTCTTTGTTATTATTAATCAATTTTGCCTTTAGTTTGCTTTTGTGGTTTTCTTTGTTTTCTCTCCTGTGTAAACCTTTCCCCTTTGTTGTGCCGCCTTTACTTCCCCTTCCTTAGCCTTTTGTTATTGTCAGCCATTAATTTAATTAGCGTTGTCGGTTCGACCAACATGGCGGACCTCTTGGTCTTGGTCTGTTTTTACCCTTTACCCCTTCCTTTTCCCGAAATCGGCTTGACTCCTAAGCGTCCTTGGGGCGATATTCTGTTGTTTGGTTCATGAGACGGTCTTTTCCGTCTCATTGTCCCCCTTGGCTCTTTGTGGTTTGGGTCGCTTTATCAGCGATCCAACTCACGAAGAGTAAAAAAAAAAGTTTTAAACCAAGATCTATACTTCCCTCTGTATTATGCTGGTTCGTTCCTACCGGGCTGTGTTTTGAAGGTCGGCCCTGTCTCCTTCTTCTTTTCCCCCGACCCCTTATTCTAACCGCTCGCCTGTTTATTCGGGCCGCTGCCCCTAATCCGCAAATCGCAACAACCGAACAACATTCTATGTTTTTATGTTTTTATTTATTTTTTTTACAAGGAGGCCAGGCTGTTCTCGTCGTCGCTGTCGATCTGCTCGTTCTCATTGTCGTAGAGCCCCATCTCCCACCAAAACTGGTCTTCCTCGCTGTCCTAGTTGTCGTTTATTGTTGTCTCTGCGTTGCTGTTGTTGTCCTTGTCGTTTCCGTTTTCCTCCCATTCCATGGTGTTATTGTTGTTCACGTCGGTGGTATGGTTGTCCGTCTCGTTGTTGTTATTGTGGTTGTGGTTGTTGTTGTTGTTGTTGTCGTTGTTGTTGTTGTTTGTCCACTGATGCTCTGTTTCCATGTGGTACGTCGGTTCTCCATAACCACACCCTTTATTTTCTATGGTGGGCAGGTTTGGGGTCGAGGTTCGTCGTGCGATCCCCCCTTCGATGAAGATTTCCGCCAAACTTTTCCCTTGATTTGGGCCCTCGTTCTCTAGGTACAGGTCTGCGAGAACGAGGTTCAGATTGATGGGTTTTCCCCAAATCTGCATGGTCCAGGTGGTGTCCTCTATTATCGCCCTTGCTTCGGCAATCTGCTCCTCCGTCCATTCCTCCTCGGTCGAGACCAAATCCCCATGTGTCATTATGACGAAAAAAATAATCGGAGACGCGGCAAGAGAAATTCAAGAATATGAAACAAATACGTACGAACAACTTTACGAGTGTTTACGGATCCTTTTTGGAAATTTGCAACCAGTTAGCGTTTGGAGAGACAAAAGATCACGAATGTTCCAACAGAAAAATGAAAGTGTTTCAAAATTTACAAATAGATTTCTAGAAGTACAGAATCAACCTCTCTCCGTGTTAGCCAATTCAACCCCAGATGAAACACAAAGACGATTCATTGTGGAGTACGAACGCCAACAAGGGCTTGACCAATACCTGTTGGGATTGAAAAAGGTAATATCGACTGAAGTACGCGCTCAAAAACCGGAGAATATTCGAATGGCAATAGCTCGAGCGCAAGCCGCAGAGGCATACGATTATACTAGGGAAATGATGACACGCTACCTAAAAATTAGCGAAAAAAATACAGGTAGCTCAGAAGCCCGAAAACCATCCTATCATAAGTCTTTCGGAACTCCCGCGCCGGCACCGTTCTCTACGTTAGCATGCCGATATTGCAACCGCATGGGTCACTCTGAGCGTGATTGTCGTAAAAAAGCCTACGACCTACAAAACCCCAACAGAAACGGACCGCAACAACAGTTTTTTCAAAACGGACAGTCGCGCAATCATCGACCAATGCAAACAACAGTCAATCACATACCAGAGGAGAGAGAAATTATCACGACACAAGAAATATCCCCCGAGTCAACGCCATCGGATCCGCTAAACGAGTGGTCAAACTTCACACACGAACAGCCAGCAGAATAGGCAGTTTTCTCCTCGATACCGGTTCGGCAATCAATTTAATTAAAATCAGCATGTTGACAAAAGGGTCGCAGATCAATCGAAACATTAAGACCCCGTTTTTCATGGGAAATGAACAACACGAGTCGTTATTTGCTGCTAGACAAGAATTTCAAGGAAAGACTCACATTTTTCACGTTATTCCCAATGATTTCCCCTTAGACGAGGACGGGTTAATTGGCATTCCATTCATGGAAAAGTACCAAACGAACATCGGTATCGGTAGAGAAAACTATTTAATGTTCGACGATCAACGATTTGAATTCGAGAAAGTTTCTGTCACCATCCCACCACGAACCATCTATTTTATTACGGTTCGTACGAATATTGAAAATGGAACAGCCGTCACGGACAAGAACAATCCTGGAGCAATAGTGCCTTGCATCTTCGAAGCCAAGGATTACGAGGCCCGAGTACCATTTTTGAATGACTCGGAAGAACCGATCACGGTTACGATTGACCAGCTACAGGGCATTCCTTTTAAGGAAACGGCGTGTTCGCCTAAGGAGGAGCGCCAAGACGCACCAAAGGATGTAGCTCGTGTCAACGCTATAGAAATTACTAATTCCGCCGAACGTATTCACACATTGAAAGAAAACGTTCGACTCGAGCATGTTCCACCAGATCAAGCAGAAAAGGTTTGGGACATTATTTCCGATTTTCCGGATGTTTTTGCCCTGCCTGGAGACCCACTGCCAGGTACGAAGACAGTAAAGCATCGAATCGTTACGTGCGACGACACACCTGTGAACACGAAGCAGTACAGGTATCCACCGGTTCACAAGGAAGAGATCGATCGGCAGGTAAACGAGATGCTAGAAAAGCAGTTAATCGAGCCGAGTGACTCGCCATACAATTCACCAATTTGGGTTGTACCTAAGAAATCGGATGCATCGGGAAAACAAAAATGGAGGATCGTGATCGATTTTCGCAAATTGAACGAAAAAACTACTCACGATGCCTATCCTCTCCCATGTATCGACGAAATATTAGATCAATTAGGCCGAGCAAAATATTTCTCCGCTTTTGATCTAGCCTCGGGATTTCACCAAATCCCAATGGACGGGCGTGATAAACAAAAAACAGCGTTTTCTCCGCCATCAGGTCACTACCATTATAACAGGATGCCGTTTGGACTTAAGAACGCACCTGCAACATTTCAACGCATGATGAACAACGCGCTGAGAGGATTAATTGGAAATAGCTGCTTCGTCTATCTCGATGACATAATAATTTATGGACAAACGCTTGAAGAGCATAACAAGAAACTTACTGACGTGTTAACCCGCCTTCGCGAATCAGACTTAAAATTACAGCTGGACAAATGTGAATTTCTACGGCCAGAATTGGAATTTCGAGGACACGTAATTTCAGAAGAAGGAGTGAAACCAAACCCGAAGAAAACTAAAGCGGTACAGAATTTTCCCAAGCCAAAGCATCAAAAACAAATTAAACCATTTTTGGGACTCGCTGGATATTGCCGAAAATTTATAAAGGATTTCAGCAAAATAGCGAAACCACTTACAGAACTCTTGAAGAAGGATACAACATGGTCTTGGACCGACAAACACGAACAATCATTCAACTTATTACGAACAGCGCTGACAACATTTCCCGTCCTTCAGTATCCGGACTTCAAGGAATCTTTCGTGCTCACTACCGACGCGAGTAACCACGCCATAGGTGCAGTGTTATCGCAGGGACCCATCGGCAAGGATCGTCCCATCGCCTACGCATCACGCACCCTTAATAAAGCTGAACAACGATATTTGACGACGGAAAAAGAGACGTTGGCAATAGTCTGGGCTGTGAAACACTTCCGACAATATTTGTTCGGAAAGAAATTCCAAATCGTTACGGATCACAAGCCGCTGATCTGGATTCTTAAAACTTCGAACCCTCCAACGAATAGTCGCCTAATGAGACTCCGTTTGAAACTCGAGGAATATGAGTATGAGGCCGTTTATAAAAAAAGGAACGTTGAATACAAACGCTGATGCCCTATCACGAATATATCCCGTAACTACTCGACAAGGAGAACGCAACGGTACCCTAAATGAGGAGACCGAACATCAAGAAACGTCAGATATCATCGAAGAAGAAAGCGACAACGCAGCGGATACTGAGAACGCAGCGGAAAGGAATAGTTATCAAGAAGAGACGGAAAATGAAAAATTTCCCTTTTACATCGAATTCGAACTATCGAAGGAAATACCAGTGGTTCCTGAAATTGTTGAGGAGACATCACCCAGGAACACACTGAGGATCAAGATTACAGATCAACCTGAAAACAGTGAAGATGAACTGCATCTTGATTTCTCAGCTGATGAAATCGAATGGTATAACGTATTAGCTGAGAAACTGTCAGTGACCAAAGAACCTACCAAAATTTATTTAGATTGCAAACACCTGCGCGAAAACCCACTTACAAAAATGAAAATTAAGCAGATCTCATTTATTTGGTCAAAGAAATCAGAACGACCGTTCCTCTATCTCTACGACACGGAACTCTACGAGCCAGGCACAGAAGAAGAACGGATAGACATCATAAAACAACACCACGGGACAAGCGCCACAGGTCATTTCGGAGTAACGAAGACCCTCGATCGGGTGAAGGCCGTTGCTACCTGGCCCAACCTGCAAAGAGACATCGAAGATTATATCCGTAGATGCGACACGTGCCAGCGGGTCAAGCTCGTGCGAACACAACCGCGAGCAGAAGCAATAATTACCGACACACCGGAGAAACCCAATGAAAAAATTGCATTGGACCTTGTGGGTCCACTACCTGAAACGTACGAGGGTCACAAGTACATCCTCTCTGTACAAGACCAACTCACAAAGTACATAACATTGATTCCATTAAAATTACAGGATGCTCAATCAACAGTAACGGCACTGGTTGAAAACTTTATCTACATTCACGGAGCTCCAAAAATCATCTTAAGGAAGCTTTCCAGTGTGACAGCCCGAAAAATCGCTGTTTTTCGCGATTTTTTTTTTTAAAGAAAAAATAATCTAATCGGTCTGGTTTTTTTTTTGTATATTAATTGGGTATTGAAGAATACAAAACAATGTTTTAAAGATCGATTTATTTATTAATTAATATCTATAAAAATGATGAAACAATTGTTGCAGAAAATGCACTTGGATGTGGTGTCCACGTTGGGGGTCACAATTTTGATCTGAAACAAAAAACACAAAAAGATTATTGATCGGTATATAATTGGCTTTCGTGCTATGGAGGCTTTTTTTTTTTTTTTGCAAAAATGGCGCTGGTTTGAACAAAAAGTATCGATTTTAGCATTTTTTTTGGCAGTTTTTTTTACAAAAAAATAGGAAGATGTCAAAAAAAAAAGCTTCCATAGCACGATAAACAATGACGTTAAGAATATTGTGTAAAAAATTCAACTCGATAGCTTTAAAACTCTGCCCTCCAAGTTGGACACCGTTTTGAAAAATGCTGTTTCGAGAAAAACGTGTTCAAAGTTTCGCTGTAGCTGTAGCGCTCCGTTGCCTTCTTCCAAGAAATGCTGTACAGTAACCGAAATAATCTGAATTTCGGCATGAAAATTTCAGGGAATATTCGGAAGAGTGTATACTATTCGATAAAGCAAAAAAAAAAAATCGATTTTTTGAAAATTTCACACTGGAAAGCTCCCTTAACTGACGGTGGACAAAATTTTATTAGCCAGACTTTCAAACATCTGGAGAAACTCTTCAAGATCTCACATATGACAACGACAACGTTTCATCCTCAAAGCAACGGAAGCCTGGAACGAGCGCACGGACCTGTTAAAGAACAAATCACGGCACTGATATACGATAACCAGGAAGATTGGGATAAAAAACTAATGTTTGTTTCGATGGCTTATAATACAGCGAAACATGAAGGAACAGGACTAACTCCATTCGAAATGCAATTCGGAAGGAAACCCAATATCCCAAATAATCGAAGTTCAAAAGACCAATGTGACAATTGATCAGTACTTTGAGGGACTACGCGCTGATCATGAACGCATCGTGAAAAGAGGACGCGATAATCTAATTGCCGCTAAAGAACGTTATAAGGCCGTCCAGGACGCTCACATTCATCGTTCTGTACCCATCTTTGCAAAAGGCGACGAAGTCCTCGTCGCTCAGGAGAGAGATAAGACACCCCTTGCCTCGAAGTGGGAAGGGCCAGCAGTCATCTTAGAACAAACGTCGGACGTGAACTACGAGATATTGCTGAACAACAGAAGAAAACTAATACATGTTAATAAATTAAAACCTTACTATAGAAACTAATCAAAAATTCTGTGCAGGCATGATGTGGCTGTTACTTCTCCTCCTTCCCATAACGTGCGTTACAACCAATGAACTAAGGGTGGAACCACTCGAAGGTGCAATTTACATGGAAAACCTAGGAAATGCCGTGATCTATCACCAAACCTGGACAGTAGTCAACTACGTCGACCTCACCAAAATAAATCTACACCGGGACGAGCTGGTGCAAGCTACGCTGGGCTTGGCAACGGTTTGCAGTGGAGCCAACGAAAAGAAGAATTGCTCGGAATTTGCATCAATCGAAATCCTTCAGCAGAGGTTAAATAGAATAGATGCTAGGAGATCTAGATTAATGAACATAATTAATTATAAACCCCGGTTTAAACGAGGCGTATTTAACTTTATTGGCGACATAAGTAAAATCTTATTTGGGACTTTAGGAAATTCCGATGCCGAATATTATAATGATGAGATCGATAAATTTCACGCTGATAATAAGAAAATGAGTACCCTAATTCGAAATCAAACAGCAATAGTTAAGGGCATGGCATCTACACTTTTCAAAGCCATAGAAGAATTGCGCACTGAAAATCAACGACTGTTTAAGTCCTATGCAAAAGTCAATTTTGCAGTAGCTGATAATGCTAGAGATATCAAGATTAACGCACAAGTGACCCTTCTAGAGAACCTTATAGACGAATACAGTGAATGCATTAATAATGTCTTAAATGCAGTAAACGATGGAAAACAAGGGATAATCCACCCTCAAATCCTTAATCCTGCCGACCTAATCGACGCTCTAAAAACTATTCGGAAGCAAACAGCGACAAGTAATACTCCACCTGTACCTCTAGAAGAGTCTGATTTTGCGGCAATTATAGGAATTAGCGACGTAAGCGTTATGTTGAAAGACAATCGTTTCACGTACATAATTAAGGTGCCAGAAATAGAAAACAGTTTGCTTGATGTGTTCCGTATTATTCCTATCCCCAAGCGGAAGGGAATCTCAAGTACATTTTTCTACGTGAACCCTCCTGATACATTAATAATGACCAATGCGGCCAGAACAATATTTACTCCGAGCACAGAAGAAGACTTCGATCACTGTAAAGAAGTAGGACCACGACGCCTGTGCAAACGTAAAAACCCTGACTATTTTGTAAGCGATCCCAATAGTTGCGAAGCAGTGATCATTCAAAAGCCGATAGACATATCTGACTCGCAATGTCAAATACTCTACATAAATCTGGTTAAATCTTTGTGGATTCAATTGAAATCAGGAAATTCGTGGATCGTGACGTCCCCGCATGACGAGACGTTTTATGTGAGTTGTGATGACCATAAAACACACCAGTCACTACTACGCGGTACCAACAAAATAACCATAACAGGCGACTGCGTCGGGCATACTGAACACATCTTTATAAGACCTAGTTATGATAAAAGGATTACACAAGCTTCCGACCTTCTTCTCAACAAGACTCTCAAAGTTCCGAATCTCGAAGAAGTGCTTCGAAATCATTCAGTTTCTTTGGACGACATTCAGCTAACAACGTTAGGACGACCTACATACGTTGACCTTACTCAACTCAAAACTCTTGGACAGACGTTAGACGAGATCTCAGAAGAGGCAGAGAACATCGGACAACGTAAACGGACGAAGACATTTGTCGAAACTACTTACGAAGGTATCAGGTATCTCGGGTACAGTTGTACCGCCATTGTCTTCTTATATTTTATGTTTAGATGCGGATTATGTGGTTGTTTATCCAGTATATTCACCAAACTATTTAAAGCAACCTTTTCCCCTTGTATCAATGTGTACAATAATTGTTTTCATCAAAACAACGAACATGTAGATTACCGTGTAAACTACGACGGAGAAGAATGTTCCATGCTAGAAATCGCCAGACATCGTAATGTACAAAACACTGCGAAACAAGTGGGTCGCCGTCGGTCCACTAGCCTTGAAGCTTGAAGAAAATTCATTTTTTTTTGTATGAATTTTCTTAAATTAGGGGGGAGTTGTAATATAGGCTGAGAATTTTTCCTTTTTTCCTTTCCCACGATCGAACTCCGTCTTCTAATTTTATCACCTCCGCCTCCTTCACCGACATTCCGACGTAAACTCCCACACAAATATTAGAAGAGTCCTGACATTCCTCCCGCGTACCTTTTTTATTACCACCGCCCGAATGCAGCTGCATTCGTAGTATCGTCGGCCCTTTACCAAATCCGTAACTTCCACCCAACCGTGGTCCCGAATTCAATAGTCACACACTGGTTTTCTGAATTCTCAGAAAACCATCTTCTAGCCCTATCGCTTGGGAAAAACGCCGAAGACCGCCTCAAGCGTCACGTAGGCCCTTCCTCCCACTATTTTCAATTTCCCACGTTCCAGCCCTATAAGCTGCCTCCGTTCTAGGCTGAGTAGTCAGTAAGTCTCCAAATTCTGTACGACACCGAATCTCTGTCCGTCTGAATAAACGTGTCTCGAGTAGCTCAAATCTGCGTTTACCGAGTTGTTCCGTCCTACGACCGAGTTCTGGAGCGAGTCAGTCACTCCTTTCCTCATAAAAATCACAAAATTGTCCATCCGCTACATCACAGTATCGATGTTTGGCCTATAGCGCCGCGGTACTTTCCCTTGTAACTTTCCTTTAGAGCGCGTCGAGTCACCGCGCTCCCCCACGCGTGGCGCTAGGACTCGCGAAGCTCGGGCCGCGGGCGCGCGCTCTCTGTCGTCACGCGCCACGATCTATTCTCCTACCCTAGCTCTGCCCTTCGCGACGCGGTGATCGATGCTCTCTCCCGATCAATTATCGCGCGTCGATAATTGGTCGCCTGGTTCTTGATCATGGCGTGCGATGTCGCCACCGACCGGTCTACGATAGTCTAGATGAGAGATGTGCTGCGAGCACTCGACTGACCCTTTTTAGCATAGGTTTCGGCGCTTTCGTAATTTCGGAATACCTCCTTGTCCTTTCTGCGATCCTGATCCATTTAACTCGATGTTCACGGTGTGTGTGTGTGTGTGTGTGTGTGTGTGTGTGTGTGTGTGTGTGTGTGTGTGTGTGTGTGTGTGTGTGTGTGTGTGTGTGTGTGTGTGTGTGTGTGTGTGTGTGTGTGTGTCTGTGTGTTTCGTATGACTGTACCGTACTCTTCCTTATCTGCTAATGTAATATTTCGTGTATTTTCCAAATTCAATATTCTTCCCTTATATCTATTCGTAACGCTCGCTCGTTATGCTACCTTCTCGGATCCTATTTTCTCCTGCTCTAATTTTCCTATCGATTTTTCGATAATTGTTCGCTCCCCTTAAGTGGTTAACTTTCCTTATTGCTCTTTTTTCTTTTTCTTTGATTTTCCAATTTTATCTCATAAAAATAATTTTATTTCAATTCTTCTTCGTTTTTCGTTCCTTAACGTTCCGTGTTCTAGACGTTTCCGATCCGCGAGGGATGTACTGGGTCCAGCAGTACTTGTTATCTTCCAAAAAATGAAGAGAGCTCTCTAATGCCTTTTAGGCGCGACTCCGTTTTTTCCTTGTTTCTCAACGTTCCGTGTTCCAGACGTTTCTAACCCACGAGGGATGTATTTGGTCCAGCAGTACTTGTCAATCCACGAGGAATGTACGAAGTGATCTTTCTAATGCTTTTTAGGCGCGACTCCTTGTTTCTCAACGTTCCATGTTCCCAGCGTTTCCTTCCACTAGGGATGAACTTTGCCAAGCAGTACTAGTCGATCCACGAGGGATTCAAAGAGTGCCTTTCCTCCAAAAATTATCGTCCTTCTATACTTATATTTTACCGCTTTCTTTTTCCCCTTCCCTTACTTATTAGCCATTATCCCCTTTATTGTTAACTTTTTCTTTCTTTAAATAAATGTTACCCCTCGTCTGTTTTCGTGGTTTTCTTTGTTTTTTCTCCTGTGTATACCTTTCCACTTTGTTGTGCCGCCTTTGGTTCCCCTTCCCTAGCCCTTTGTTATTATTAATCAATTTTGCCTTTAGTTTGTTTTTGTGGTTTTCTTTGTTTTCTCTCCTGTGTAAACCCTTTGTTGTGCCGCCTTTACTTCCCCTTCCTTAGCCTTTTGTTATTGTCAGCCATTAATTTAATTAGCGTTGTCGGTTCGACCAACATGGCGGACCTCTTGGTCTTGGTCTGTTTTTACCCTTTACCCCTTCCTTTTCCCGAAATCGGCTTGACTCCTAAGCGTCCTTGGGGCGATATTCTGTTGTTTGGTTCATGAGACGGTCTTTTCCGTCTCCATATATATATATATATGTATTGCGATGTCGGGGTGGACACTTTTATTATAATTTTGGAGGAAAGGAGTGACTGACTCGCTCCAGAACTCGGTGGTAGAACGGAATACCTCGGCTAACACGAATTAAGCTACTTGAGACGGATTTATTCAAATAACTGACGGACAGAGATTCGGCGTCGTACAATATTCGAAGACTTACTGACTATCTTAATTTAGAACGGTGGCAACTTATAGGGATGGAGTGTGGGAAAGTCGAGATGGTGGGAGGAAGGGCCTACGTGACGTTTGGAACGTTGGCCCTGGATCCTTCTAGAAAATGCAGGCGAGGGTCTTTGATATCGCTTTCATGAGAACTTGAAAAACTATATTAGGGAATGAAAAGTTACGGTATTCCTAATGCAGCTGGACGGACGTCATAAATTATATGAAAGCGCCGCTCACGCAGATCCAGGCGCATGAAGGAGGGCTTTCCTTATAGGTTTTCCAAGAATTTGGAAACCCATGCATGGGAATGATATTCCAAATGTAGGTAGACAGATGCTATGAATTTGGTGAAGGGCCACTTGCACAGATATATCAGCAAGAAGGATCGTGGGAAGAAAATAGGGAGAAGAACGATCAAGGAAAAAATAGAGGACCTCGTTACACGTCCCCCCTTAATTAAGAAAATTCGTAAAACAAGATGAATTTTCTTTAAGCCTTAAGGCTGGTGGATCGACGACGACCTGTTGGTTTCACTGTATGTCTCACATTTCGGTTTCCGGTCATTTCTAACATAGCGCATTCTTCCCTATCGTAATTAACGTTGTAGTCTATATGCTCGTTGTTTTAATGAAAACAATTATTGTATACGTTGATACATGGAGAGCAGGTAGCTTTAAATGCTTTGGTGAATAAATGAAATAAGCGTCCACATAATCCGCACCTCACCGTGAAATACAAGAAAACAATTGAACTGCAACCGTATCCGACGTACTTGATGCTTTCGTAGGTAGTATCTATAAATTACTTAGTTCGTTTATGTTGTCCAATTTTTGCTGCTTCTTCTGATATTTCGTCCAATGTTTGTCCAAGGGTCTTAAGTTGAGTCAGGTCAACGTGCGTGGGTCATCCTAAGGTCGTCAACTGAATATTGTCCTCGGATACTGAATGGTTTCGAAAAACTTCTTCGAGATTTGGGACCCTAAGAGTCTTATTGAGGATAATGTCAGTTGCTTGAGTAACTCTTTTGTCGTAACTAGGTCTTATGAAAATGTGTTCGGTGTGCCCGATGCAATTCCCTGTGATCGTTATTTCATTCGTACCCCGCAGCATTGCTTGGTGTGTTTTATGATCATCCCAACTTACGTAGAGAGTTTCTTCATATGGGGATGTGACAATCCAAGAAATTCCTGATTGTAATGGAATCCACAATGACTTAACTAGATTTATGTACAGTAATGTACATTGGAAGTCGGATATGTCTGTCGGCTTTTGTAGGATTGCCGCTTCACAACTATTCGGACCACGTACGAAATAGTCAGGATTCTTACGTTTGCATGAACGTCTTGGTCCTACTTCTTTACAGTGATCGAGGTCTTCTTCATTGCTCGGAGTAAACATTGTTCTGGCTCCATTAATGATTATTAACGTATCCGGCAGATTCACATAGTTAAATGTAGTTGAAGTACCCTTCTGTTTAGGGATGCGGATAATACGGAAAACGTCAAGTAGATTGTTTTCTATTACTGGTACCTTAATTATATAAGTAAAACGATTATCCTTTAACATGACGCTTACATCGCTAATTCCAATAATTGTCGCAAAGGCAGATTGTTGATAAGGATATCGAAGCCATATCCAGCTCATCCCGGTCTAGGTTTATTTCGGTGATGTCGACGTAGTGTACTACTGTCCAGGTTTGATGGTAGATTGCGGCACCTCCCAGGTTTTCCATATATATGGTGCCTTCGAGTGGTTCCACCTTGAATTCGTCGGATCTAAAACACGTTACAAGGAGAGGAAGGCGTAACAGGAACATAATGCTTGCACAGCATTTTTTATAAGTTTCTATGATAAGGTTTTAATTTGTTAACGTGGATTAATTTTCTTCTATTATTAATATATATATATATCTCGTAGTTGACGTCTGATGTTTGTTCTAAAATAATGGCTGGTCTTTCCACCTTCGGGGCAAGGGGTGCCGTGTCTTTCTCTTGAGCAACGAGGACTTCGTCGCCCTTTGCAAAAATGGGTATGGGAAATGGGTACGGTGTATGCGAGCATCCTGGACTGCCTTGTAGCGTTCTTTAGCTGCGATTAAATTATCGCGTTCTCTTTTCACGATACGTTCATGATCAGCCCGCAGTCCTTCGAAGTATGGGTCGATTATTACGTTGGTCTTCTGAACTGGAAAGTTATTCGGGATGTTAGGTTTCCTCCCAAATTGCATTTCAAACGGCGTTAATCCTGTTCCTTCATGTTTCGCTGCGTTGTAAGTCATGGATGCAAACTTCAATTTTTTATCCCAATCTTCTTGATACTCGTAGATCATTGCTTTGATTTGTTATTGAATTGGACCATGTGCTCGTTCAAGGCTTCCGTTACTTTGAGGATAGAATGTTGTCGTTGTCATGTGTGAAATTTTGAACAGTTTTTCCAGGTGTTTGAACGTTTGGCTAATAAAGTTTCGTCCGGATTGGGCGTCCTGTGATTTTAAAGGGATTAGCGTAATATATTTCGTCAGCTGATCTTGTACAGAGAGGATGTACTTGTGTCCCTCATAGGTTTCAGGCAGTGGCCCGACAAGATCCAAGGCAATTTTTTTATTTGGCTTCTCCGGTGTATCCGTAAATGTGGCTTCTGCTCGTGGTTGTATTCGCACGATCTTGATTCTCTGGCACGTGTCGCATTTACGGATGTAGTCTTCAAAGTCCCTTTGTAGGTTAGGCCAGGTAGCAACAGCCTTTACACGATCGAGAGTTTTTGTTACTCCAAAATGTCCCGTGGCGTTAGTCCCATGATGTGGTTTTATGATGTCCATTCTTTCTTCTTCTGTACCTGGCTCGTATGGTTCCCTGTCGTAAAGGTAGACTAGCGGTGGTTGCAATTCTCTTTGACCACATAAATGAGATCATTTGTTTCATTCTCATTTTCGTAATTGGATTCTCCCTTAGATGTTTGCACCCTAGAAAAATCTTCGTTGACTTATTGATCGTTGATAGCTTCTCAACTATCGCGTTATATCACTCAATTACATTTGCTGAAAAATCGAGGTGCAATTCTTCTTCAGTGTTTCCAGGTTGACCCGTGATGTTGATTCTCGGTGAATTCCTGGACGGTATCTCTTCTAATATTTGAGGAACTTGCGGAATTTCCTTTGATAATTCAAATTCGATGTAGAGAGGGAGATTTTTACTTTCTGTCCCTCGATCATTAGTCATTTCCACTGGGTTGCTAGGTTCTTCTATGTCGCCGACTTGTTGTTCGGTGAGGAGTTCATCTTGATTTTCTGGTTCTTCATCTTGGAAGTCATCACGTTTTGCTTGGCGCATAATTACCGGGTAAATCTATGATAATGCGTCAGCATTAGCATTTAACGTTCCTTTCTTATAATTTGCGTCGTATTAATACTCCTCGAGTTTTAGACGGAGTCTCATCAAGCGACTATTTGTTGGAGGGTTTGAAGTTTTGAGGATCCATATTAGTGGCTTATGATCCGTAACGATTTGAAATTTCTTCCCATACAAATATTGTCGAAAGTGTTTTACGGCCCAGGCTATTGCCAACATTTCTTTCTCAGTCGTGGAGTAGCGTTGTTCTGCATTGTTGAGAATGCGTGATGCGTACGCAACGGGGAGATCTTTTCCGAGGGATCCTCGAGATAGCACGGCCCCTATCGCATGGCTGCTAGCGTCGGTGGTGAGGGTGAAAAATTCCTTGAAGTCAGGATATCGTAGGACTGGCGATGTCGTCAATGCTGTTCGAAGTAAATTGAACGATCGCTCTTGCTTGTCTGTCCATGACCATGCTGTTTCGTTTTTCAAAAGTTCCGTAAGCGGCTTAGCTATCTTGCTAAAATCCTAAATAAACTTCCGGTAATATCCAACCAGTCCTAGGAATTGCTTAATTTGCTTTCGATCGTTTGTCCTAGGAAAGGTCTGCACTGCTTCAGTTTTATTCGGATTTGGTTTTACTCCTTCCTCCGAAATTACGTGTCCCAAAAATTCTAGTTCAGGTCGTAGAAATTCGCACTTATCGGGCTGTAATTTTAAATCTGATTCGCTAAGACGAGTCAATACGTCAATTAATTTTTTATTATGTTCGTCAAGTGTTTGTCCATAGATTATTATGTCGTCCAAATATACAAAGCATGTGATTCCAATTAGCCCTCGCAACGTGTTATTTATCATGCGTTAGAACGTTGCAGGCGCGTTCTTTAACCCAAACGGCATCTTGTTGTAAAGGTATAGTGGCCTGATTGGGTAGAGAACGCCGTTTTATGTTTGTCTTGCTCGTCCATCGGGATTTGGTGGAATTCTGAGGCCAGATCGCATGCGGAGAAATATTTCGCTCGACCCAATTGATTCAATATTTCGTCGATGCATGGGAGAGGACCGGTATCGTGGGTAGTTTTTTCGTTCATTTTTCGAAAATCAATCACGATCCTCCATTTCTGTTTCCCTGATGCATCCAACTTCTTTGGTACAACCAAGATTGGTGAATTGTACGGCAAGTCACTCGGCTCGATTAACTTCTTTTCCAGCATTTTGTCAACCTGCCTGTCGATCTCTTCCTTGTGAACTGGCGGGTAGCTGTACTGTTTCGTATTCACAGGTGTATCGTCGCACGTGATGATGCGATGCTTTACTGTCTTTGGACCTGGCAGTGGGTCTTCAGGTAAAGCAAATACATCTGGAAAACTGCTGATGATAACCCAGACCTTTTCTGCTTGATCTGGTGAGATGTGTTCGAGTCGAACGTTTTCCTTCAACGCTAGCATACGTTCGGCGGAGTTCGTAGTTCTAATAGCGTTGACCCGGGCTGCATCTTTCGCTGCGACTTCGCGCTCCTCCTCAAGTAGATAGGTGCTTTCCTTAAGGGCGGGGTAAAGTATTAAATTTTTTTTTTTCATTTTTTTTCATTTTTTAAATGAATGCATAATATATCAAGGATATTGTGTTAAAATTTCAAGTCGATCGGAGTAAAATTGACGAAGTTATGAGTATTTGAGCATCTATTGCTCCATGCCGGGTTTTATACCTGGGCGGACTTTGTTCTCACGAATGGGCCCGACAAGTTGACGATTTGCGAATTAGTAGAGCAGAGGAGCAAGCGGCGCACGACAGTAAAGAAGAAAGAGTTTTGCGTACACAAACGCAAAAAGATGCTCTCGATCATCTTGATGGAAACCTTTTGCTCTACGGACCTGGCATCGAGGACTTTGAATGAGTATAAGAAAATTATCGAGTTTTATTTTGAATTTCTAAAAATTCAAAGATAATTGAAAAATCTGAAAAAATTCATACGTATTCAGAAAAATGAACGAATCACGAAAAAAAATTGGGTTGCGGGGAAAATTGTTGACTAATTTTTTTTTTTTTCATCATTTTGTTAATAACATTTTGGAATTATTATTATGCAAAATTAATCTTTTAAGTGCATATGCACGAATTTTCTCAGATTTTTATGCAATCGAGAAGTGTTCTCAAACTTATGTGCAATGAGCGCTAAGCGACCAAACTCTTCTGCGTTTTTCAAACCGTTTTTCTGAGACTTGTCACATTTGAAGTCCGTGTGCACGATAACTCAAAATCTACTGGACCAATCGCTTTGAAATTTTGCACAGTACTTCTTCACATAATTCACCAGGTATTGTCGAGAGCTTTTTTGTTTTTTGTAATAATTACTAATTTTTCAACAACAAATTAGCCGATTTTTTTTAGCGAAAATCGGGTTTTTGGCTCCTAAGTGCTACGAAAAATCGAAAAATCGAAAAAAAAAATCCTCCCGTCATTACCTCGAGAAACATCTCCTTTAACAAATGCATTTTGATTTTTTTGTTTCAAATGATTCTGTTGCGAGTTATGGTGCACACCGCAAACCAACTTTTTTTCGAGGCGCCTCCGGGGTTTAATTTTCACTCGCTCAATTTTGAATATTTTGCAATGCAAATTTAGAAGAATCTTGTTCAAATGTTATTTTATTATATGTAAATTTTTCAATAAACGAACACTATTCGTTACGCCAAAAAAAATCATAAAAACATGGCTTTTTTCGCCGAATTAACTTTACCCCGCCCTTAATAGGGGTACCGTGCAGCTGGTCAATTGTAACCGTTATAGGTTCTTCCGAGTCATTCATAACTGGTACTCGGGCTTCATAGTCCTTGGCTTCGAAAACGCAAGATACTACGGGTTTGGGGTTATCTTCGTCCGTGACGGCTGCTCCAATTTCGTTATTCGTGCGAATTTTAATAAAGTAGATGGTCCGTGGCGGAATCGTGAGCGCTACCTCCTCAAATTCGAAACGTTTGTCATCGAACATTGAATAATTTTCTCTCCCGATACCGATATTTGTCTGATACTTTTCCGTAAATGGAATACCAATCAATCTGTCTTCGTCCAAGGGAAAGTCATTTGGAACGACGTGGAAGATGTGACTTTTTCCTTGAAAATCTTGTTTGGCAGCAAATAAGAATTCATGTTGTTCATTGCCCATGGAGAACGGTGTTTTAATGTTCCGATTTATTTGCGAACTTTCCGTTAACATGTTGATTTTAATTAGATTTATGGCTGATCCGGTATCGAGAAGAAAACAGCCTATTCTGCTAGCTGTTTGTGTGGGAAGTTTGACCACTCGTTTAGCGGATCTGATGGCATTGACTCGGGGGATGTTTTTATGTAATTGTATGTAATTGACTACTGTTCACGTTGGTCGGTGATTGTGGGACTGCCCGTTGTGAGAACCCGATTGTTGCACTTGAGGCTTATACCGAATGGTTGGAGTAATCCAGGCCGACATAATTGTATTGTTGTCGACAATTGTGACGCTTGGACTGTGCGTGTATTGTTGTCAGATTTGTTTTCACAATAAATGATCGTTTAGTTGATTTTGTGTTACCTCTCCTCTTTTGCGGTCTTGCGTGCGTAGTTCATACGTTGCTTGGGTGCGTCCGCGGGTTACATGGTCGGAGTACAATGGGTTCTGGTCTCTCGTTTCTCGTTGGTAGTGAACATGTTGGGTAGATGTTCACTCGTTGCTGTTCCTGCGGTGGTTGTAACGATGACGATGGAGTTTGTTCTGGCAAGTTTTCGTTGCTCTCGTCTCGTTTGTTGTCGGCATCATCGTCGTTAGTTCTCTTGCTTCTTGCTAGGTGGAGGAGCAGGTTCGTTCAGGAGTTTCATATGGCACCAATCAACCAGATGCTCCACTCGTAGATCGAGTGCAATGCGTAGCCATGTACCAGTGTGTCGATTGCGAATTTGATGACTTTCAGGGTTACCCAGACTCCTCGTAACGTTGCGCTGAATGTGCCGATGGTATGAAAGAAGAAATATACTTTTCCCCATGCCTTCTCCATAGATTGCTGAATGACGTCCTCGTTGATCCAGTGTTTTATGATTGTCCCTTGGTCGACAGGGTTTTGACCTGTTGCGCCTCGGGCGATTGTGTTGAAAACAGCTGTACGTTCCACGGCAAACATAATACTCGACCGTAGGTTATCCAAGTCATTCGAGGAGTAGATTCCGCTGTCCGTGAGGTGTGCGGGGGAGACGAATTTCTACGATTGTTCGATGAGTGCCGACATTTCTTCTGGCGCTGCCGCCGGTGCGAGTTGTGGTAAAGATTGATACCAAATGTTGTTGATACGATACATTGGGGATAGGAATGAGTTGCATTCGATCTCGTGCCCTGTTTTTGCGATGATGCGCGTGCGTGGCATCATGAATAGTGATTCGTTTTCCCTGGATATTGGCATCTCTTGGTAGCATTCTTCTGTTTTCCGTGTGTTGACACATACAGGTACGCATTTTGCTACTCGGATTACTTCTCCTGCGACGTGAGCTAGGTAACCAGGTTCTTTCATATAATGGTAGGCGAATTCCGCGGGGGCGAATGATGCGAAGGCCAATGTATTGCGGAGAATTCTTTTTTCCATGCCGCATTCTTGTTTGACGACGTTGTTCTATAGGCTCGTTATTTGATTTCCGAAGTGTTTAACGGTGTATACTGATTTTGAATTGATATATGCGAATATGTCCATGTTAGCAACTGAAAGCCGTTTTTGGGTAAAGAAGTCCCTATACTGCTGGTCGATGATAAAGAGCTTAGTGTGTTCTGTTCGAATCAATTTATGGCCGCATAGATTTGTTTCCTCTTTGATTGCGAGAGCGAAGGTGATGTCTGCTGACGTGATTGAATAAATTTGTTCGCTTGGTGGTTCGTCTTTAGCGTCCTTGATTTTTTTCTGTTTTGCCTTCATAAATGACTTCGTAATTGTCGAATTTGCATTGGTCTCTCGGTACTGAGTCCCAATACGTGTAGCCTCCTTCCCAGTCCAGCCATCTGGTTGAGGTATGTCGACATCTGTTGCCCGATCTTAATATAACTTCATTTCGTATTAGATTTACCTTGACCAGGTAGTCGGCGACAGTGATGTATATATGGCCCGTGACTATAACGTTGTTCCACGTGCCGTAAGGGTCTGAATACGATGCTCCTTGGTAGGTTCCGTCGTTGCTGATTGATCCTGTTATTATGAGAGGTCTTACGTTTGGAGAATTCATTGTCAGGTCGCTTAAAAACGTGTTGTATGCTTGGTGAGATCTCGTGTCGTGTATTCGTCTGCATGAGTCACTAGATGTTTCTAAGACGAATTCCATGTATCCATTTTTGACGTCTGATGTGTGTGAGTGCATGCCGCAATATTTTATTGATCTCGGGCTTGCGGATAGGAATGTCGCATTCTTTTATATCCACTAATGACAGCGTTGTGATGTTCATTGCTGGTGCTTCGCAATCGTAGGCGATGAGCGCATTGCTCAGTTCAAGAATGGAAATGAGGTAGATGATGAGCAGTGACATCTTCCGGTTCGCCCCGGCTTCCCTGAAAGGTGCCGATGGGCATTTAGAGATTGTAGTTGTTTTGTTTTCTTTTTTTTGTTGGGGATAATTAGTGTGCTAATTTGGCCAGATAGCAGTGGATTATTTTCCTTTTATTATTTTCTAATGCGATTTCGATATCGTTTTATCCTGGGAAGATTTGTGTAATTTCGCAAGGACGTAGGTAATTGTCGCCGAGTTTTCCTAATCGTTGATTTTTTATTACGTAGATTTTATCTCCAATTTGGAAGTTCACGGGATTGATTCTTTTATCGTAATGAAATTTGGATTTTTGTTTGGCGTTTTCGAGATAATTGCGTGCCAATTTCCGTACTTCTTGGAGATGATGAGCGAGGTTTCTCACGTGTTCATCGTACGTCAAAATTTCGTCCATGTACGAGAATTCTGAGGGTAGTCGAGCTTCTTTGCCGCAGACTACCTGGAAGGGTGTGAATTTTGCGCCTTCCTGTACGCTCGTATTGTATGCGAAAGTTGCCAGTCGTAGCCACTTGTGCCAATCCTTTTTATTGGTGTAATGTTTCAGGTAATCCGTGAGCACTTGGTGACTTTGCTCGAGTGATCCGTTCGACTGTGGATGGAATGCTGTTGTTTTGATCTGTTTGATTTTCAGGATTTTAGTTAATTGTTTCATTACTCGGCTGATGAAGGCTGCACCTTGGTCCGTGAGCATTACTTTGGGACATCCGAATAGACAGATGAATTCCGTGACTAATGCGTAGGCTATTTCTTGGGCCGTAGTGCTCTTCAGCGGAATGGCAAATGAGAATTTTGAGAGATTGTCTTGAATAGTTAGTATGAAACGGTGACCAAGTTCAGATTCTGGAGTTATCGGTCCGACTATATCCATCGCAATTTTGTCGAATACCATATATCGATAACCATAGGTTGTTTGGTTTTAATCCTCACCGATTTTTTTCTCTGGCAACTTGCGCATTGTCGGACACAGTCTTCCACTTCCTTTTTGAGATTGTCCCAGAAATATTGCTGCCTGATTCTGTTGTATGACACCTCTGTTGTGACGCCTTTTGCGTTCTGTTGTGACGCCTTTATGGCCTGCTACTGGAGAATCGTCGCATTCTTTTATTATTTCTGGCCTGTCTCGTTCATTTTTATTTCGTTCTCGGTGTTTACGAAAATTTCTTGGAGAATGTTTTTTGTTTTTGTCCACGTTGGGTCATTGAGGTTGCTGCGCTTTTGGGAGAACGCTGCTGATTTTATGTTCACCTCCACCATTGATGTTTTTAGATTTCTTAGGGTTTTGATAAGATTTTCTTTTGTTAGAGGCGGTGTCCCGTTTTCCTGTGTTACTAGAGCGAACACTCTTTTCTTTGATGTTCCGAAGATGAGAACATGCCCGACTTCGAAGGTATTGGCCGGAGATAGATTTTTGAGCAAGCCCGTCTCGATTAATCGCTTACCGATTTCGCTCGAGACTGTGCCATCTGCTGAAATGAAACAAATGTAATTGTTCTTTATCATTTCGATGTTGTTTCTTGTTTCGATGACATTGACGAATTCCGGTCGTTGCTCGTTGTTGCTTCCTGGTTCTTCCTCGGCGGTGTTTGTTTCGCTATTGTTGTCACTATTTTGTGAGTTGGGAGAGGGTTTGTATAGCAATAACGGGGATGGGATTTTTCCTTGTCGCTGTGAAGATTCGTTCTCGGAGCTCTCGGTGTTTGCGACATCTGGAAGGGTGGGTGAGGGCTGTTCCCAGCCGGGAGGGTTTCCGGTCGTTTTTGCTTGTTGATTATCCTTCGGTAGTGCGTTTTCTTGTTTCTTTGTTTGAGCGCGGGTGGCACTCGCATGTGCATGACCACTTGCGTCTGGACAGCAGAAGCATTTTTTGGCTTTCCTTTGTCTGGAGGATCTGCGCGTTGGTAGTGGAGTTGGTTTCCTTGTTTTTGTGCTATTTTTTGCGTTGGTTGTGTGTTGCTTTATACTAGCGTTTGGGAGTTTCGTGACTTGACTTGTATCAATTTCGTCTGCTAATTCTCTATCCTCGTTTAAGGAACGTATGTCGATAGGTTCAGTCGTGTGACTGTCTTTGAAATTTTCGTTTCTCGTAGGGGGAAATCGTTTGTCTTCTACGATGGCTTCTTCGCTTACGCTTTCTTGGCTGTTTGGACGGCTGGGAATTTTGTACGATTTGTTTTTTGCTCATCTTATAGGTGATGGAGTGAGTCCCACTGTTTCGCAGGCGCGTTTCCCGGATTTTATGACGACGTTGTTTAGGCTTCTGTCGTCCGATTCTTGCTCTGAGGATGAAAGGGTGTTAAGCGTGCCGAAATTGCTCGGTGCCACGTGGATGGTACTTTCCCCGTCGTCGTCCGATGACGATGGAGATTCCGATTTTGAAGGGCTTCCGAAGGGGAGGTATCGACGAGTGTCGCTTCTCCTTTTAATTAAGATTTTGCGTTTTTCCCTCCGATAGTTGGGTGAATGCGATTTTTTATTTTCTGATGCATTCGATCCTCGGTGTTCCGATGAGATCGGTGTTTGTTGCTCTGAAGGGTATGATCTTCGATGCTCTGAAAAATTCGATTTTTGGTGCTCTGAAGAATTTGATCTTCTATACTCTGAAGAATTTGATTTTTTATGCTCTGAAGAATTTGATCTTCGATGCTCTGAAGAATTTGATTTTTCATGCTCTGAAGAATTTGGTTTTCGATGCTCTGAAGGATGTCATTTTTGATGCTCTGGAGGATTCGTTTTTTTATGTTTTGAAGAGTTTGCTCTCTGATGCTCTGAAGAATTGGTGTCTTGATGCTCTGAAGAATTTGATTTAGGACGCGGCCTCTTTTGGTTGAGATCGCTGATGATCGGTTCATCAGGCCGGTCACCTTGAGGTAGAAAATATCCCTTGGCGCATGGACCCACGTGCGTTTGTCTTGGAACTACCGCATCGATGAGATCGCTTGCCTGGGAATTAGAGGTTTTTTTATTTCGATTTTTTTCAGGCCTTCTGCAACGGGACGTACGTACGTTTCTGTCAGAGCTGCCGTATCTATGAAGTCTGTTGCTCGAGGAATGGGAATTGCTTGATTCAGCGGATAGACGTCTGTGATATCGTCTTTGTTTGGGTAATTTCTTTTCGCGCAAAACCGGGGTCTGTTTGGGTTTGTTTGGGTTATTTCCTTTCGCGCGAACCGGGGTCTGTTTGGGATTGTTTGGGTCCTTTCTTTTCGCGCAAAGCCGGGTCTGTTTGGGTTTGTTTGGGTTATTTCTTTAGCACGAGCAGGGACCTGTTTGGGTCTGTTTGGGTTATTTCTTTTCGCGCAAACCGGGGTTTGTTTGGGTCCACCTACACGTGCTCAACAGCAAGCACACCGTTGGTACAGCGTACCGCAAATGTGGAGTACGCCGTCCTGTGCAGTTCGGTGCAGAGATCCACGTTACCGACTGTCGCGACGATCTACAGTCGGTACACACAATACAGACTCGAAGTAGGTTTTGATTTTTTTGTTCGTTTATTTTTGGCGATAGTTTCTGATGATGAATATGTCCTTGCGATACCTGGAGGCGGATGAAGGATTTTTCCTCCATATGGGGTGTCGCTAATTCGCCATTTGAATTTGATGGGAAGAGTTATCGGATTTCGAGAGAGTGCATCGACATTGGTATTAACTCTTCCTGGTTTGTACTGGATTTTAAAATCGAATTCTTTGAGTCTTTCTCTCCATCGCAGTACACGTGACGTCAGATAATTCATGGAATTTACCCAAACAAGTTGCCGGTGGTCGGTGAGCAGTGTGAATGACCTGCCGTAAAGACAGGGTCGGAAGGTTTTTAGAGCGAACACCATTGCGACCATCTCTTTCTCTAGAGTAGAATTCTTTCTCTCGGCCTTGTTGAGGACCCTTGAAGCAGCTTCGACCATAGGGTCTTCTCCGATTTTTCCTTGTGAAAGGATTGCACTGACTGCATAGGTAGATACGTCGGTCGTTACGATGAATGGTTCCGAAAAATTCGAATATTGGAGAATTGTTGTTGAGCATAGCTTGTCTCATAATGTTTCGAATGGTAATTGGTGTTGCGATGTCCAATGAAATTTGACATTTTGCTGGTGAGATCCGATAACGGTTTTGCTATCGCCGCGAAGTTTTTTATGAATCGGCGGTAGTATCCGGCTAGACCCAAGAATTCTTTTACATTTTTTGGAGTTTTCGGTGTCTTGAATTCTCTTACGGCTTCGATGTTTCTCGGATCTGGTTTTAATCTGTCTGCCGAAATTTGATGCCCTAGGTATCTTACTTAGGGTTCGTAAAAATTGGAATTTTTCCGTTTGGAGAGTTAAGTTTGCGCTTCGTAATTTTTCGGCGAGTTTGCTGAATTTACATTCATGTTCTTCAATTGATCGTGCGTAAATGACTATATCACCCAAGTATACGAATAAATCATTCCCCCTCCCTGTAATCCTTTTAGTTCAAGGTCCATTAATCGTTGGAATGTGGCTGGTGCGTTTTCCAAACCGAATGGCATTCTGTTGAGTTCATAATGACCCCGAGGGGTCGTGAAGGCCGTTTTGTGTTTGTCTTGCGGATGCATTTCTATCTGGTGAAAGCCACATGCTAAGTCAAAAATTGAGAAATACCTTGCGCCGCCGAGTTGGTCAAGATTGTCTATTATTAACGGCAAGGGGTAAGCGTCTCCTATGGTGACATCGTTGTTTTCTAGAGTCAATTACGAGTCTCCAACGTTTGTTGCCTTTTGAGTCTGCGCTTTTCGGAACTATGCATACTGGTGAATTATACGGTGACTTTGAGGGTTCGATGATGTTTAATTGTAGCAGATCGTCAATTTGTTTTTCTATTTCCGGTTTTTGAAACAGTGGGTGTCTGTACTGCCTCGTATTAACCGGTCGATCGTCTACGGTGGGAATTCGATGTTTGCATTCGCTTGTTGACCGAAGGGGTTCGCCAGGTAGATGAAAGAAGTCTACGTATACTTCTACGAGTGTAGATACCGCATTACGCTCTTCGTCATTAAGGTGATCGAGCCGCAAAAGGTTCATTGCTCCGTTGGCACGGTTTTCTCGCGTGCGAGGTTTTTCGTGCTCTAGGGTCTGTTGATTCACGGCATCGTCATCTTTTCAATCATTCTCGTCTGTACTCATATTGAAAGGATAGAGTGGAATTACGGGAACCTCTACTCTGACGTTTTCGGTCAAGGCGTTTATGGCGTACAGGTAGGCTTTGCCTACCTGATAGTATCTAATTCATAGATTTTAAAATTATCTATACGAGTTGGATGAAGAATGTTGCCGATTATAATTAGATTCAATTGTGATCCTGAGTCTGCGAGTGTTAATGTATGAATTTTCTTTAGGTCTTCGGATTCGATTTTAATCATGGTTGAGTTGTAATTGTTTGTGTTGGTGCCCAGGTTGCAAAAAGCTCGAGGGATTTTTTATTTCGTTGGTGGGTTTACTATGTCTGGCGTTCTTGTGTGTTGGGGCCTGCCGAGACACCTGGTCGGGGGTCGTTGACTCGTTTCTCGGCTGCTTTCCAGCTTGGGCCTCGTCTTTTCGACCATTATTATATGCTCGTTTACGGCATTGACTGATAGTGTGACTTAGTTTTTTGTAATAGTTGCACGATACGTTGTTTTCGTTCGTCGTGTCTTTTGTTTAATTGTCTTTCGCTAAACGGAAGCAATCGATTGTCGTGTGATTTCTCTTTTTGCAGTATGTGCAGAATTTGATTGAGCTTGCAGATTTGTTATCGTTTTGGTTATTTGTTCTGTTAGAAGGCTGAATTGGTAGGCAAGTTGGTTGTGTGTTTTCAATTGGTCAATTGGTCCTAACATTTTTTCGACTTCCGTAGCGTATTTCAAAATGTCTTCGAGTGACTCGTATCAATTGCATACTATGTGGGGAGGATAGGCTGCGTTTAGGCCTTTTCTAAATTGACCTGTTGCTGCGTCTCCCGCGAATATTTTTGCTCCTTCGATTGCTCTGAGATTGGATGTTTCGATAGCTTGGTGAGTCTTTTTTAAATGAGTATTTAGTCTGCTATAGAAGCTGAGTACTATCTCTTTGTCTTTTTGTTGGATTGTGCTCATGTTATTAATCCAAGTGAAAGGGGGTTTGGAAGGAATGAATTTTCGTTTGACGATATTTGTCAGTTCAGCGATAGTTGAAATTGCGAAACTTCCAAAGCTGTCACATGCATTCCTTTGCAATCACTTTTTAGCAATGTGATGATTAATCGTTCGCCTACAACTGGGATAAATTCTTTTGCGTTGTCGCAATAGCTTAAGAAGTTATTTAGGGAACATGTTTTGGGGGTCTCATCGAACTCTTGTGAATTCTCTATAATTAGCGTGTAACGGATAAGTATTATTTTCGAAGTGTGGTTGATAATAATTATTTGCGTTTGCTGATGTGTAGATTTGACTCTGTTGAGTTGGATGATGGTCGTCTGTAGTCTCCATTTGGATTGGTGTGGACATTATGAGTTTATGACTTACTCGATGATGATCTTGTGGCTAGCTCGTGCCAATGCTGTCGTTGGCGGGCTGTCAGATGGCGTTTGGTTTTCCTCGTAATGGATATAGGCTGGTGTTTTGACCTGCAGTCCGTGCGTGCGTAGCTGGCTTCGGTCTTTTCTCGGGGCCTACATCCGTCGTTGATTTATGGCTCTGCGTTCTCTGGGTTGACCTCGGTGCGATGTTGGTGTGGAGCACTTGTACGTTATACACGGAAAAGGGCCTTTGCTTTTTATTTTCCACGATAATTGTTCCGCGCCGGTAATCCGTATTCCATCGAGATCGAATTTATAACCGATAAATTGTCTATGATTTTTACCACCAGATGTATTGCTAGCGTCTTCTTAAATTGTTTTTCCGCTGCCACCAGTTTCATAACCGATGGGGTCTTTATTTGTTTAATCTTTTTTTTCGCTGCCAGCATTTTTATAACCGATGGATTGTCTCTTTGTTTTCCGCTGCCACCAGTTATATAACCGATGGATTATTTATTTTGATTTGTTTCCGCTGCCACCAGTTTTATAACCGATGGGGTCTTTATTTAATTTTTTTCCGCTGCCACCAGTTTTATAACCGATGGATTGGCTCTTTGTTTTCCGCTGCCACTAGTTTAATTGTATATTAAACTGTTACGTCCCGGAGGGAGATTAAGAATGAACTCGCGAGGTCGACGAGTTTGTGCGCGAATTTTGAAGAGAGGTGGACTGCGCTGTGAGTCTTAATTGGATTCCGCGCGAGTTCGAACACAATTTAATAACAATTGCATTTAGACGATTTAAGGTGCGTGTTTCGGTTTGAGGTTGAGGTTCGCCCGATACTTTGATCGAATAATTTATTCTCGTGAGTTTTTTTTCCAATTCACAAGTAGAGTTTATTAACACACTTGTATGTAATGTATATATCTATCGGTTAAATAAGAGACGCGTACAGTTGATTGAAAAATATGTTAGACGGTTACGCGGACAGAGTATTATTTGAGTAAGTCGACTTTTCGATTCGGAGACTGATTACAGAGTGACACTCCTTCGTCTCACAAAAACGGCGAGCGTTCGGTTTTGGGAGGAGAAGGAGTTTTTTGGGAGAGTGCATTTCCTATGATGCGTTTTTTAGGGATTGGATATTCGGTCGTAAAAGTTACGTTAATTTTCGTGATTGGTTAGCGGAGTAGGGGAGCAATCATGCTCCCCTACTCCGCTATAAGACCCAATAAGAAATCCAGAATCATCTGGATTTCTTATTGGGTCGCGACTGAGATAGACGCAATCGCTGCTCTACTTCCAAGAATCGGCCTTAGCGCACGTGTTCTAATAATTCTCGCTGAGAGCCTGTTGCATGACCATGTGGAGTCACGGGCGAGTTTTCCGTGGAGGGCTGTTTGGGACTTCGGGTGAGAGTTTGTGTTCGCTTTGGTCTTGCGTTTTTTCTATTCGAGAATTTTCCTAAGTGAGTTTCTCGCTTGGAGCACATTCGCTCGTAAATTATATACTATCGGTGATTTAGTGCGTGGGACCGGATGCAAGTCACTTTCTCGTTCTGGGTCTTGTGGCATATTTCGACTATCGCGTCAATGAAGTTTACAAAATATAACTTTGGTCGATAAAAGAGGATGCCGCTATCGGGCATGTGTGCAATGATAATTTTGTAGGGCGTAGTAAGCAATTTGAAGGCTGGGCCGTAACATGATACTCTTGAATTTCTCTTGCCGCGACTCTGATAATTTTTTTTGTGATTATCCATCGACGAAGGTAATCTGATCGACTCACTTGTGATCTCACATCTTCCATTGACGTAATGAACGTTTCGACCTCCAAAGATTTGCTATGGAATTCACGGATTAGTTCTAGAGCTTTCTTCGGTGTTAGCTCTTCAAAAGAATCTTCCGGTATCGTGTGCGTAATGCCCGGAGCGTTATCTTCCATTTCTGTTTGTGAATCTGAGTCTTTTATTCCTCTGAACACCGTTCTGATGTCTGCGTTTACGTTCGACAACGACATTTCGGTTTCATCCACTGAGTCAGTTTCGGAATCAGTGGTTATAATTTGCGATTCGCGATAACGAGTAAATGAATCTTTACTCACCGATTCTTTTTGTGGATCCAGTTCAAAATGTCGTCCCTCGTAAACTCGGAGTATTGTCAATCGGTCCTATGTTCTCAGCGTTGATTAGTCAGCACATCCACACTTAGCACCAAATGTGATGTCGAGATCGACACTTTTATTATAATTTTGCAGGAAAGGAGTGACCGACTCGCTCCAGAACTCGGGTGTAGGACGGAATAATTCCGTCAACACGGATTGAGCTACTTGAGACGGATTTATTCAAATAACTGGCGGACAGAGTTTTGGCGTCGTACAATATTCGACGACTTACAGAATATCTTAGTTTAGAACGGTGGCAACATATAGGGATGGAGTGTACCTATGTGAAGTTGGCAACTGACTTTACAGAAAGTAATTTTTATTTTTGCATTCGTTTGTACTCGGTTTGTACCCGTTTGTACCGCCTTAAATTTCGTTTGTACCTTAAGGGGGACAAAAGTACGAGGGTATGGAAAAATGAACCGCAAGCCATTTAAAGCTAAGCAATTTTAATAAACGCGATTGAAAAGAGAATCGTTTGGACCCGTTTGTACCGTTAAAAATGTTGTTTTTTTGTTTTTTTTTTACAAATTTTTTTTCTGGAAAAAAAAATTTTCGATTTTTTTAAATTTTATTTCCGTTCGTATCGACAAGTATACCGTATGTACCACCTAGAACTTGTTTCTATTCGTTCGTATCGGTGAGTACATCGTTTCTACCACCGTGTAATCGTTTGTACCCATTCGTACTGAAGAGTATATCGTATGTACCACCGAGAAAACGTTTGTACCCGTCTGTACTATCGAGCAATCGTTTGTACCCATTCGTACTGACGAGTATATCATTTGTACCAACGAGAAAACGTTTGCACCCGTCTGTATTATAGAGCAATCGTTTGTACCCGTTCGTATCGACGAGTATATCGTTTGTACCACCGAGAAATCGTTTGTACCCGTCTGTACTATCGACCAATCATTTGTACCCATTCGTATCGACGAGTATTTCGTATGTACTACCGAGAAAACGTTTGTACCCGTATATACTATCGGGCAATCCGTTGTACCCATTCGTACTGACGAGTATATCGTTTTTACCAACGAGAAAACGTTTGTACCCGTATGTACTATCGAACAATCGTTTGTACCCGTTCGTATCGACGAGTATATCGTTTGTACCACCGAGAAATCGTTTGTACCCGTCTGTACTATCGAGCAATCGATTGTACCCATTCGTACTGACGAGTGTATCGTTTGTACCAGCGAGAAAACGTTTGTACCCGTCTGTACTATCGAGCAATCGTTTGTACCCATTCGTACTGACGAGTGTATCGTTTGTACCAGCGAGAAAACGTTTGTACCCGTCTGTACTATCGAGCAGTCGATTGTACCCGTTCGTATCGACGAGTATATCGTTTGTACCATCGAGGAAACGTTTGTACCCGTCTGTAATATCGAGCAATCGTTTGTACCCGTTCGTATCCACAGTATATCGTTTGTACCAGCGAGAAATCGTTTGTACCCGTTGGTATCGACAAGTACGTCGTATGTACCGCCGAGCAAACGTTTATACCCGTCTGTACTATCGAGCAATCGTTTGTACCCACTCGTACTGACGACTAAATCGATTGAACGAACAAGAAAACGTTTGTACCCGTTTGTACTATCGAGCAATCGTTTGTACCCGTTTGTATCGACGGGTAAATCGTTTGTACTACCGAGGAAACGTTTGTACGCGTCTGTACTATCGAGCAATCGTTTGTACCCGTTCGTATCGACAGTATATCGTTTGTACCAGTGAGAAATCGTTTATACCCATTGGTATCGACGAGTATGTCGTTTGTACCACCGAGAAAACGTTTGTACTCATTCGTACCGGCGATTAATCGTTTGTATGTCCTATCGAGCAATCGTTTGTACCCGTTCGTATCGACGAGTATATCGTTTGTATCACCGAGAAAACGTTTGTACCCGTCTGTACTATCGAGCAATCGTTTGTACCCATTCGTACTGACGAGTGTATCGTTTGTACCAGCGAGAAAACGTTTGTACCCGTCGGTATTATCGAGCAATCGTTTGTACCCATTCGTACTGACGAGTGTATCGTTTGTACCAGCGAGAAAACGTTTGTACCCGTCTGTACTATCGAGCAATCGATTGTACCCGTTGGTATCGACGAGTATATCGTTTGGACCATCGAGAAAACGTTTGTACCTGTCTGTACTATCGAGGAATCGCTTGTACCCATTCGTCCTGACGAGTATATCGTTGGTACCACCGAGAAAACGTTTGTACCCATCTGTACTATCGAGCAATCGTTTGTACCCGTTCGTATCGACGAGTATATCGTTTGTACCACCGAGGAAACGTTTGTACCCGTCTGTAATATCGAGCAATCGCTTGTACCCGTTCGTATCCACAGTATATCGTTTGTACCAGCGAGAAATCGTTTGTACCCGTTGGTATCGACAAGTATTTCGTATGTACCACCGAGCAAACGTTTGTACCCGTCTGTACTATCGAGCAATCGTTTGTACCCATTCGTACTGACGTGTACATCGATTGAACCAACAAGAAAACGTTTGTACCCGTTTGTACTATCGAGCAATCGTTTGTACCCGCTTGTATCGACGGGTATATCGTTTGGACTACCGAGGAAACGTTTGTACGCGTCTGTACTATCGAGCAATCGTTTGTTCCCGTTCGTATCGACAGTATATCGTTTGTACCAGTGAGAAATCGTTTATACCCATTGGTATTGACGAGTATGTCGTTTGTACCACCGAGAAAACGTTTGTACTCATTCGTACCGGCGATTAATCGTTTGTACCCATTCGTACTGACGAGAATATCGTTTGTACCAACCAGAAATTGTTTGTACCCGTCTGTACTATCCAGCAATCGTTTGTGCCCGTTCGTATCAACGAATACATCGTTTGAACCACCGACAAAACGTTTGTACCCGTTGGTATCGACGAATATATCGTTTGTACCACCGCGGAAACGTTTGTACCCATCTGTACTATCGAGGAATCGTTTTTACCCATTCGTACTGACGAGTATATCGGTTGTACCACCGAGAAAACGTTTGTACCCGTCTGTTCGATCGAGAAATCGTTTGTACCCGTTCGTATTGACGAGTATATCGTTTGTACCACCGAGGAAACGTTTGTATGCGTCTGTACTATCGAGCAGTCAATTGTACCCGGTCGTATCGACAGTATATGGTTTGTACCACCGAGAAATCGTTTGTACCCGTTGGTATCGACGAGTATTTCGTATGTACCACCGAGAAAACGTTTGTACCCGTATGTACTATCGAGCAATCGTTTGTACCCATTCGTACAGACGATTATATCATTTGCACCAGCGAGAAAACGTTTGTACCCGTCTGTACTATCGATCAATCGTGTGTACCCGTTCGTATCGACGAGTATATCGTTTGCACCACCGAGAAAACGTTTGTACCCGTCTGTACTATCGAGGAATCGTTTTTACCCATTCGTACTGACGAGTATATCGTATGTACAACCGACAACTCGTTTGTAACCGTTGGTATCGACAAATATATCGATTGTACCACCGCGGAAACGTTTGTACCCGCCTGTACCATTGAGGAATCGCTTGCACCCATTTGTACTGACAAGTATATCGTTTGTACCACCAAGAAAACGTTTGTACCCGTCTGAACTATCGAGGAATCGTTTTTACCCAGTCGTACTGACGAGTATATCGTTTGTACCACCGTGAAAAAGTTTGTACTCGTCTGTACTATCGAGCAATCGTTTGTAGCCATTCGGACTGACGAGTATATCGTTTGAACCAACGAGAATACGATTTTACCCGTCGGCACTATCGAGCAATCGATTGTACCGGTCTGTAATATCGAGCAATCATTTGTACCCCCTCGTACTGACGAGTATATCGTTTGAACCACCGAGAAAACGTATGTACCCGTCTGTACTATCGAGAAATCGTTTGTACACGTTCGTATCGACGAGTATATCATTTGTACCACCGGGAAACGTTTGTACGCGTCTGTACTATCGACCAATCCTTTGTACCCGGTCGTATCGACGAGTATATCGTTTGTACCCCCGAGGAAACGTTTGTACGCGTCTGTACTATCGAGCAATCGTTTGTACCCGGTCGTATCGACAGTATATCGATTGTACCACCGAGAAATCGTTTGTACCCGTTGGTATCGACGAGTAATACGTATGTACCACCGAGAACACGTTTGTACCCGTCTGCGCTATTGAGCAATCGTTTGTACCAATTCGTACTGACGAGTATATCGTTTGTACCACCGAGAAATCGTTTGTACCCGTCTGTACTATCGAGCAATCGTTTGTACCCGTTCGTACTGACGAGTATATCGTTTGTACCACGGGCAAAACGTTTGTACCCGTTGGTATCGATGAATATATCCTTTGTACCACCGCGGAAACGTTTGTACCCGTCTGCACCATTGAGGAATCGATTGTACCCATCTGTACTGACAAGTATATCGTTTGTACCACCGAGAAAACGTTTATACCCGTCTTAACTATCGAGGAATCGTTTTTACCCATTCGTACTGACGAGTATATCGTTTGTACCACCGTGAAAACGTTTGTACTCGTCTGTACTATCGAGCAATCGTTTGTACCCATTCGTACCGACAAGTATATCGCTTGTACCAACGAGAAAACGATTGTACGCGTCGGCACTATCGAGCAATCGTTTGTACCGGTCTGTAATATCGAGCAATGGTTTGAACCCCCTCGTACTGACGAGTATATCGTTTGTACCACCGACAAAACGTTTGTACCCGTCTGTAATATCGAGCAATCGTTTGTACCCGTTCGTATCAATGAGTATATCGTTTGTACCACCGACAAAACGTGTGTACCCGTTGGTATCGACGAATATATCGTTTGTCCCACCGCGGAAACGTTTGTACCCGTCTGTACTATTGAGGAATCGTTTGTACCCATTCGTACTGACGAGTATATCGTTTGTACCACCGAGAAAACGTTTGTACCCGTCTGTACTATCGAGAAATCGTTTGTACCCGTTGGTATCGATGAATATGTCGTTTGTACCACCGAGAAAACGTTTGTATCCGTCTGTACCATTGAGGAATCGTTTGTACCCATCTGTACTGACAAGTATATCGTTTATACCACCGAGAAAACGTTTGTACCCGTCTGTACTTTCGAGGAATCGTTTTTACCCATTCGTACTGACGAGTATATCGTTTGTACCACCGTGAAAACGTTTGTACTCGTCTGTACTATCGAGCAATCGTTTGTACCCATTCGTACCGACGAGTATGTCGTTTGTACCAACGAGAAAACGATCGTACCCGTCGGCACTATCGAGCAATCGTTTGTACCGGTCTGTAATATCGAGCAATGGTTTGTACCCCCTCGTACTGACGAGTATATCGGTTGTACCGCCGACAAAACGTTTGTACCCGTTGGTATCGACGAATATATCGTTTGTTCCACCGCGGAAACGTTTGTACCCGTCTGTACTATTGAGGAATCGTTTGTACCCATTCGTACTGACAAGTATATCGTTTGTACCACCGATAAACCGTTTGTACCTGTCTGCACTATCGACCAATCGTTTGTATCCATTCGTATCGACGAGTAATTCGTATGTACCACCGAGAAAACGTTTGTACCCGTCTGTACTATCGGGCAATCGGTTGTACACATACGTACTGACGAGAATATCGTTTTTACCAACGAGAAAACGTTTGTACCCGTATGTCCTATCGAGCAATCGTTTGTACCCGTTCGTATCGACGAGTATATCGTTTGTATCACCGAGAAATCGTTTGTACCCGTCTGTACTATCGAGCAATCGTTTGTACCCATTCGTACTGACGAGTGTATCGTTTGTACCAGCGAGAAAACGTTTGTACCCGTCTGTATTATCGAGCAATCGTTTGTACCCATTCGTACTGATGAGTATATCGTTTGTACCACCGAGAAATCGCTTGTACCCGTCTGTACTATCGAGCAATCGTTAGTATCCATTCGTACTGACGAGTGTATCGTTTGTGCCAGCGAGAAAACGATTGTACCCGTCTGTACTATCAAGCAATCGTATGTACCCGATCGTACTGACGAGTATATCGTTTTTACCACGGACGAAACGGTTGTACCCGTTGGTATCGATGAATATATCCTTTGTACCACCGCGGAAACGTTTGTACCCGTCTGCACCATTGAGGAATCGATTGTACCCATCTGTACTGACAAGTATATCGTTTGTACCACCGAGAAAACGTTTGTGCCCGTCTGTACTATCGAGGAATCGTTTTTACCCATTCGTACTAACGAGTATATCGTTTGTACCACCGTGAAAACGTTTGTACTCGTCTGTACTATCGAGCAATCGTTTGTACTCATTCGTACCGACAAGTATATCGTTTGTACAGACGAGAAAACGATTGTACGCGTCGGCACTATCGAGCAATCGTTTGTACCGGTCTGTAATATCGAGCAATGGTTTGTACCCCATCGTACTGACGAGTATATCGTTTGTACCACCGAGAAAACGTTTGTGCCCGTCTGTAATATCGACCAATCGTTTGTACCCGTTCGTATCAATGAGTATATCGTTTGCACCACCGACAAAACGTTTGAACCCGTTGGTATCGACGGATATATCGTTTGTCCCACCGCGGAAACGTTTGTACCCGTCTGTACTATTGAGGAATCGTTTGTACCCATTCGTACTTACGAGTATATCGTTTGTACCACCGAGAAAACGTTTGGACCCGTCTGTACTATCGTGGAATCGTTTTTACCCATTCGTACTTACGAGTATATCGTTTGTACCACCGAGAAAACGTTTGTACCCGTCTGTACTATCGAGCAATCGTTTGTACCCATTCCTACCGACGAGTAAGTCGTTTGTACCAACGAGAAAACGATTGTACCCGTCGGCACTATCGAGCAATCGATTGTACCGGTCTTTAATATCGAGCAATGGTTTGTACCCCCTCGTACTGACGAGTATATCGTTTGTACCGCCGACAAAACGTTTGTACCCGTTGGTATCCACGAATATATCGTTTGTCCCACCGCGGAAACGTTTGTACCCGTCTGTACTATTGAGGAATCGTTTGTACCCATTCGTACTGACAAGTATATCGTTTGTACCACCGAGAAAACGTTTGTACCCGTCTGTACTATCGTGGATCCGTTTTTACCCATTTGTACTGACGAGTATATCGTTTGTACCACTGAGAAGACGTTTGTACCCCGTCTGTACTTTTGATCAATCGTTTGTACCCGTTCGTACTGACGAGTATATCGTTTGTACCACCAACAAAACGTTTGTACCCGTTGGTATCGATGAATATATCGTTTGTACCACCGCGGAAACGTTTGTACCCGTCTGGACCATTGAGGAATCGTTTGTACCCATCTGTACTGACATGTATATCGTTTGTACCACCGAGAAAATATTGGTACCCGTCTGTACTATCGAGGAATCGTTTTTACTCAGTCGTACTGACGAGTATATCGTTTGTACCACCGTGAAAACGTTTGTACTCGTCTGTACTATCGAGCAATCGTTTGTACCCAATCGTACCGACGGGTATATCGTTTGTACCAACGAGAAAACCATTGTACCCGTCGGCACTATCGAGCAATCGTTTGTACCGGTCTGTAATATCGAGCAATGGTTTGTACCCCCTCGTACTGACGAGTATATCGTTTTTACCACCGACAAAACGTTTGTACGCGTTGGTATCGACGCACATATCGTTTGTCCCACCGCGGAAACATTTGTACCCGTCTGTACTATTGAGGAATCGTTTGTAGCCATTGTTACTGACAAGTATATCGTTTGTACCACTGAGAAGACGTTTGTACCCGTCTGTTCTATCGAGAAATCGTTTGTACCCGTTCGTATCGACGAGTATATCGTTTGTACCACCGAGAATACGTTTGTACGCGTCTGTACTATCGAGCAATCGTTCATACCCGGTCGTATCGACAGTATATCGTTTGTAGCACCGAGAAATCGTTTGGACCCGTTGGTATCGACGAGTATTACGTATGAACTACCGAGAAAACGTTTGTACCCGTCTGTACTATCGAGCAATCGTTTGTACCCATTCGTACTGACAAGTATATCGTTTGTGCCAACGAGAAAACGATTGTACCCGTCGGCACTATCGAGCAATCGTTTGTACCGGTCTGTAATATCGAGCAATCGTTTGTACGCCCTCGTACTGACGAGTATATCGTTTGTACCACTGAGAAAACGTTTGTACCCGTCTGTACTATCGAGCAATCGTTTGAACCCATTCGTATCAACGAGTATATCGGTTGTGACACCGACAAAACGGTTGTACCCGTTGGTATCGACGAATATATCGTCTGTACCACCGCGGAAACGTTTGTACCCGTCTGCACTATTGAGGAATCGTTTGTACCCATTCGCACTGACAAGTATATCGTTTATGCCACCGAGAAAACGTTTGTACCCATCTGTACTATCGAGGAATCGTTTTTCCCCTTTCGTACTGACGAGTATATCGTTTGTACCACCGAGAAAACGTTTGTACCCGTCTGTACTATCGAGAAATCGTTTGTACCCGTTCGTATCGACGAGTATGTCGTTTGTACCACCGAGGAAACGTTTAAACGCGTCTGGACTATCGAGCAATCGATTGTACCCGGTCGTATCGACAGTATATCGATTGTACCACCGAGAAATCGTTTGTATCCGTTGGTACCGACGAGTATTACGTATGTACCACCGAGAAAACGTTTGTACCCGTCTGTACTATCGAGCAATCGTTTGTATCGGTCTGAAATATCGAGCAATCGTGTGTACCCCCTCGTACTGACGAGTATATAGTTTGTACCACCGAGAAAACGTTTGTACCCGTCTGTACTATCGAGCAATCGTTTGTACCCATTCGTATCAACGAGTATATCGTTTGTACCACCGACAAACCGTTTGTACCCGTTGGTATCGACAAATATATCGTTTGTACCACCGCGGAAACGTTCGTACCCGTCTGTACTATTGAGGAATCGTTTGTACCCATTTGTACTGACACGTGTATCGTTTGTACCACCGAGAAAACGTTTGTACCCATCTGTACTATCGTGGAATCGTTTATACCTATTCGTACATCGTTCGAATTCGTATATCGTTTGTACCCGTCTGTACTATCGAGAAATCGTTTGTACCCGTTCGTATCGACGAGTATTTCGTTTGTACCACCGCGAAAACGTTTGTACCCGTCTGTACTATCGAGCAATCGTTTGTACCCATTCGTACTGACGTGTACATCGATTGAACCAACAAGAAAACGTTTGTACCCGTTTGTACTATCGAGCAATCGTTTGTACCCGCTTGTATCGACGGGTATATCGTTTGGACTACCGAGGAAACGTTTGTACGCGTCTGTACTATCGAGCAATCGTTTGTTCCCGTTCGTATCGACAGTATATCGTTTGTACCAGTGAGAAATCGTTTATACCCATTGGTATTGACGAGTATGTCGTTTGTACCACCGAGAAAACGTTTGTACTCATTCGTACCGGCGATTAATCGTTTGTACCCATTCGTACTGACGAGAATATCGTTTGTACCAACCAGAAATTGTTTGTACCCGTCTGTACTATCCAGCAATCGTTTGTGCCCGTTCGTATCAACGAATACATCGTTTGAACCACCGACAAAACGTTTGTACCCGTTGGTATCGACGAATATATCGTTTGTACCACCGCGGAAACGTTTGTACCCATCTGTACTATCGAGGAATCGTTTTTACCCATTCGTACTGACGAGTATATCGGTTGTACCACCGAGAAAACGTTTGTACCCGTCTGTTCGATCGAGAAATCGTTTGTACCCGTTCGTATTGACGAGTATATCGTTTGTACCACCGAGGAAACGTTTGTATGCGTCTGTACTATCGAGCAGTCAATTGTACCCGGTCGTATCGACAGTATATGGTTTGTACCACCGAGAAATCGTTTGTACCCGTTGGTATCGACGAGTATTTCGTATGTACCACCGAGAAAACGTTTGTACCCGTATGTACTATCGAGCAATCGTTTGTACCCATTCGTACAGACGATTATATCATTTGCACCAGCGAGAAAACGTTTGTACCCGTCTGTACTATCGATCAATCGTGTGTACCCGTTCGTATCGACGAGTATATCGTTTGCACCACCGAGAAAACGTTTGTACCCGTCTGTACTATCGAGGAATCGTTTTTACCCATTCGTACTGACGAGTATATCGTATGTACAACCGACAACTCGTTTGTAACCGTTGGTATCGACAAATATATCGATTGTACCACCGCGGAAACGTTTGTACCCGCCTGTACCATTGAGGAATCGCTTGCACCCATTTGTACTGACAAGTATATCGTTTGTACCACCAAGAAAACGTTTGTACCCGTCTGAACTATCGAGGAATCGTTTTTACCCAGTCGTACTGACGAGTATATCGTTTGTACCACCGTGAAAAAGTTTGTACTCGTCTGTACTATCGAGCAATCGTTTGTAGCCATTCGGACTGACGAGTATATCGTTTGAACCAACGAGAATACGATTTTACCCGTCGGCACTATCGAGCAATCGATTGTACCGGTCTGTAATATCGAGCAATCATTTGTACCCCCTCGTACTGACGAGTATATCGTTTGAACCACCGAGAAAACGTATGTACCCGTCTGTACTATCGAGAAATCGTTTGTACACGTTCGTATCGACGAGTATATCATTTGTACCACCGGGAAACGTTTGTACGCGTCTGTACTATCGACCAATCCTTTGTACCCGGTCGTATCGACGAGTATATCGTTTGTACCCCCGAGGAAACGTTTGTACGCGTCTGTACTATCGAGCAATCGTTTGTACCCGGTCGTATCGACAGTATATCGATTGTACCACCGAGAAATCGTTTGTACCCGTTGGTATCGACGAGTAATACGTATGTACCACCGAGAACACGTTTGTACCCGTCTGCGCTATTGAGCAATCGTTTGTACCAATTCGTACTGACGAGTATATCGTTTGTACCACCGAGAAATCGTTTGTACCCGTCTGTACTATCGAGCAATCGTTTGTACCCGTTCGTACTGACGAGTATATCGTTTGTACCACGGGCAAAACGTTTGTACCCGTTGGTATCGATGAATATATCCTTTGTACCACCGCGGAAACGTTTGTACCCGTCTGCACCATTGAGGAATCGATTGTACCCATCTGTACTGACAAGTATATCGTTTGTACCACCGAGAAAACGTTTATACCCGTCTTAACTATCGAGGAATCGTTTTTACCCATTCGTACTGACGAGTATATCGTTTGTACCACCGTGAAAACGTTTGTACTCGTCTGTACTATCGAGCAATCGTTTGTACCCATTCGTACCGACAAGTATATCGCTTGTACCAACGAGAAAACGATTGTACGCGTCGGCACTATCGAGCAATCGTTTGTACCGGTCTGTAATATCGAGCAATGGTTTGAACCCCCTCGTACTGACGAGTATATCGTTTGTACCACCGACAAAACGTTTGTACCCGTCTGTAATATCGAGCAATCGTTTGTACCCGTTCGTATCAATGAGTATATCGTTTGTACCACCGACAAAACGTGTGTACCCGTTGGTATCGACGAATATATCGTTTGTCCCACCGCGGAAACGTTTGTACCCGTCTGTACTATTGAGGAATCGTTTGTACCCATTCGTACTGACGAGTATATCGTTTGTACCACCGAGAAAACGTTTGTACCCGTCTGTACTATCGAGAAATCGTTTGTACCCGTTGGTATCGATGAATATGTCGTTTGTACCACCGAGAAAACGTTTGTATCCGTCTGTACCATTGAGGAATCGTTTGTACCCATCTGTACTGACAAGTATATCGTTTATACCACCGAGAAAACGTTTGTACCCGTCTGTACTTTCGAGGAATCGTTTTTACCCATTCGTACTGACGAGTATATCGTTTGTACCACCGTGAAAACGTTTGTACTCGTCTGTACTATCGAGCAATCGTTTGTACCCATTCGTACCGACGAGTATGTCGTTTGTACCAACGAGAAAACGATCGTACCCGTCGGCACTATCGAGCAATCGTTTGTACCGGTCTGTAATATCGAGCAATGGTTTGTACCCCCTCGTACTGACGAGTATATCGGTTGTACCGCCGACAAAACGTTTGTACCCGTTGGTATCGACGAATATATCGTTTGTTCCACCGCGGAAACGTTTGTACCCGTCTGTACTATTGAGGAATCGTTTGTACCCATTCGTACTGACAAGTATATCGTTTGTACCACCGATAAACCGTTTGTACCTGTCTGCACTATCGACCAATCGTTTGTATCCATTCGTATCGACGAGTAATTCGTATGTACCACCGAGAAAACGTTTGTACCCGTCTGTACTATCGGGCAATCGGTTGTACACATACGTACTGACGAGAATATCGTTTTTACCAACGAGAAAACGTTTGTACCCGTATGTCCTATCGAGCAATCGTTTGTACCCGTTCGTATCGACGAGTATATCGTTTGTATCACCGAGAAATCGTTTGTACCCGTCTGTACTATCGAGCAATCGTTTGTACCCATTCGTACTGACGAGTGTATCGTTTGTACCAGCGAGAAAACGTTTGTACCCGTCTGTATTATCGAGCAATCGTTTGTACCCATTCGTACTGATGAGTATATCGTTTGTACCACCGAGAAATCGCTTGTACCCGTCTGTACTATCGAGCAATCGTTAGTATCCATTCGTACTGACGAGTGTATCGTTTGTGCCAGCGAGAAAACGATTGTACCCGTCTGTACTATCAAGCAATCGTATGTACCCGATCGTACTGACGAGTATATCGTTTTTACCACGGACGAAACGGTTGTACCCGTTGGTATCGATGAATATATCCTTTGTACCACCGCGGAAACGTTTGTACCCGTCTGCACCATTGAGGAATCGATTGTACCCATCTGTACTGACAAGTATATCGTTTGTACCACCGAGAAAACGTTTGTGCCCGTCTGTACTATCGAGGAATCGTTTTTACCCATTCGTACTAACGAGTATATCGTTTGTACCACCGTGAAAACGTTTGTACTCGTCTGTACTATCGAGCAATCGTTTGTACTCATTCGTACCGACAAGTATATCGTTTGTACAGACGAGAAAACGATTGTACGCGTCGGCACTATCGAGCAATCGTTTGTACCGGTCTGTAATATCGAGCAATGGTTTGTACCCCATCGTACTGACGAGTATATCGTTTGTACCACCGAGAAAACGTTTGTGCCCGTCTGTAATATCGACCAATCGTTTGTACCCGTTCGTATCAATGAGTATATCGTTTGCACCACCGACAAAACGTTTGAACCCGTTGGTATCGACGGATATATCGTTTGTCCCACCGCGGAAACGTTTGTACCCGTCTGTACTATTGAGGAATCGTTTGTACCCATTCGTACTTACGAGTATATCGTTTGTACCACCGAGAAAACGTTTGGACCCGTCTGTACTATCGTGGAATCGTTTTTACCCATTCGTACTTACGAGTATATCGTTTGTACCACCGAGAAAACGTTTGTACCCGTCTGTACTATCGAGCAATCGTTTGTACCCATTCCTACCGACGAGTAAGTCGTTTGTACCAACGAGAAAACGATTGTACCCGTCGGCACTATCGAGCAATCGATTGTACCGGGCTTTAATATCGAGCAATGGTTTGTACCCCCTCGTACTGACGAGTATATCGTTTGTACCGCCGACAAAACGTTTGTACCCGTTGGTATCCACGAATATATCGTTTGTCCCACCGCGGAAACGTTTGTACCCGTCTGTACTATTGAGGAATCGTTTGTACCCATTCGTACTGACAAGTATATCGTTTGTACCACCGAGAAAACGTTTGTACCCGTCTGTACTATCGTGGATCCGTTTTTACCCATTTGTACTGACGAGTATATCGTTTGTACCACTGAGAAGACGTTTGTACCCCGTCTGTACTTTCGATCAATCGTTTGTACCCGTTCGTACTGACGAGTATATCGTTTGTACCACCAACAAAACGTTTGTACCCGTTGGTATCGATGAATATATCGTTTGTACCACCGCGGAAACGTTTGTACCCGTCTGGACCATTGAGGAATCGTTTGTACCCATCTGTACTGACATGTATATCGTTTGTACCACCGAGAAAATATTGGTACCCGTCTGTACTATCGAGGAATCGTTTTTACTCAGTCGTACTGACGAGTATATCGTTTGTACCACCGTGAAAACGTTTGTACTCGTCTGTACTATCGAGCAATCGTTTGTACCCAATCGTACCGACGGGTATATCGTTTGTACCAACGAGAAAACCATTGTACCCGTCGGCACTATCGAGCAATCGTTTGTACCGGTCTGTAATATCGAGCAATGGTTTGTACCCCCTCGTACTGACGAGTATATCGTTTTTACCACCGACAAAACGTTTGTACGCGTTGGTATCGACGCACATATCGTTTGTCCCACCGCGGAAACATTTGTACCCGTCTGTACTATTGAGGAATCGTTTGTAGCCATTGTTACTGACAAGTATATCGTTTGTACCACTGAGAAGACGTTTGTACCCGTCTGTTCTATCGAGAAATCGTTTGTACCCGTTCGTATCGACGAGTATATCGTTTGTACCACCGAGAATACGTTTGTACGCGTCTGTACTATCGAGCAATCGTTCATACCCGGTCGTATCGACAGTATATCGTTTGTAGCACCGAGAAATCGTTTGGACCCGTTGGTATCGACGAGTATTACGTATGAACTACCGAGAAAACGTTTGTACCCGTCTGTACTATCGAGCAATCGTTTGTACCCATTCGTACTGACAAGTATATCGTTTGTGCCAACGAGAAAACGATTGTACCCGTCGGCACTATCGAGCAATCGTTTGTACCGGTCTGTAATATCGAGCAATCGTTTGTACGCCCTCGTACTGACGAGTATATCGTTTGTACCACTGAGAAAACGTTTGTACCCGTCTGTACTATCGAGCAATCGTTTGAACCCATTCGTATCAACGAGTATATCGGTTGTGACACCGACAAAACGGTTGTACCCGTTGGTATCGACGAATATATCGTCTGTACCACCGCGGAAACGTTTGTACCCGTCTGCACTATTGAGGAATCGTTTGTACCCATTCGCACTGACAAGTATATCGTTTATGCCACCGAGAAAACGTTTGTACCCATCTGTACTATCGAGGAATCGTTTTTCCCCTTTCGTACTGACGAGTATATCGTTTGTACCACCGAGAAAACGTTTGTACCCGTCTGTACTATCGAGAAATCGTTTGTACCCGTTCGTATCGACGAGTATGTCGTTTGTACCACCGAGGAAACGTTTAAACGCGTCTGGACTATCGAGCAATCGATTGTACCCGGTCGTATCGACAGTATATCGATTGTACCACCGAGAAATCGTTTGTATCCGTTGGTACCGACGAGTATTACGTATGTACCACCGAGAAAACGTTTGTACCCGTCTGTACTATCGAGCAATCGTTTGTATCGGTCTGAAATATCGAGCAATCGTGTGTACCCCCTCGTACTGACGAGTATATAGTTTGTACCACCGAGAAAACGTTTGTACCCGTCTGTACTATCGAGCAATCGTTTGTACCCATTCGTATCAACGAGTATATCGTTTGTACCACCGACAAACCGTTTGTACCCGTTGGTATCGACAAAGATATCGTTTGTACCACCGCGGAAACGTTCGTACCCGTCTGTACTATTGAGGAATCGTTTGTACCCATTTGTACTGACACGTGTATCGTTTGTACCACCGAGAAAACGTTTGTACCCATCTGTACTATCGTGGAATCGTTTATACCTATTCGTACATCGTTCGAATTCGTATATCGTTTGTACCCGTCTGTACTATCGAGAAATCGTTTGTACCCGTTCGTATCGACGAGTATTTCGTTTGTACCACCGCGAAAACGTTTGTACCCGTCTGTACTATCGAGCAATCGTTTGTACCCATTCGTACTGACGAGTGTATCGTTTGTACCCGCGAGACAACGTTTGTACCTGCCTGTACTATCGATCAATCGTTTGTACCCATTCGTACTAACGAGTGTATAGTTTGTACCAGCGAGAAAAAGTTTGTACCCGTCGGCACTATCTAGCAATCGTTTGTACCCGTCTGTAATATCGAGCAATGGTTTGTACCCCTTCGTACTGACGAATATATCGTTTGTCCCACCGTGGAAACGTTTGTACCCGTCTGTACTATTGAGGAATCGTTTGTACCCATTCGTACGGACAAGTATATCGCTTGTACGACCGAGAAAACGTTTGTACCCGTCTGTACTATCGTGGAATTGTTTTTACCCATTCGTACTGACGAGTATATCGTTTGTACCACTGAGCAGACGTTTGTACCCGTCTGTATTATCAAGGATTCTTTTTTACCCATTCGTACTGACGCGTATTCGTTTGTACTACCGAGAAAACGTTTGTACCCGTCTGTACTATCGAGAAATCGTTTGTACCCGTTCGTATCGACGAGTATATCGTTTGTACCACCGAGAAAACGGTTGTTCGCGTCTGTACTATCGAGCAATCGTTTATGCCCGGTCGTATCGACAGTATATCGTTTGTACCACCGAGAAATCGTTTGTGCCCGTTGGTATCGACGAGTATGACGTATGTACTACCGAGAAAACGTTTGTACCCGTCTGTACTATCGAGCAATCGTTTGAACCCATTCGTACTGACGAGTATATCGTTTGTACCAACGGGAAAACGATTGTACCCGTCGGCACTATCGAGCAATCGTTTGTACCGGTCTGTAATATCGAGCATTCGTTTGTACCCCCTCGTAGTGACGAGTATATCGTTTGTACCACCGAGAAAACGTTTGCACCCGTCTGTACTATCGAGAAATCGTTTGTACCCATCTGTACTATCGAGGAATCGTTTTTACCCATTCGTACGGACGAGTATATCGTTTGTACCACCGAGGAAACGTTTGTACCCGTCTGTACTATCGAGAAATCGTTTGTACCCGTTCGTATCGACGAGTATGTCGTTTGTACCACCGAGGAAACGTTTGAACGCGTCTGGACTATCGAGCAATCGTTTGTACCCGGTCGAACCGACAGTATACCGATTGTACCACCGAGAAATCGTTTGTACCCGTTGGTATCGACGACTATTACGTATGTACCACCGAGAAAACGTTTGTACCCGTCTGTACTATCGAGCAATCGTTTGTATCGGTCTGTAATATCGAGCAATCGTTTGTACCCCCCCGTACTGACGAGTATATCGTTTGTACCACCGAGAAAACGTTTGTACCCGTCTGGACTATCGAGCAATCGTTTGTACCCATTCGTATCAACGAGTAGATCGTTTATACCACCGACAAAACGTTTGTACCCGTTGGTATCGATGAATATATCGTTTGTACCACGGCGGAAACGTTTGTACCCGTCTGCACTATTGAGGAATCGTTTGTACCCAATCGCACTGACATGTATATCGTTTGTACGACCAAGAAAACGTTTGTACCCATCTATACTATCGAGGAATCGTTTTTACCCTTTCGTACTGACGAGTATATCGTTTGTACCATCGAGAAAACGGTTATACCGGTCTGTACCATCTAGAAATCGTTTGTGCCCGTTCGTATCGACGAGTATGTCGTTTGTACCACCGAGGAAACGTTTGTACGCGTCTGGACTATCGAGCAATCGTTTGTACCCGGTCGTATCGACAGTATATCGATTGTACCACCGAGAAATCGTTTGTACCCGTTGGTATCGACGAGTATTACGTATGTACCACCGACAAAACGTTTGTACCCGTCTGTACTATCGAGCAATCGTTTGTACCGGTCTGTAATATCGAGCAATCGTTTGTACCCCCTCGTACTGACGAGTATATCGTTTGTACCACCGAGAAACCGGTTGTACCCGTCTGTACTATCGAGCAATCGTTTGTACCCATTCGTATCAACGAGTAGATCGTTTGTACCACCGACAAAACATTTGTACCCGTTGGCATCGATGAATATATCGTTTGTACCACTGCGGAAACGTTTGTACCCGTCTGCACTATTGAGGAATCGTTTGTACCCATTCGCACTGACAAGTTTATCGTTTGTACCACGGAGAAAACGTTTGAACCCATCTATACTATCGAGGAATCGTTGTTACCCTTTCGTACTGACGAGTATATCGTTTGTACCATCGAGAAAACGTTCGTACCCGGCTGTACCATCTAGAAATCGTTTGTACCCGTTCGTATCGACGAGTATGTCGTTTGTACCACCGAGGAAACGTTTGTACGCATCTGGACTATCGAGCAATCGTTTGTACCCGGTCGTATCGACAGTATATCGATTGTACCACCGAGACATCGTTTGTCACCGTTGGTATCGACGAGTATTACGTATGTACCACCGAGAAAGCATTTGTCCCCGTCTGTACTATCGAGCAGTCGTTTGTACCGGTCTGTATTATCGAGCAATCGTTTGTACCCCCTCGTACGGACGAGTACATCGTTTGTACCACCGAGAAAACGTTTGGACCCGTCTGTACTATCGAGCAATCGTATGTACCCATTCGTATCAACGAGTATATCGTTTGGACCACCGACAAACGGTTTGTACCCGTTAGTATCGACAAATATATCGTTTGTACCACCGCGGAATAGTTCGGACCCGTCTGTACTATTGAGGAATCGTTTGTACCCATTTGTACTGACAAGTGTATCGTTTGTACCACCGAGAAAACGTTTGTACCCATCTGTACTATCGTGGAATCGTTTATACCCATTCGTACATCGTTCGAATTCGTATATCGTTTGTACCCGTCTGTACTATCGAGAAATCGTTTGTACCCGTTCGTATCGACGAGTATTTCGTTTGTACCACCGCGAAAACGTTTGTACCCGTCTGTACTATCGAGCAATCGTTTGTACCCATTCGTACTGACGAGTGTATCGTTTGTACCCGCGAGACAACGCTTGTACCTGCCTGTACTATCGAGCAATCGTTTGTACCCATTCGTACTAACGAGTGTATAGTTTGTACCAGCGAGAAAAAGTTTGTACCCGTCGGCACTATCGAGCAATCGTTTGTACCCGTCTGTAATATCGAGCAATGGTTTGTACCCCTTCGTACTGACGAATATATCGTTTGTCCCACCGCGGAACGTTTGTACCCGTCTGTACTATTGAGGAATCGTTTGTACCCATTCGTACGGACAAGTATATCGCTTGTACGACCGAGAAAACGTTTGTACCCGTCTGTACTATCGAGGAATCGTTTGAACCCATTCGTACTGACGAGTATATCGTTTGTACCAACGAGAAAACGATTGTACCCGTCGGCACTATCGAGCAATCGTTTGTACCGGTCTGTAATATCGAGCATTCGTTTGTACCCCCTCGTAGTGACGAGTATATCGTTTGTACCACCGAGAAAACGTTTGCACCCGGCTGTACTATCGAGCAATCGTTTGTACCCATTCTCATCACCAATTATATCGTTTGTACCACCGACAAAACGTTTGTACCCGTTGGTATCGACGAATATATCGTTTGTACCACCGCGGAAACGCTTGTACCCGTCTGTACTATTGAGGAATCGTTTGTACCCATTCGAACTGACAAGCATATCGTTTGTACCACCGAGAAAACGTTTGTACCCATCTGTACTATCGAGCAATCGTTTGTACCCGTCGTAACTATCGAGGAATTGTTTGTACGTGTTCGTACTGACGAGTTTATCGTTTGTACCACCCAGAAAACGTTTGTACCCGTCTGTACAATCGAGCAATCGTTTGTACCCGTCCGTATCAACAAGTATATCGTGTTTACCACCGAGAAATCATTTGCACCCGTTGGTATTGACGAGAATTTCGTTTGTACCATCGAGAAAACGTTTGCACCCATCGGCACTATCGAGCAAGCGTTTGTACCGGTCTGTAATAGCGAGCAATCGTTTGTACCCCCTCGTACTGACGCGTATATCGTTTGTACCACCGAGAAAACGTTTGTACCCTTCTGTACTATCGAGCAATCGTTTGTACCCATTCGTATCAACGAGTATATCGTTTGGACCACCGACAAAACGTTTGTACCCGTTGGTATCTACAAATATATCGTTTGTACCACCGCGGAAACGTTTGTACCCGTCTGTACTATTGAGAAATCGATTGTACCCATTCGTACTGACAAGTATATCGTTTGTACCACCGAGAAAACGTTTGTACCCGTCTGTACTATCGTGGAATCGTTTTTACCCATTCGTACATCGTTCGAATTCGTATATCGTTTGTACCACCGAGAAAACGTTTGTACCGGTCTGTACTATCGAGAAATCGTTTGTACCCGTTCGTATCGACGAGTATTTCATTTGTACCACCGAGAAATCGTTTGTACCCGTCTGTACTATCGAGCAATCGTTTGTACCCATTCGTACTGACAAGTATATCGTTTGTACCCGCGAGAAAACGTTTGTACCCGTCTGTACTATCGAGCAATCGGTTGTACCCATTCGTACTAACGAGTGCATAGTTTGTACCAGCGAGAAAAAGTTTGTACCCGTCGGCACTATCGAGCAATCGTTTGCACCGGTCTGTAATATCGAGCAATGGTTTGTACCCCCTCGTACTGACGAGTATATCGTTTGTCCCACCGACAAAACGTTTCTACCCGTTGGTATCGACGAATATATCGTTTGTCCCACCGCGGAAACGTTTGTACCCGTCTGTACTATTGAGGAATCGTTTGTACCCATTCGTTCAGACAAGTATATCGTTTGTACCACCGAGAAAACGTTTGTACCCGTCTGTACTATCGTGAAATCGTTTGTACCCGTTCGTATCGACGAGTATATCGTTTGTACCACCGAGAAAACGGTTGTACGTGTCTGAACTATCGAGCAATCGTTTATACCCGGTTGTATCGACAGTATATCGTTTGTTCCACCGAGAAATCGTTTGTACCCTTTGGTATCGACGAGTATTACGTATGTACTACCGAGAAAACGTTTGTACCCGTCTGTACTATCGAGCAATCGTTTGAACCCATTCGTACTGACGAGTATATCGTTTGTACCAACGAGAAAACGATTGTACCCGTCGGCACTATCGAGCAATCGTTTGTACCGGTCTGTAATATCGAGCATTCGTTTGTACCCCCTCGTAGTGACGAGTATATCGTTTGTACCTCCGAGAAAACGTTTGCACCCGTCTGTACTATCGAGCAATTTATTGTACCCATTCTCATCACCGAGTATATCGTTTGTACCACCGACAAAACGTTTGTACTCGTTGGTATCGACGAATATATCGTTTGTTCCACCTCGGAAACGTTTGTACCCGTCTGTACTATTGAGGAATCGTTTGTACCCATTCGTACTGACAAGTATATCGTTTGTACCACCGCAAAGACGTTTGTACCCATCTGTACTATCGAGGAATCGTTTTTACCCTTTCGTACTGACGAGTATATCGTTTGTACCATCGAGAAGACGTTTGTCCCCGTCTGCACTATCGAGAAATCGTTTGTATCCGTTCGTATCGACGAGTATATCGTTTGGACCACCGAGGAAACGTTTGTACCCGTCTGTACTATCGATCAATCGTTTGTACCCATTCGTATCGACGAGTTTATCGTTTGCACCACCGAGAAAACGTTTGTACCCGTCTGTTCTATCGAGCAATCGTTTGTACCCGTTGGTATCGACGAGTATATCGTTTGTAACACCGAGAAATCGTTTTTACCCGTCTGTACTATCGAGCAATCGTTTGTACCCGTCGTTACTATCGAGGAATCGTTTGTACCTGTTCGTACTGACGAGTATATCGTTTGTACCACCCAGAAATCGTTTGTACCCGTCTGCCCAATCGAGCAATCGTTTGTACCCGTCCGTATCAACAAGTATATCGTTTTTACCACCGAGAAATCATTTGCACCCACTGGTATCGACGAGAATTTCGTTTGTACCAACGAGAAAACGTTTGTACCCGTCGGCACTATCGAGGAAGCGTTTGTACCGATCTGTAATAGCGAGCAATCGTTTCTACCCCCTTGTACTGACGAGTATATCGTTCGTATCACCGACAAAACGTATGTACCCATTGGTATCGACGAATATATCGTTTGTTCCACCGAGAAACCGTTTGTACCCGTCTGTACTATCGAGGAATCGTTCTTACCCATTCGTACTGATGAGTATATCGTTTGTACCACCGAGAAAACGTTTGTACCCATCTGTACTATCGAGAAATCGTTTGTACCCGTTCGTATCGACGAGTATATCGTTTGTCCCACCGCGGAAACGTTTGTACGCATCTGTACTATCAAGCAATCGTTTGTACCCGGTCCTATCGACAGTATATCGTTTGTGCCACCGAGAAATCGTTTGTACCCGTTGGAATCGAGGAGTATTTCGTATATACCACGGACAAAACGTTTGTACCCATCTGTACTATCGAGCAATCGTTTGTACCAGTGAGAAAACGTTTGTACCCGTCTGTACTATCGAGCAATCGCTGGTACCCGTTCGTATCGACGAGTATATCGTTTGTACCACCGAGAAAACATTTGCACCCGTCTGTATTATCGAGGATTCTTTTTTACCCATTCGTACTGATGCGTATTCGTTTGTACCACCGAGAAAACGTTTGTACCCGTCTGTTCAATCGAGCAATCGTTTGTACCCGTTGGTATCGATGAGTATGTCGATTGTACCACCGAGAGATCGTTTGTATTCATTCGTACCGGCGATTAATCGTTTGTACCCATTCGTACTGACGAGTATATCGTTTGTACCAACGAGAAATTGTTTGTACCCGTCGGTACTATCGAGCAATCGTTTTGTACCCGGTCGTACTGCCGAGTATATCGTTTGTAGTACTCAGAAAACGTATGTACCCGTCTGTACTATCGAGCAATCGTTTCTACCCGTTCGTATCGACGAGCAGATCATTCGTACTGCCGATTAATCGTTTGTACCCATCTACGCTTACTTACTTACTCACTCTACGAAACTTACGCTCCGCAGTACAAACGATATACTCCTTGGCACGAACAAGTAGAAATTATTGCTCGGTGGTACAAACGACATACTCGTCAGTATGGACCGAAAAATTAGATTAAACGCTGGTACAAATGATTTACTTGTTGGTCCGAATCGGTACAAACGATTGCTCGGTGACGGAAACCCACGCAATGGTTTCCTCGGTAGTACAAACGATATACTCGTCGATACGAACGGGTATAAACGATTGCTCGATAGTACAGACGAGTACAAACGATTTCTCGGTGGTACAATCGATATACTCGTCGAGTCGAATGGGTACAAACGATTGCTCGATAGTACAGACGGGTACAAACGTTTTCTCGGTGGTACAAACGATATACTCGTTAGTACGAACGGATACAAATGATTGCTCGATAAGACAGGCAGGTACGAACTTTTTCTCGGTGGTTCAAACGATATACTCGTCAGTACGAATGGGTACCAACGATTGCTCGATAGTGGAGACGGATAGAAACGTTTTCTCGGTGGTACAAACGATATACTCGTCAGTACGAATGGGTACAAACGATTGCTCGATAGTACAGACGGGTACAAACGTTTTCTCGGTGGTACAAACGATATACTTGTCAGTACGAATGGGTGCAAACGATTACACGGTGGTAGAACCGATGTACTCACCGATACGAACGAATAGAAACAATTTCTAGGTGGTACAAACGATATACTTGTCGGTACGAACGGAAATTAAAAAAAAAAATTCGAAAATTTTTTTTACCAGAAAAAAATTTGAAAAAAAAATAAAAAATAAAAATTTTTAACGGTAGAAACGGGTACAAACGATTCTCTTTTCAATCGCGTTTATTAAAATTGTTTAGCTCAAAATGGGTTGCGGTTCATTTTTCCACACCCTCGCACTTTTTTCCCCCTTAAGGTACAAACGAAATTTAAGGCGGTACAAACGGGTACAAACCGAGTACAAACGAATGCAAAAAAAAATCACTTTCCGTAAAGTCAGTTGCCAACTTCACATAGGTATGGAGTGTGGAAAAGTCGCGATGGCGGGAGGAAGGGCCTACGTGACGTTAGGAACGTTGGCCCTGGATCCTTCTAGAAAAGTCAGGCGAGGGTCTTTGATATCGCTTTCACGAGACCTTGAAAAACTATATTGGGGAATGAAAAATTACGGCATTCCTAATGCAGCTGGCCGGACGTCACAAATTATATGAAAGCGCCGCTCACGCAGATCCAGTCGCATCAAGGGTTGTTTCGTTATAGGTTTTCCAAGAATATGGAAAACCATGCGTGGGAATGATATTCCAAATGCAGGTTGACAGATGTTATAAATTTGGTGAAGGGCCTGTAACGGGTCTTATTTTGTTACAGATAAATTTATAGGTTCGGGGACTCGAACAGGGAAGAAATTAATAGAAACTCAGGTGTTTTGTGTAATTTTAACAAAATATGATTTATTCAGTTTTTTTTATGGCTCGATATAATCTAAAATAACGCTATGTATGAGTGTAATGTGTTGTTTGTGTTGTTTTATAGTATGTTTCGCAATATTTTTCTCAGTCGGTCTGAGTTTGCGACTGTTTTCGCTGGTGGCGCGGTAGGTTCGGTGCTCGGCCTCTAGCAGCGCGGTACTTTCCCTTGTAACTTTCCCTTAGGGCGCGTCGAGTCACCGCGCTCTCTCACTCGTGGCGCTAGGACTCGCGCTCTACGGGTCGTAGGCGCGCGCACTCTCTCGTCACGCGTCGAGATCCACTTCCCCACCCTAGCGCTGCCCTTCGAGTCGCGGTGATCTATGCTCTCTCCCGATCAATTATCGCGCGTCGATAATTTGTCGCCCGGTCCCTGATCTTGGCGTGCGATGTCGCCACCTACTTGTGTACGATAGTTTAATCGAGTGATATGCCGCGAGCACTCGAATGACCCTTTTTTGCACAGATTTCGGGGCTCTCGTAATTTCGGGATACCTCCTTGTACTTTCTGTGATTCTGATCCGCATTACTCGATTATCACGGTGTTTTTCTGCGGGTGTGTGTGTGTGAGTGTGTGTATGTGTGGGTGTCTGTTTCGTATGACTGTAGCGTATGCTTTTTTATCTCCTAATATGATATTTCTCGTCTTTTCCAATATTTAATATTTTTCCCTTATATTTATTCGTCACGCTCGCTCGTAATGATACCTTCTCGGATCCTATTTTCTCCTGCGTTAATTTTCCTATCTATTTTTCGATAATTGTTCGTTACCCTCAAGTGGTTAACTTTCCTTTTTGCTCTTTTTATTTTTCTTTGTTTTTCCAATATTTTCTCACAAAAATAATTTTATTTTAATTCTTCTTCGTTTTTTGTTCCTTAACGTTCCGTGTTCTACACGTTTCCGATCCGCGAGGGATTACTTGGTCCAGCAGTACTTGTTATCTTCCAAAAAAATGAAGAGAGCTCTCTAATGCCTTTGAGGCGCGACTCCGTTTTTCCTTGTTTCTCAACGTTCCGTGTTCCAGACGTTTCCAACCCACGAGGGATGTACTTGGTCCAGCAGTACTTGTCAATCCACGAGGAATGAACGAAGTGATCTTTCTAATGCTTTTTAAGCGCGACTCCTTGTTTCTCTCGTTTTTTAACGTTCCGTGTTCCCAGCGTTTCCTTCCACTAGGGATGTACTTTGCCAAGCAGTACTAGTCGATCCACGAGGGATTCAAAGAGTGCCTTTCCTCCAAAATTATCGTCCTTTTATACTCATATTTTAACGCTTATTCGGTCCCCTTCTCTTTCGTCTTCCTTTAATTAGATTAGTGGTTATCCGGATTTTACCGCTCTCCCTCTCTTCGGTATGCGTCTGAATTTACCTCGGTGACCGTTCGTCTCCCTTTGTTATTGTCAGCCATTAATTTAATTAGCATGTTGGTTCGACCAACATGACGGACCTCTTGGTCTTGGTCTGTATTTCCCTTTACCCCTTCCTTTTCCCGAAATCGGCTCGACTCCTAAGTGTACTTGGGGCGATATTCTGTTGTCTGGTTCATGAGACGGTCTTTTCCGTCTCATTGTCCCCCTTGGCTCTTTGTGTTTTGGGTCGCTACTTCAGCGATCCAAATCACGAAGAGTCAACAAAAAAAATGTATTCCTAACACTACTCTGCGCCTATCCTCTTCTTTTAATTTTAACTCGTTTATTTATTTTACGTTCTACCGGGCCGCTGCCCATCAATATTTATTTCCCCCCCCCCCCCCTCTTAATGCTAAACGCTCGCCCGCCATCACGACATCATACTAATGTTTTTTTTTGTTCTGTTCATTTATTTACTCGTTTATCGCTGTTTCCTTCATCTTCGTCGCCGTCGTCTCCCAGACCCATCTCATGCCAATATGTTCGGCCTCGCTGTTGTCGTCGTCGTCGCCATCCCCGTCTTCTTCCGTGGTCTCGTGGCCATGTGTGTTGGTGCTCGTGCGTGCCGTGTTTTGAATGTCCCGGGTGTCCTGATTTCTGTTCTGGTCGTCGTTGTTGCTGTTTGTCCACTGTTGCTCTGTTTCCCGCTGTATGTAGTTGTCCCCGTATCTGCTTCCCTTCGCCTCGATCCGTAGTGGGCCATGACTGGGGTCTCGTGCCGCCACATCGAAATCCACGAACATATCGGCTAGCCGCCTCCCTTTGTTCGGTCCTTCATTTTCTAGGAAGAGGTCGACTAGCACAATATTGCGATTTGGGGCCTTGCCCCATATTTTCAGCGTCCACGTTGCTCCCTCCTCTGCCGTCCGGGTCAGGTACAGTTCTTTTTTTGTTCAGAGTTCGTCCCAAGGGACGAGATCTCCGTGCGTGGCGGGGATCGGCTGATAGGGGCATGCGAGTGCCGCCGGAGGTGCCGTGTAGCACTCCTCCATTCTTGCGGTCACCCACATACCCCAATCACCCAGCCACAAGTGCCACGTACCGTCGTCATTGAGGTTCTCGAAGGTTGCCCTGTGGAAACTCCCTCCTTCCCGGTACAAAAGGGCTCGTCCTGGGTATCCCTCTTCCTCGACCACCGTATGGATGCCGGGCTCCTCCATGGCCATTTTTTGGTACGACTTGATGAGCGCGGTGTCCCGTCCGTTGTTTAAGTGTAAAAAAAGTTCGTTCGGGGTTGTGATACCCGCTATTGTTACTCCTTTGTACGTGTCCCGCAGCGTCTCGGTCGGGAAATTTCGATACATCTTGTTTCTCTGTGTGTCGTTGACGGTTGACTGATAGGCGATCCTTTCGACTGTCGACGCGTTAATAATCCCCTCTTTATTAATATCCAAACGGTTTTCCGGGGTACCATCGTTTAATATTTTCATCGGTGACTTCAAATAATTCGTATTCACTCTCCTTTTGCGCGTCGTATCGCTGGACTTTCCTTGGATTTGCCGCTTGCTTCACGACGATCGTATTTCTCCTAGATCCGGCTGCTGATTGGTCTCTTGCATTTTCTCCTGGAATTTCTGCCTCTTTTCTTCTTTTTGCCTTTCGTTGTGAGTTCGTCCACCGTTGTCTCTTCTCAGGTGTCTTACTCCAGGACTGTTCCGTAGTTCTTTCATTTTCCACCATTTTCTGTTTCGACTAATTCCTCGTTGGCGCGACATCTCTTTATATACTCCTCGTCCCGTGACAATTTCCTCGTAAGACTCTCTGCTTCCTTCGAAATTATTTATTTTTCAGTTTTCTTTTCTTCCGCTAGATACCGCTTTAGAAGACTTGCGTGGAATTTTCCTCGTTCTTTCTTGTTTTTTGTATCTTCTAGGAGGTATGTTGCGATTCCCACACATTTTTTTATCGTGTATGGTCCTTCGTACAGGGGCATAAATTTCGCGGTCCTTTGTTTTGTTGGATCCGAGACGTTTAGCGCTCGCACCAAAACGCGTTCGCCGAATTCGAACGTGACCGTTCTATGCGTGTTATTGAACCTTTCAGCCCTTTTTGCTCCTTTTCTTTTTATCCTTTCCCGGACTCATTCGATTTTTTGTTCGTAGGTGAGGGTTGGCTCTCGTCCTTTTTTTAACGCGAGCACCCATTCGCTCCAAATACGATATGGTTTCTTTTTTAATTGTAACTCGGTCGGCGTGAACTCGGTGGTTTCGTGCTGCGTGTTGTTAATGCAGTCTTGTATTATAGGGACCCATCGATACCATCCTGAGTGTTTTTCCGTGAGGAATGTCCTAAAGAATCGCCCGAGCTCTCTGTTTACCCGCTCGACCATATTTCCATGTGGATGTCGTATCGATGAGAATACCCCTTGTATACCTTCGTTTTTTAGTTGCTCCAACCAGATTTTTGAAGTAAATTGTGTTCCATGGTCGAATTGAATCCTTTTGGGCTTACCATATTTTGGGATATAGTCCTTGAATATTCTGTTAATAGTTGCCGCCGTATTTGCCTTTTTTGACGGGTATAATTTGACGAACTTGGTAAACGTGTCAATGGCTACCAGGATGTGTTGCGCTCCCCCTACAGATTTTGGCAGGGGTCCGTAAAAATCTATGGAAACAAGGTCGTTTGGGCCTTCCGGAATTATCGTTTGCATGTTGGCATAATTCGTTTGGACTGCAACCTTCACTCTTTGGCATACGTCGCACATAGCTATTGTTTGCCGTACTTTTTTAGCCATATGGCTAGAAGTAAAGTCTTCATTAATCAAGTGGAAGATCTTTCGTGCTCCTTGATGACCATAAATCTCGTGGCACTCTTTTATGAAATTGTATACCAATTCTTCCGGCAATATGACTTTCCATCTTCCTGTTCTGTCATATTTTTGTAAGCATCCTTCGTTGATCCTGTATTTTTTGTTTTCTTCTTGATTTTGGCAGTTTTTCCACGTCTCTTGGAGATTTTCTTGACTCTGTTGGATCTGTCCAATTCTTTTGAATTTTTGTTTAATTTCCCCCGACGGTTGTCTGGCAGGGATTGCCGTGAGTACGATTTTTCCGGGTGTATTCTTATGCTCGTCCCCCTGAAAATCGTATGGCCTACTTAATGCATCTGCGACCTCGTTGTTTTTTCCAGGGCAGTGCTCGATTTCCAGATCATAGTCTTGGATTAACAACGCCCATCTTAGCAGTCGATCCCCGATGAATCGTCCCGTTTTTTAAAATGTTAAAGCCTTGTGATCGGTTATTAATTTGATCCGGACACCCAATACGTAATTTCTGAATTTTTGACGTGCCCATACGATTGCCAGTAGTTCTTTCTCGGTTGTTGTGTATCCTATTTCCGCCCCTTTGAATGTGCGGCTCGCGAAGGATATTACGCCTGTAACGCCCCTCGCATCTTCCTGGCTTAGGACGGCTCCAATCGCGTAATCACTTGCATCGGTTGTCAGGGTGTATTTTTGTTTCGGATCGGCATGTTTGAGCATTACTGTCTCTACGAACAGTTGTTTAACTCGTGTAAATGCCCTTTCTTCCTCCGTCCCCCATTTCCATTTTTGACCCTTTTTTAGCAGCTCTAGAAGAGGCACCGTTTCCTTTGCGTGTTTATCAGTAAACTTGCTGTAGAAGTTGACTAGTCCAAGAAATCCGCGTAATTGTTTTATGTTCCTCGGTGGGAAGTAGTCCCTGATTGCTTGGATTTTCTCTGGTTGTGGTCGTATCCCCGTGGTTGTCAGAATATGTCCCAGGAACGATATTTCACGCTGAAAGAATCTTGATTTCTTGAAGTTTAAGGTCATGTTGTTGTTGGTGATTCGCTCAAACAATTGATGTAGATGTGTCAAATGGTGCGTCTCGTCTTTTGACATACATAGAAGGTCATCTACGAAATTGATTACCGAGTTTCCAAGATCCTGGAGTACGATGTCCAAACCTCTGATAAGGCTTGCCGTGCTCGTCTTTAACCCGAAAGGTGTTACAGTAAATTGGTAACATTTCCCGTCGTGTTGGAAAGCGGTATAAGGTCTAGATTCTTCATCCAGTGGAATTTGCCAGAAACTACTCGTCATGTCCAAACTCGACATGATTTTTACCCCTCCACATCTTTGAAATATTTCTTCGGTCGGAGGGGCATTATCATGATCTTCTACAAGAAACGTGTTAAGTTGTCTGGCGTCTAGGCATAATCGTACCGACTCATCTTTTTTTATAACAGTTACCAGTGGATTAATAAAAAGGCTCTTTGCCCGTTCGATAACGCCATGATCCAACATTCTCTGAATTTCCTCTTGTACGTTCTCGCGATATTCTATTGGTACGGGATATGAACGATGGATGTACGGCTCCGGATCCTTTAGTACCAATTTGTGGACGTATGCGTGCATCCGCCCTGGTTTTTTACTGAAGGTGTGCCTGTACTGGCCAATCAATGCCTTGAATTCTTTTCTCGTATTCTCCGGTAAATTAGGACAATTTTCTAATTTCTGATCAACTTCGTCTTCGGCCAAGTCATAATTTGTGGCGCTTCCGATCTCAGAAATTTCTGCCAATTGTCTGTTGTCCCTTGCCACACCCATCTCCCTTCCTCAAACTCCGCGACGATTTTATTTTTCACTTTAAGGGTTCCCTGGTGTGCATCGATTCCCACTTGTAATTCTAGCATCCCGTCGACGCCTAATATGGCCGGTCTGCTCATTTTTGGGATTACCAGCAGTTGTAGTACTCCTGTTGCGTCGTAGAGTTTTTCTTCGTCTATTATATGTGTTCTGATGCGACCCGATTTCCCACCAAATGCTCCGATGGCTTCTGTGCTCCTTACCGGTACTTCTGGGCAGTTTTTTAAGTCCTCCCGGTGCTGATGGTAGAAATCTTCGGAAATACACGACATTTCGCTGCCGCTGTCGACCAATATTTCGGCGGTAATTCCTTCGAGGTCGATCGGTAAGGTAGGGCATCGTGGGTGAATTCCTCGTGTTATTCCCCGTTGTCCGGGTTCTTCCATGAGGAATTCTTTTGGGTGCTCGTATGTATCATTTGTTGCTATTTTCAGTGCCTTGTTATTTTTTTGTGTTTGTTTTTCCTCTTGGTTACCCGTTTTCCAACGCCCTTTTTCGATGTGGTTATTCCGAATTATCCTGATCATTCCCATTGGTGTGGGTTGCTCCGAAATTGCACTATCTTCGGACTCTAGTTTCTTCTTTCTTCTTTCCTTCTTCTTCTTGTTTCGATGCACCCTTTGCAGGGCTTCTTCCATGGCGATTTGTACATCCTCGTCTTCTTCCGTTGCGCCTCGTGATATTCCATCCTGTGGTATCTGTACGGGCGTTACATTTACTCGTTTCCCTGGTTCTGTTGGCTGATTCTCGGTGTTTCGTTTTGTGCTGGGGTATTGCTAGTACCTAGACCGCCCTGCGGATGCGGAGTCCATGGTGAAGCGGCGGGGTTAAGAGGTAGTCTGTTATTCCCGTATCCCGTCTGCCCTGATTGTTGTCTGGGAAATGGCGCTGGCATCGTGTTGTTATTTCCGAATCCTCGATAACCCGGTTGTTGATATTGGAATGGTGATGGTGTTCCTTGATAACCTGGATTCCCTGGCCCCCATGGCTAGTTGAATCCCATTGGTCGTGGTCCCCCAAACGTTCCTAAATTCTGGTTTTTCCATGGGTTATTTTGCTGCCATGGTGCACCGCTGGGTTCTTGTCGCCGAGGCAAAGATCTTTTAGCGTTGAGTGGTCCCGCCCCATCCATGCTTTCTAATAATTCGAGGAATGAATCGATCGTTTTTATTCCGCTGACGCGTACTGCCATTCTGATCGACTCGTCGAAATGGTTCGCGAGATTCCTGATTATTTGTTCTTCTGCCAGCCCTTCACTCAAATCCTTGGCATTTCCGAATATCTGGGTCGCATATTCGGTTCGAGTCATCCGGTGTCCGCCCCATTCGAAGGCCCCGAATTCGAGGTTTCGGCGTACCTTATCCTGAATTTCTTGGCTCCAGTAACGTCCACGAAATTTTTCTCCGAAGTCGTTTATGGTTTGGAGCCTATCCTCGACAATTCGCCACCAGTCTTTGGCGGTGTCTTTTAGTGACTGACCGACCAAATAATGGAGGTCCGTGTTTCCAGTAATTCGCCAAAATTCGTTAAAATCTTGCAGGAAACGCATAGGTCGTTCTCTGCCGTCGCCATTATACGTCGGTGGTTTTTGTTTCGCCGCGTATGCTTGGCTCATGTTCAATCCCGCTCCCCAGGTGGTGTTGCTCATTGTGTTTGAGTTTTGAGCGCGGATATTTTTTTCACACTCCGTGATACGTTTCAAGTGTTCCGTGACCACCTGTCCTACTTCCTTTGATGAATGGAGGAGCTGGGATATTGTTCGCCGGAAGGCTTCCATTCGAGTGTCGAAGTCCTCGATTTTGTCATTATTTTCGTTTCGCAGCTGAGTGTGGTTTTGCTCTATTAATTTTTGAGCAGTCACAATTTTGCGTTCCGTGCGCTCCTCGATTTTATGGACTTCACTCGTTATTTTAGTGTTGACCTCCTCGTGCAGCTGGCGCGACCTCACGATGCAATTACCGTTCTGCTGCTTAATTTCTGCTTTGGTCGTTATGCGTTCCCTTCGTTGCTCATTGCGGATACTATTCATTGCGTTGATGAGGGCTTTAGTAAGTTCACTTTCTCCCGCACCTCTTTCATCTGTCCCGCCTGACTCTCCGCTGACGTTGAATGTCTCTTCATTCGGTGTTTCTATCGGTCTGGGTCCGATCGCCGACAGTCGCCCAATATTTTGACGATCCCTTTGACGGGCCTCTTCTAACAGTCCATCCGCAGTAGTTGATTCCCAATGAAGGGAGTTTTCATCGTTTTGTTGTGCCATTTTATTCTATTTGATTTTTATTGGATTTATTTTGACACCTTTTGACGAGTTTTTCATTCTTTTGGTCGAGCCCCACGTTGGGCGCCAAAATGTAACGGGTCTTATTTTGTTACAGATAAATTTATAGGTTCGGGGACTCGAACAGGGAAGAAATTAATAGAAACTCAGGTGTTTTGTGTAATTTTAACAAAATATGATTTATTCAGTTTTTTTTATGGCTCGATATAATCTAAAATAACGCTATGTATGAGTGTAATGTGTTTGTGTTGTTTTATAGTATGTTTCGCAATATTTTTCTCGGTCGGTCTGAGTTTGCGACGTGTTTTCGCTGGTGGCGCGGTAGGTGATCGACCTCTAGCAGCGCGGTACTTTCCCTTGTAACTTTCCCTTAGGGCGCGTCGAGTCACCGCGCTCTCTCACTCGTGGCGCTAGGACTCGCGCTCTACGGGTCGTAGGCGCGCGCTCTCTCTCGTCACGCGTCGAGATCCACTTCCCCACCCTAGCGCTGCCCTTCGAGTCGCGGTGATCTATGCTCTCTCCCGATCAATTATCGCGCGTCGATAATTTGTCGCCCGGTCCCTGATCTTGGCGTGCGATGTCGCCACCTACCTGTGTACGATAGTTTAATCGAGTGATATGCCGCGAGCACTCGAATGACCCTTTTTTGCACAGATTTCGGGGCTCTCGTAATTTCGGGATACCTCCTTGTACTTTCTGTGATTCTGATCCGCATTACTCGATTATCACGGTGTTTTTCTGCGGGTGTGTGTGTGTGTGAGTGTGTGTATGTGTGGGTGTCTGTTTCGTATGACTGTAGCGTATGCTTTCTTATCTCCTAATATAATATTTCTCGTCTTTTCCAATATTTAATATTTTTCCCTTATATCTATTCGTCACGCTCGCTCGTAATGATACCTTCTCGGATCCTATTTTCTCCTGCGATAATTTTCCTATCTATTTTTCGATAATTGTTCGTTACCCTCAAGTGGTTAACTTTCCTTATTGCTCTTTTTATTTTTCTTCGTTTTTCCAATATTTTCTCACAAAAATAATTTTATTTTAATCCTTCTTCGTTTTTTGTTCCTTAACGTTCCGTGTTCTAGACGTTTCCGATCCGCGAGGGATGTACTTGGTCCAGCAGTACTTGTTATCTTCCAAAAAAATGAAGAGAGCTCTCTAATGCCTTTTAGGCGCGACTCCGTTTTTCCTTGTTTCTCAACGTTCCGTGTTCCAGACCTTTCCAACCCACGAGGGATGTACTTGGTCCAGCAGTACTTGTCAATCCACGAGGAATGAAAGAAGTGATCTTTCTAATGCTTTTTAGGCGCGACTCCTTGTTTCTCTCGTTTCTCAACGTTCCGTGTTCCCAGCGTTTCCTTCCACTAGGGATGTACTTTGCCAAGCAGTACTAGTCGATCCACGAGGGATTCAAAGAGTGCCTTTCCTCCAAAATTATCGTCCTTTTATACTCATATTTTAACGCTTTTTCGGTCCCCTTCTCTTCCGTCTTCCTTTAATTAGATTAGTGGTTATCCGGATTTTACCGCTCTCCCTCTCTTCGGTATGCGTCTGAATTTACCTCGGTGACCGTTCGTCTCCCTTTGTTATTGTCAGCCATTAATTTAATTAGCATGTTGGTTCGACCAACATGACGGACCTCTTGGGCTTGGTCTGTATTTCCCTTTACCCCTTCCTTTTCCCGAAATCGGCTTGACTCCTAAGTGTCCTTGGGGCGATATTCTGTTGTTTGGTTCATGAGACGGTTTTTTCCGTCTCAGGCCACTTGCACAGATATATCAGCAGGAAGGATCATGGGAAGAAAGTAGGGCGAAGAACGATCAAGGAAAAAAATAGAGGTCCTCGTTACAATATATGAGGTATTCCACGTGAATCCGGTGGACTTTTTCTCTGACCCTCGCCAATTCTATTTATTTGTTTTATCTGATTTCCTGGACTCTAAAAGACTCCCTGATTTTTGTTGTATTTTTCGATACAACCCTTAGTCAAAAAAAAATTCCGAAAAAACGCCCTGATTTAATAATCTGAAAAAAATCCCGAAAATGCGTGATTATATGGAAAAATTTTCAACCTATCACCCGCAGTGAAAGTGTGATTTTTTGGTTAGCAGTCAAAAAGTTCTGGTAATAATTTCAATTCAAGTCGTATTCAGCACAGAAAAAATCATACTTCCACTGCGGCTGATAGCTAGAAAATGTTTACATATAATCACGCATTTTTGGATATTATTCAGATTTTAAAATCGGGGTGTTTGTTCGGAAAAAACCAATTTTTTGGTCGAAGGGTTGTTTCGGAAAATGGAAAAAAATTCAGGGTGTCTTTTAGTCAATGGAATCAGATTTAAAAAGTCGAGAAGGAAAGAGGGAGAGAGTGAGAGAGAGACAGAGAGAGTGAGAGCGAGAGAGTGAGAGAGTGAGTGAGTGAGTAAGCGAGTGAATGAATGAATGAATGAATGAATATTTATTTATGCCCTAGCACGCCATGGGGCAAAATATAGATACAATTAGGAAAAAGCTTACAAAATATTCAGTTTTAGAGTTCGAGTATAATCCGACTTAAGTCTTTAATGACATAGCAATAAAAGGACAAGGGTTCCGGATACACTGCGATAGAATATAAAACAAAATAAATCTTAAAAATAACTAACAATAACGAAAAATTTAGGAGACGCTCTGCGATGCAATAGAACTTAGAAATCAACTACTAGAACTAACCTTCAAATTAAATTAACGGTAAAACCGCGAATTTGAGTATCATAATAATGATGATGGCAGTGCTGTCGGGCCCAGCTGGCTTCGGATCTCTAATCATGCCGAAGGAAGAAGGAGGCGTTCACTGGTTAATAAGTGCTCGAATAATCTGCTTTTAAAAATAGGAAGGGACTCGGACGAATTGTGGAATGTTGAGGTTCGATGAACAGGAATGCAGAAAGTATACAACGAGGACGGTCGACTTGCAGAGCGACGATCACACGCGTCGTGCAGGGGAAACAGTTCAGATAAATAGACAGGAACATTCATGAGAAGTACACGATAACACGTGATACCTAAGAAATAGCGATGACCATTTAGGACGGAAAGCCAGCATAGGCGGTGCGATAGGAGGTGACGTGTTCATCGCGCCGCAAATCGAAGATGAACCGAATGCACAAGTTTAGCGACCTCTGTAGTTCCGTGTTGAGCTCCGCCGTCAAATCGTGATAAACCAGGCAACAATAGTCGAAGTGTGGCATGATGAGAGTTGAGATTAATTTAGCCCTGAGAGAGAGAGAGAGAGAGAGTTTTTATGATGCTTAAGTTTGAAGATCGTCATATGCACCTTCTGAGCAATGAACGAGATATGTCTGCGCCATGAGAGATTTGAGCACATGAATACCCCCAGATTGCAAGCTTCACTTGAGAACGTCAGTGCAACATCAGCGACCTGGACCCTCGGGCAGATCACGAGGTCAATCCTACGAATATATGCATTACTTCCGAGAACAACGGCCCTGGTCTTGGTCGCATTTACAGAAAGACCGTTTGAACGTGCAAATTCGCAGATCACACTGGCAACGTGAGACATCATAGCTATAGCGGAGTTGATCTCCGAAGGACGGCAATGCAAGTAAATTTGCGTGTCATCCGCGATGCTCATCCTGCTTGTATATTTGAGACCAGCGCCGATGTTGTTCACGAAGAGGGTGAAAAGCAGCGGTCCAAGGACCGAGCTCTGTGGGACACCCATCGTTGTCGGTAGCCATGTAGCGCACTCCCCCTCTGAGTCAAGAACTGCCTGAGACCTTCCAGTTAGATAAGAATAGAACCACGTGAGGGTCGCGTTGGAGAAGCCAATGGTTTTTAGCTTGACCAAGCGACTGATCTGCGAAACGGTGTCGAAGGCCTTGCTAAAGTCGAATAGTACAAGAATCGTGAGCATTGACTCTTCGATAGCACGGCGGATATCATCGGTCACTCGGAGTAAGGCTGTTTGGGTGCTGAATGCCGTTCTGAAACCGGACTGACGAGGATCCAAAATATTGTGTTTAGCTATGAATCTTGAGACCTGTTGATGCACTATTCGCTCGAAGACCTTCGACACCTCTGGTAGGTTTGCGATTGGCCTAGTATCAGCAGGAGAGGCAGGCGACCTAGTTTTAGATAGTGGACGGATGAAGGCATTAGGTATTGGGTAGGTATTGTTTCTCTACCATTAGGTAGGGAAACAAGAGAGATGGATAGAGTGGTTAAATATGGCTGAAAGAATGGGGCATGCGGACGGCAGGGCTTTTTTGAGACAAAAGGGAGAGATACCATCGGGTCCAGAGGCGACGGAGGAGGAAGAAAGAGCCGAAATGAATTTGTAGACAGTGTCTACAGTGACCGTAGTCAGAGAGAATGATAAGGTAGGAGAAGGTATATCGGAAGGAGTTGACAGAAAGAGATTTCGAGAGAGACCGAGACCATCGCCAGATCCGGACGCATAGAAGACATTCAGCTCTTCAGCCTCGAAAAAATATAAGCGGGCTCGCAAAACTTGGTTTGACTAGCCCAAAGGAAGCCAATTCCTTCCACAGACGAGCAGGCTCGGTAATACCAAGTAGTTGATTACTTATGTAGTGTTGGCATGCCCGTCTGAGCTCGACAGTCGCCCGGTTGCGAAAAAAGCGAAAGGTATCATAATCAGCTCGGCGACCGGTGCGCTTCGCACGCTTATAAAGGTAGGTGCGCTCCTTTATCATGGATTTTTGTTCCGGTGAAAGCCACGGTGCCGGAGGCTTATGAACTCGCAAGGATCGCGGAGGTGCGTAATAATCGAAAGTTGAACTTATGGTACTAGTGAACTCGCTAACAAAAGAATCAATATCCTCATTCTCGTCTCCGGTGGTAATCAACAAGAATTTCAAATTTGACGAACGAAAAAGACAAAATCCTTGATTACCGAATCATTTAACGCAACGCTTTAAAACGGTTCTCGTGGTCGTTGGTCGTGGCCAACAATAAAAGGTGAGGATGACGAGTTGAAGGGTAAGACATTAGACTCTCTATCTACAATACAGACATCGAGCCACGAGTCACAATATTACGTATGATAAGTAGGCGGCGAGGGGACTAGAAAGAGAGCTTGTGAAAAAATAAAATATTTGGGCGACTGCGCTTCGTAGTTATTAGTAAGAAGATTGCTGTTGAGGTCACCTGTTAAAATAATATGCTTGAATGCGTATACATGACGATTAAAACAGTCTACGAAATTCGAAAAAAGCTGACCTTTGGGACGTCTGTACGTCGTGAAGAGAATAGACAAATCGTTTTGCCGCTAAATCTTAAGAATTTGGAAATTGGAAAACGGAACAGGAGAAGATTCTAAAATACTGGTCTTTAAGGAATTATGGATATGTTACATCCATATATTATTTTTCCATAATTCTCCTTCACATTCCCCCTAATAGATTTTCAGATACGTTATAGCGATTTAAGTCCTTCGGAATTGAACTCATTTGAACTTTATATTGCAAAATCATGCATTCTCCGAGCACACCTCGCATTGAGAAACCAAAATTGATCCGCTTAGTTTCAACCCCGATTTCTTCACAATGCTGTAGTCTTCATCAGCAACTTGCGAAGCGAATGAACTTCAATGAGGACTCGGAAAAAGCCACAGCCGCTCAGCCTATACGTATTTCGAATTTCGTCACTTAGAGGCAAGCAAAATTGCTGATTGGCACCAAAATTTAGAGACAACCCACCATCGACTTGCAATAATTTACGTTAGTCTCCCGCGAATCTTAAGACTGAGCGGAGCTCAACAGGGGCCGAGGCTCTTTGTACCCTGAGTCTTTTTCCGTGCCCTTAGAAGTTAGTTCCGAGTACGCGTCTTCGATTCTTAGCGACCAAGCATCACTACCCGAGGGTTAAGTGAGGCATTGAGGTGCAGCGTCTCATCACGCTTCGCAGGCTAGAAAGCACTCATTACTGTGTAGAAATAATTATTCGGTCAACCAATCGCTCAAATAATAAACCCCAACTCGTAATTTGCGTACGTGAGTGTCATACTATTGCACTGTCTTTGAGGAAACCCGAATGTCCAGCGTCAGCACGGTATCAAGTCACAAGCTCATCAAATCGTAAGGTCAATCAACCCATGTTTAATGTAATAATTTCAAACTTTGTCAAACCGATTTAACCAATGAGAGGAAACTGCGATTGTAAGCTAAATTGTCAATAATAATTATCTGTATCAAAATTGTAACCTCCATATCCAATTTCTCAAATCTTGATAATGAAATATATACATATATTTCGACAGAGCATACTTGTCTCTTAGTCAAAAGGCCCAAGATCCTTATATTAACCAGCTAGATAGGTGCGCCAAGCGCTTTAATAGCTAACCCGAAAAATATATCGAGATAGATCGGAAGATTCCGACTCTAGAGACATTCCAAAATAAATCTCAGCCCGCTCAGTAACACGAGCGAGCATAACAAATTGGTGGCAGGGGTGGGATAGCTATTACTATCTCTGGTTAATATTCTATCTCGATTTTCTCAAACTTTCAATTCGTATTAGAAATATAATTAAATAAATCTCTCAACATTAACCATGACTGAAATTAATAACTTGACTGCAAATCAAACTACCACTAAAAATCAAACTACCACTAAAAATCATACTTAGATTATCTCACTGCTAAAGATGCTATAGATAAGGTCCCTAAATATGACGGCAGAAATTGGAAATTTTCGGATTACGAAACCGAAATAAAAGCACTTCAACACGACTTGTCCGAAGGAGCGGACTTATAAACGGAATTTTGGCCAAACTCCGAGGTAGAGCTCGCACACATATCGACGGAAAGTCATTCACCTCTGCTGAACAAATTTTGAAAAGTCTAAAAGAAAAATTCTCCCCTGATCAAGACTATAAATATTATCGCAGTCGCCTTCTGGATGCACGAATGAGAAGCGATGAAGACGTGTCAGATTTCTGTTCACGACTTCAACGCTACATCCGGAAAGCTGTGAGCGAAGTCGAAGAAACCGACGGCAACGACGTTGGAAGATCGGCAAAAAGTCGACTTGAAGCTCGCGCTCTCGATGTTTATATTGACGGCTTGCCCGACAACATAAGGGCCTATGTACACAGTCGCGACCCCGCGACCCTCCAAACCGCGTATGAACTCGCGTCCAAAGACGAAAAGAGAATCCGACGATCCCGATACCGAAAGGGTTCGCGTAAATATCGTACGGAACCCCGACGTAATTACTACGAACGAGACAGTTCCTCTGACGAGAATTGTAGATCGCTATCACGCGGGAGTCGAGATTTATCGCCCTATCGACGTGCATTCGCGACCTACGTCCAAGAGATAATGTGCAGGGACTGCAAAAACTGTCCCTGCCGATCTCGCTGACATTACGGGTATGACTCAACGACACGAGACAGAAACCATAGTCCTCTCAGAGGGATATTGATACTCGAATGTCGATCTCGCAACCGAGACGATTACAACCGCGAACGTGAACGCAACAGAAGTTCGTCGAACGACAGACGTACGCCGGAATCCCCGCGAAATCCTTCTTTTCGGAGAAATAACACTCCTCCAGCCAATAACATCGATATAAAACAAAATCCGTCTTTAAACGAGATTCCCAGTCGTCCGAACGACGTGTCGACGGCTGTTCATAAAAAATTGCGTCAAACACCGGCCGTGAAGTTCCAATCGTAACCGTGAATTTGCAAAACAGTGCTAAACAACCGAAACCTGTAGTAGAAGTACCAGCGCGCGAACTGAAAATCACTAAAGCGAGATTTTTAACCGATAGCGGTGCGGTTATCAACATAATTGAAGTTAATGCTCTCCTTGGAACCGTTATGATCGATGAGAATGATCAAGTCGGAGTCCTCAGAATCTCCGTCAATGAAATGTTAACAGCAATCGGCACAACGACAGTACCCGTATTCGATCAACCCGTAAAATTTTACGTTTTCAGAACAAGGCTGCCTTCACCGGGAGTGGGCATATTAGGCGAAGAATATTTCGTGCAAGAACTCGCTGAAATTTCGGATCATCACCGCGCTTTAATAATTGCTAGTCGGCCTACTAAACGAATTAAATTTATTTCGGAATACGAAAATACAAAGGTTCGCACTTTTTCTGTAAACATTGAAGAGCGCGTGACCCATATGTTACCCGACTCTGCTGACGTAGCAGATTCCAGCAACGACGCCGCGCGCGTTAATATCCACGCTCGTACTCGACAACCGATACCAATAAAACTTAGAAACACAACATTACGAGAGGGATATCTTCCGCGTCTAACAGCTGATGAAGGTGTTTTTATCGGTGACGCCGCCGCGACTAATTCTAACGGTATATGTTACGTAATGGCTATCAACACGACCGAGCAACACGTTGAGATCACTATTCCGCCTCAACATTTAATTCCATTCGAATATCGTGGACCTCCCGAAGAAATCTCAGACTCGGAGTCACTCGATGAAACCGCTGTCATCAGCAAGGATCGCGTTACTGGAATTTTAAGTGTGCTCAAATTGGACTACCTCAACGAGGAAGAAGCGGAACACGTACGTTCATTAGTGACCGCGTTCCCCGATCGTTTTCACCTACCTGGTGACAGACTAGGTCGATCACTATTAATGAAATGTACAATACCGACCACCGATGACATGCCAGTTAACACCCGTCAATATCGATATCCAGTAATTCACGAAGGAAGAAATTAAGCGACAAATGGACAAGCTCCTGAATGGAGGAAAAATTCAGCCGAGCGCCTCTTCGTACAATTCGCCTTTGTGGATTGTTCCAAAGAATCCGGAGGCCAACGGAAATCGAAAATGGCGCGTCGTCATCGATTATCGCGCCCTTAATGAAAAAACGTTACCAGACGCTTATCCCCTCCCCAACATCACTGACATCTTGGATCAGCTGGATCGCGCCAAATACTTCAGCATTTTCGATCGCGCTAGTGGATTTCATCAAATCGAAATAGACCCGAAGGACCGTCCGAAGACAGCATTTTCCACGCCCGAAGTTCACTACGAATTCTCGGTGCTCCCATTCGGTTTGCGCAACGGTCCGCCTGTCTTCCAACGGCATATGAACGCAGCCCTCACTGGACGCAATGGTATCGAACTGTTCGTTTATCTCGATGACATCATCATCTATGCACCGTCGCTAGGGGAACATGGACGAACAGTGCACAATCTTCTTATGCGCCTTCGGCAGGTTAACTTGACCCTCCAAACAGACAAATGCCAGTTCCTTCGGACGGATGTGATTTATCATCTCTCGAGATGGCGTTCGACCGGACCCTCTTAAGGTCGAAGCGGTTAAAAACTACCCTGCTCCGCGAAACACTAAAGAAGTTCGACAATTTCACGGGTTCGCCAATTACTAGCGAAGATTCATCAAAGACTTTGCCATCAAGGCCGATCACTAAGTGACTTGTTGCGAAAAGACAGAAAATTCGTGTGGACCGAGAAAGAACAGGGAAGTTTCGACGAGATCCGCGAAGCCCTCTGTACGAAGCCTGTCCTACCATATCCGGACTTCAGCCAACCGTTTATTCTCGCCACCGATGCTTCGGATACAGACCTTGGCGCAGTGCTAAGCCAAGTAATTAATCAAGAAGAACGACCCATCGCCTATGCGTCTCGCACCCTCAACGAAGCTGAAAAGAACTACCACAGCAACGATAAGGAGTGCTTGGCAGCCACCTAGGCAATCGGATATTTTCGACCATATCTATATGGTCGCCCATTCCCCCTTGTTACGGACAATCAAGTGGTTGCATGGCTACACAATATGACTGACCAATCGAATCGACGCGCTAGTTGGAGAGTAAAGGTCGGAGAATATCATTTTATCGCAAGGTACAAGCCCGGAAAACTCAACCAGAATGCAGATGCTCTTTCACGCAACCCTGTCACTACTGTCACGGCTTTTCCAATGCAAAAGGTAGGCGCATCAAGTGCAAAGCCGCGTACATAAAGTGGTCCCACACCAACAATATCTATTTTGCAGCGTCCGCGAGATCGTCCACCCGGAACGAAAAGACCATCAAAATCTGTTGTCACAGTGGAACCCAAACGAGACGTCAGCTCAATCGGAGCTCGAGTAAAACAGCGAGTAGAGATTCGACCGATTACGAAACGCATGACGTACAAGGAGCCCGATTCCATCTTCACCAGTGACGAGTCATCGACAGACCTCATCCCACCGATACGCACAGCTCACCGCAGTATGCTGCCGTGCGTAGGAGGAACCTTCAACCATCGGGAAAAACCTGTTCATACCTCGGACGTCGAGAATTTTTGCGACGATGTTTTCTTACCAGAAACTGAACCGCCCGAATCAAAACTAACTGACATCGTAATCGAAGTCGCTCCTTCAACTTCTAGCTAAAGTGAAGCCGAAAACATCGCAGACAGGACCTTAACGCCCGAAAAATCAATGCATGAGGCCATATTGACCGAACATGGTAAACCATCAGAAGGATTCCTAGAAGAGCTGCGAAAATCGTTTACACGTTTCGACACTTCTGTTAGCTTTCGCGAAGAACCTGAGGAAGAACCAGGAATCGATGACTACCCATCATCCCCAGAAGATCTGGGTTACCTAATAAAAAAAGGGTATCAATGCATCCAAGATCTCAGCCACGCTCTCAAAGAACGTGCACCCGATAACCCTAATCCTGAGGTGTCGAAACCGCAACTCGAAACATCGAACATTGTTCCTATGAATCGGAAATCGAGCATCAATACGCCACGCCCATTCTATAATCCAGCGGCTAAATCAAGCCCAATCCCAGGGACATCCACGATTATTGAAGATTTACCATCTATGCGAGACTGCATACAGAACAAGTTTTCAACAGCGCCGCCTGTTGTGACTCTGTCTGAATCAACACGACCACCTTCAACTCCGTGTAAACCATCAACGCAACATACGGCACCTGCAGTAGGAACTTCTACTATACTCGTCGACGCTACTCAAGCGACACCGATCCGACGCAATCTGACACTGATCATGAACTTAGTCATTCGGACGTCGATAAAATGGGTGCCATTGAATCGAGTCGTGAAGCGCTAACTTCCGTCAAAGACAACATTGCCCACTTCCTCAACGCTGATTGCGCGCCTTTAAACAACATCAGGCAACTACTCTCGGATCTTGCACATATCGAGGTACCAAATCTTCAAAATCGCAACCTGACCAAGCGGCAGATTGTTGTAGCAGCGAAAGGAATTCAAAACTTTGAGCATCGTCAACAACCAACACCACCTCGACAAGCCCAGCTTCCAAGATATCGTAGAAAGTCTACAAAATCTGCGCGCAGCTGTAGTCCGTTACCAACTACGCTCCCTACGAATATCTAAACCTGGAGACGACCTGGAGGATCTTCCTTATGATACCCGTAAAGGACTGTTGGAATGCATTTTCCACGGGGTACCTGTTACATTAACAATTTGCAACACGTCTATCCAAAACAATCCGCCCCGACAACAACGGGATGAAATTATTCGTGAGGCCCACGAAAGTCTCATCGGAGGTCACAAGGGTATGACAAAAACGTACCGACGCCTGCGAGAACGATATCACTGGAACGGCATGAAGGAAGAAACTGAAACCTTTATACAGCAATGCAAGATCTGTCAGTAGTATGGGGGCCACTATGGCGACCCCCACTCCTCATCCCCACTTCTACCCCGACTCCTCGGTAGCCGAGGTGGTGGGGATGGAGTGGGGATGGCCGTTCTTATCCCCCCACCGCTCCCTCCGCCCCGGTAACAGAGGTGGAGGGGATGGAGTGGGGATGCCACCACGCCCCAGCGGGGTGTGGAGGGGGGACGGCCGGAGCGAAGGGTTCGCCATAGTGGCCCCTTTTTTCTGCTTTATGAAAATTCATTTTTTAGAAATAAATCTGTTTTGCTCACCGTTGCTGCTCCTGATGACAGTGAACTCCGAGGGTACGCGCACACGCACGCACGCACGCACGCACGCACACACACACACACACACACACACGCACACGCACACGCACGCACGCACACACACACACACACACACACACACACACACACACACACACACACACACACACGCCTACACGAGCACGAGTGTCACAGCTCGTTCTCCCACCCCTCCGGCTCGAACGAGTCGTCGAACCCGTCGTCGGGCCACCCCGCGTCGTAAAAAGCGACGGTTTCGGGCCCGTCGTTCAACGCCGCGATGAGTACCGTCGCGACGTCGACCCCGTTGTACATGCGTACACGGGGGAGGAGGGTGCCGGTTTCGGCCACAGCCTCGACGACGCGGTTCTCTACGAGGTCCGCGAGCAGGTCCCAGACGAAGGGGATGGTTTCAAGATGCGCGATCCCCGAAACCGTGCACTGAACCACGAGGCCCGCAACAAACGCGCAAAAGGACGCGGGGGTATAGAGCGAGTCCGCGTCTACGTACCCGCTGTACCCCTCATCAACAAAAAAAAGTTCACTGTATCCCTCGGAGTCGCACGACGCTATGTTCCCGCGGAGTACGTCACAGCCGCCCGCGGGGATTATTACGCACGATGTTTCCGGCGCAACATCGTCGAACGGGAGGCGTACTCCTGCCCGACGCTGCACGTAAAATGCGTACAGGGCTTCACGCAACCACTCGTGCGTTTCGCCCGTCGCCACTGTGCGTATATATACGGCCCAGCCGTCGACGCGGGAAACGCGGCACGCGAACGGCGCCACAGGGAGCTCGAGGCACTCGGGATACATTTTTGGCGAACTGGTGGAAAAGAACATGAGACGCACGCGACGGAGTCTGAAGAGCAACTGAAGCTGCCCGTCGTATGAAGGGCATCTTTTGCAGATTTTGACAGGTCAGCATAATTGCACGTGTGCGAGGTAGCCGATGCATCGTTCTACGATGAGCTCACCCGACGGTGAGCGCGATCGTTCTACGATGAGCTCATCCGATGGTGAGCACGGAGTTTAGATAGCATAGATGCAAGCTAAGCAATGAGTTCATCCCGACAGTGAGCTCACCGCACGAGTTCGCGAATTATGCTCATAATTGTCAAAATCTTTTGCGCAGCAACCCGCAAGGGAGAAACCGTATTCTCGGCCTCTCCTCTTTGTGCGGATATTCGTACCTGCTATAGAGCGCGCACACCGACGGACACGAGCATACGTGTGCCGTGGCATCGGGCCGCTTGCAGGCACACACACACACACGCGCCCGCAAGGGAGAAGCCGTATTCTCGGCCTCTCCTCTTTGTGCGGATATTTGTACCTGCTATACAGCGCGCACACCGACGAACACGAGCATCGGGCCGCTTGCCGGCCCACACACACACGCGCCCTCGTAGCAGCCCGCAAGGGAGAAGCCGTATTCTCGGCCTCTCCTCTTTGTGCGGATATTCGTACCTGTTATAGAGCGCGCACACCGCGGGCACGAGCATACGTGTGTGTGGCATCGGGCCTCATGCTACTACATGCATACGCCCGCGTAGTGGCTCGCAATGGAGAAGCCGTATTCTCGGCCTCTCCTTTTTGTGCGGATATTCGTACCTGCTATAGAGCGCGCACACCGACGAGCACGAGCATACGTGTGTGTGGCACCGGACCGCTTGCTGCTGCACACACGCCCGCGCGGCGCTCACTGACGTGAACCCCATACATACTTATATCAGCTTATTCAGAATTTCAGCCTACATCCTCGAGAACATCTCAGCTGAGGGATAGCCTGTATATAGCATAGCATACTTATACACGTTCTATCTTTTTAAAATAGAGAGCGCAGGGCCTTAGGGAACGTTGAATTTGAATTCGACTATGATTTTTCTGGATTTGATTTTAACATGAAACTTCTCCGGCAATAAACGCTCGACGGAGACGTTGATGATGATACTTTCAGGAATGTTCGCGCGTCAGCAAAACTGCAGCTACGCGAAATATCGGTTTACACGCTCGGAGAAATAAATCTCGAGATTTTCAAAAAGGCTGTCTTCGAATGTGATACATGTATGTGTGATAAAACACACGCTTCGCGTAGCAGTCGCAATGGAGAACCCGTATTCTCCGCCTCTCCTCTTTGTGCGGATATTCGTAATTGGTATAGAGCGCGCACGCCGACGGGCGCGAGCATACGTGTGTCGTGGCAATGGGCAAAGCATACTTATACTCGTTCTATCTTTTTTAAATAGAGAACGCAGGCCCTTAGAGAACGTTGAATTTGAATTCGACTATGATTTTTCTGGATTTGATTTTAACATGAAACTTCTCCGGCAATAAACGCTCGACGGAGACGTTGATGATGATACTTTCAGGAATGTTCGCGCGTCAGCAAAAATGCAGCTACGCGAAATATCGGTTTACACGCTCAGAGAAATAAATCTCGAGATTTTCAAAAAGGCTATTGTCTTCGAATGTGCTACCTGTATGTGTGATAAAACACACACACACACACACACACACACACACACACACACACACACACACACACACACACACACACACACACACACACACACACACACACACACACACACACACACACACACACACACACACACACACACACACACACACACACACACACACACACACACACACACACACACACACACACACACACACACACACACACACACACACACACACACACACACACACACACACACACACACACACACACACACACACACACACACACACACACACACACACACACACACACACACACACACACACACACACACACACACACACACACACACACACACACACACACCCACACACACACACACACACACACACATTGCTCGCGACAACGCGAGCATTTAAACAATTAATAAAAGCTGTCAGTAGTGATCTAGACAGCGTTCGATACATTTCTCAGGAGCAGTTATGGATAGCCGTAATATACGTACGTGCATTTTAGATCTTCTTCGCTTGGTCAAAACGCGGAATGCACAACTTCGCCGAAGATGTAATAATAACTAGTGCACCGAATTGCGCTATTTACCGGAAAATTCTCTCATAACTCGTTTGAAATATGTGTTATGGTAGTCTCCGCTCCGAGCCCTTACGACGGCCTATAACAGAGGTCTGTTTAGAGGCTACAGGGTTCTCCTATGTGTGTTTGAAGAATTACAACGCAGAAATCTCGAGACTACTTCGTGCACACGTAATCTCATCAATGAAATAAACGGTAAGTTGTGCTCCGTAGCGTGCGAGCATCTTTTTTAAGTGTGATATCGTGAGAATTCAGAAGTACCCACAGATTATCGCCGGCTCTATGAAGCGAGCTCCGATGAAGAAGCTGCACTCGCCGAGGGGGCGCAAGCCGTGGAGGAAGAAACAGCACGAGATGATGAAAGCGTGCATGGCGATCATTTAGATCCCGTGATTGAAGGACCATCGCGCAATAATTGCACCGACTCTGAAATGCTTATGGGCCCTGATCTACGCCCCGCGACCAGCAACGAGGAGACTGTTCATAAACTTCCTGATTACCTTCAGCTATCCTCCATATCAGATGTTGCAGAAGAAGAAGGGGCACTACAGCAGCCGGTTCTAAGTCCGGTAGATATATTTGCGGATATTTCCGACGAGCAATCTCGTTTCACTGACGCTGAGACCCTTGTCCGACCGTCTACATCCAGTATGGGGCACCCGTCCGAAATATTTTCCGGTAGTACCGAGTGTAAGTATTAATAATAATAACCCATTATCATACATTAACAATACGTTTTTATCAGGCATTAATAATAAAACACATGCAGATTTGAATCCTCGTTTTAACGAGAATAACCCCGCGGGTGGCAACGACAACGACGACGACGACGACGACGACGATGACGACGATAACGCCGATCAGGCTGCAAGCGAGAGAGGCAACATCATGCTGGAGCAATGGGCTCGCGAGATAGTCAACGACGCGCAACACACTGCTGAGGAATACGAGCATAGGGACAACCAGCTATGGATGTGGCCTTTTGGAGGTGACTCACCACAACAGCAGGGTGAAAACGATCTACCGCACGATGATGATGATGGTGTTGATGACGATTGGCTAAATCGTCTTTTGAGCTCGAGCGACGACTCAGGTAAACGAACCCCTCTTTATTACTCGCATCGGTATATACGTTATCGGTTTTGCAAAGCTAATATTAACTTGAAAGATTTTGTTTGCAAAAATAGAGACTGAGCTATTATATTTTCCGGCAGGTTATGCATCAGTATCTCTGCTGTTTGATGAAGACGCTTTGTAGACGTCCATGGTTAGAAGTAGCAATATCATCAGGTACCTTTTGAGCTTACGTATTGACATGGTTAAGCAATTTTAAGCATTCGTACTCTTTTTTACAGGCGTACAAGATGGTTTCGGCCGTAGACGGCAGCGTGATGAGTCCTTCGACGATGTACAGCCGCCAGGCGCGCGTATTGAGATAATCGAGGACGTTCGTCGGTACTTCAAGCGTTTTAAACTACGAGGCCGAGAAATCACCGTACGCATTCGTCAACCCCCGCCTGGTGGCCATTTATTACCATGGTTGGAAGGAGGGTTTTGTGAACTTTTGACGTATATCACGGAGTCTTGCGAGGCTGGCGATTACATAGGTATATCGTTTGCCTCGAGCAGTTTACCGCACGGCCCCGTTTGACTCTCGTTTCGACCCGATAGAGATTGCGCGTCCGATGATATTTAGCAGTTAATAATGAGCGTTGCTCAGAGTGCTGCATCATTGAATATTGACGATGCGTGCATAATCGAAGCCAGCATTGTCAGGGGCGTTGAGGGCACTGGCAGAAAGCGCTTAACGCATGGGGGGGTAGCAAAAAAATCCATTTTCACGATACGCAATAGCGATACTCTGTGTTTACCACGGTCGCTGACGGCGGCGCGCGCGTATGCCGAACGGGGTGAAATACGCTCAGGTAGTTTACACGCAAGCTGGCAACGTATGAGGCAGACTAACGGCTCATTGCAGAAAAATGCTGCTCTTGAATTAACGAATGCAGCGGGAGTTATAGTACCGCCAAACGGCTGCGGTGTCAGTGAGATTGCTCTCTACCAGAATTATCTCGCGCAGCACGGTATTGCCATAGTAGTTTATGAATTTCTGACGTTCGGGTGGGGGGATGCACCTTTGTTCGACGGCTCGCAGCAAGTCTCAAATACTTTTGGCAAAATCGAACACACGCTGCACATTTTATATTACGAGCGTTCGCATCATTATCAGCCGATATTAAATTTACGAGGCGCCGTGGGAAGCCGCGATTTTTGCTCCTCGTGTAATTCGCAATACCGCAGATTTGGCCATAGATGTTTAAAAAAACAGTGTCCTCGCTGCATGACGTCGCCACCGTGCGATCCCGAAATAAATGCAGCTATTCGATGCGAAGCGTGCGCGCGCGAGTTTTACGGGCTGCAATGTTTCGAAAATCATTTAATTGTTAAACAGTACAGAAAACGCAAATCAAACAGCGTGTGTGCCTCGCTCAAGCGGTGCCGCGAATGCCTGAAAATTGTCAGGCCTCTCCATAAAACACAAAAACACATTTGCGGCGTGGCCTTTTGTTAAGGGAGCTTTCCAGTGTGAAATTTTCAAAAAATCGATTTTTTTTTTTTTGCTTTATCGAATAGTATACACTCTTCCGAATATTCCCTGAAATTTTCATGCCGAAATTCAGATTATTTCGGTTACTGTACAGCATTTCTTGGAAGAAGGCAACGGAGCGCTACAGCTACAGCGAAACTTTGAACGCGTTTTTCTCGAAACAGCATTTTTCAAAACGGTGTCCAACTTGGAGGGCAGAGTTTGAAAGCTATCGAGTTGAATTTTTGACACAATATTCTTAACGTCATTGTTTATCGTGCTATGGAAGCTTTTTTTTTTTTTTGACATCTTCCTATTTTTTTGTAAAAAAACTGCCAAAAAAAATGCTAAAATCGATACTTTTTGTTCAAACCGGCGCCATTTTTGCAAAAAAAAAAAAAAAAAAGCCTCCATAGCACGAAAGCCAATTATATACCGATCAATAATCTTTTTGTGTTTTTTGTTTCAGATCAAAATTGTGACCCCCAATGTGGACACCACATCCAAGTGCATTTTCTGCAACAATTGTTTCATCATTTTTATAGATATTAATTAATAAATAAATCGATCTTTAAAAAATTGTTTTGTATTCTTCAATACCCAATTAATATACAAAAAAAAACCAGACCGATTAGATTATTTTTTCTTTAAAAAAAAAAATCGCGAAAAACAGCGATTTTTCGGGCTGTCACACTGGAAAGCTTCCTTAAGCATGCAGAGCGGATCGACCCAATAATCACATGTGCTTTATGAAGCCTATTCGCGGCGGTCAAAGCACGGGGAAAATACTTTTTATATTCTACGATTTTGAGAGTCAGCAATGCACACAGGTACCAGGCGATGCGAATACTTTTCTACACGAGCCCAACTTGTGCGTAGTTCAACGAGTTTGCACGTATTGTTGCACTCGTGATTCGATGACCGAGCCATGCGAGTATTGCGACTCTCGACAGTATGTATTTCGACAGCAGCCCTTGGGACAACTGGTTGAACTTGCTATGTAGCGTGTCCAGCATTTTTCGCGTACTATCTGTATTGCTCATAATGCCGGTGGCTTTGACGCGCAGTTCATTTTGCGCTATTTAATTGAAGAAAAAAAGGTCCAGCTGCCGAGTATAATTATGAACGGTACGAAAATCATTTCGATGCGTGTTGAAAAACTTGTTTTTCTCGACGGCCTAAACTATTTTCACATGCCTCTCAGTGCGCTTCCTAAAGCCTTCGGTCTCACAGGCGCTATCGTTAAAGGTGTTTTCCCTAATTTGTTTAACAGACCGGAAAATCAAAATTATGTGGGCCCCCTACCAGCCGTAGAGTATTATTCTCCCGACACGATGCGCCCCGCAGAGCGCGAAAAATTCTTAGCCTGGTATCACGAGTCCAAAGGCAGAGACTACGTGTTTGACTTTTCAAAGGAACTCGTAAGCTATTGCACGGACGACGTCACGATCTTGAGACGCGCGTGTATGGCTTTTCGTGACATGTTTATAGCCAGCGGCCGGGTTTGTCCGTTTGACGAGAGCACAACGATAGCCTCGGCCTGCTTCAGTGTCTTTCGGAAAAATTTCCTCAAAGACAATACGATCGGTATTATACCGTTGGGCGGCTATAGGTGGGTGCATACCCAATCAAAAAAGGCAATTTCATGGCTTGTATGGATGGAGCACACCCTCGGAAAGCGCATTATACACGCCGGCCGTTCGCGCGAATTGAGACTACCTCAAAATTTACTAGTCGACGTCTATTATGAAACAGGCAATACCACGTACGTATTAGAATTTCATGGTTGCTATTGACACGGTTGCCCTCAATGCTTCTCCCTCAATAGAGACTGTAAACAACGCGGTAATATATCAATGGACGAGCGGTTAGAAAGAACTCTTACTATAGCTAATAGAATTCGCTCGGGAGGTTATCAGTTAACGGAAATCTGGAAATGCGAGTGGGACAGGCTTTTGGAAACTAGTGCCGAAATTCGCGAACTCATACGGGATCATCCGTTGACGGCTGCGGAACCCTTAAACCCTCGTGACGCTTTCTTCGGTGGTCGCACGGAGAATATGGTGACGCTCTACGATGTTAAAGAGACGGAGCGCATACGCTACGTAGACGTCTGCTCTCTGTACCTGTATATTTGCAAATTTGGTAAATACCCTATCGGACATCCGAAAGTATATATAGGCGGTGAATGCTTAGAGCTGACAGGACCCACTAGCGATCTAGCGCGTGTCGAAGGCCTGGTGAAATGTACCGTTCTACCACCACGCGATCTCTACCGCCCTGTTTTGCCTGTGCGTATGCATCAGCGACTGCTGTTCTCTCTGTGCCGCACATGCAGCGAGATGATGAACGAGGAAGAGTGTATGCATGACGATCCGGACGAGCGTGTGTTCGAGGATACCTGGGTTGCCGATGAATTGCGGAAAGCCGTCTCATGCGGTTATACGATACTCCACATTGCCGAAATCTGGCAATACGAAGTAACGCAATTCAATCGTGACACGCAATCGGGAGGTTTATTCGTCGGGTACATTAACACCTTTTTGAAGATCAAGCAGGAGGCGAGCGGCTGGCCTGAGAGCTGTTTGGGCGATGAATCAGCCCAGGAACGTTATATCGCGAGCTTTGAGCAATCAGAGCGGATTCGTTTGAATCGTCAGTCGATAACCAAAAACCCCGGCCTACGCTCAGTCACCAAATTATGTCTGAATTCGTTCTGGGGAATTTTCGGGTAACGCGAAAACCTGCCGCAAACAGTCGTAGTATCAACACGCAAAAAACTTATGGAGTTATTAACTAATCCAGAATACGATATTACAGGTATGATGCCGGTGAACAATGAAATTCTTTACGTCAATTATATTAAAACCGGTGAGGCTGTAGTACCCTCAAGTATAGCTAACGCTGTAATAGCTGCATACACCACAGCACAAGCGCGTTTAAGGGCGGGGTCAAGTAGTAAAAAAATTTTTTTTTCATTTTTTAAATGAATGCATAATATATCAAGAATATTGTGTTAAAATGTAAAGTCGATCGGAGTAAAATTGACGAAGTTATGAGTATTTGAGCGTCTATTGCTCCATGCCGGGTTTTATACCTGGGCGGCAGCTGCGCGGCGCGCTATTGTATTTTTCGACCCCGAATAAATTTCTTGATAAACGGGCCTGTTCCGTTCCCGTTATGTATATTCGAGGCATGGTGTATATTAGTATGCACATTAGTGTGTACATCAGTTGACCGCTGTATGCCGTGCTGAGCAGTAGCAAGTCACACTAACAGTTTGAGTCCGTTTTCGTTCGTGTTCGTACCTCGAAAAATGCCTCGAAAAATAAGCAGACAAGATCGTGAGAACGGTATTGGGCAATTGTGCCGGCCGAAAAAAAAGTGACTCCTCAAAAGCGTGAAAACGACGAACCGTTAGCTAATAGCGCGTCAGCGAAAAAAATTAAAAATAATCCCGTTGGGGTGGTAGAAGACATCCAAAAACATTATCGAATGATAGATTTCGTTCTTGTTTTTTCGACTATTGCTACTGTAGTCAAATGTGTGAAGTGTGATGGAAAAGTTACATTCCAAACATGCAAAAAAGAAGGTCTGGGTTTCAAGATCAAGGTTACATGTGAAAAGTGTAAACAGCCTCACTACATTCCATGAAGTGAAAGAATAGACAGTTGTGTATACGATGTCAATTATCGATTTGCTTTCGTAATGCGAGTGGAAATCGGTGGAAAATCTTGGGGTGAAATATCGTAACTACATCGGAGACGGTGACTCATAGACGTACAACGGCGTTGTCAATGCAAAACCTTATGGTGAAGATTTTGTGATAAACAAAAAAGAATGCATAGGGCATGTCCAAAAGAGAATGGGAACACGTCTGCGTGGACTAGTAAAAACAAGCGTAGTTGACACAAAAACCAAGGCCGGAAAAATCGTAAAAAGAAAAAGCCTTTCTGGCAAAGGAAAGCTCACTGCTAAAATGATTGATAAATTGACTGTTTACTATGGACTAGCTATTCGACGTAATTATGATTCAGTTGAGAAGATGAAAAATGCCATATGGGCAACTTATCATCACTACAGTTCAACCGACTAGAACCCACAGCACGAGAAATGCCCAAGTGGCGAAGACTCCTGGTGCGAATGGCAGCAAGCTGCAACTGCAGATGCTCTAGAATCATTCAAACACAGCTACACGGCCCTTCCTTCTGACGTTCTGGAAGCCATTGAGCCCATTTATAGTGACTTGAGCAACTACGCACTTTTGCAGCGATATCTTGGAGGTTTCACGCAAAATAATAATGAGAGTCGCAATCAACTTATTTGGAAAATCTCTCCAAAGTCAGTCAGTGGCACCTCTACAATTGTGGGAATTGCAGCTTATGTAGCTGCATGTACTTACAATGAAGGTTCTTTCGCTTTGTTGGCCTGTATGGAAGAGATGCAAATCAGTACAGGGCCAAAATCTCACGAATGGGCTCGACAAGTTGACGATTTGCGAATTAGTAGAGCAGAGGAGCAAGCGGCGCACGACAGTAAAGAAGAAAGAGTTTTGCGTAGACAAACGCAAAAAGATGCTCTCGATCATCTTGATGGAAGCCTTTTGCTCTACGGACCTGGCATCGACGACTTTGAGTGAGTATAAGAAAATTATCGAGTTTTATTTTGAATTTATAAAAATTCAAAGATAATTGAAAAATCTGAAAAAATTCATACGTATTCAGAAAAATGAACGAATCACGAAAAAAAATTGGGTTGCGGGGAAATTTGTTGACTAATTTTTTTTTTTCATCATTTTGTTAATAACATTTTGGAATTATTATTATGCAAAATTAATCTTTTGAGTACCTTTAATATGCATGAATTTTCTCAGATTTTTATGCAATCGAGAAGTGTTCTCAAACTTATGTGCAATGAGCGCTAAGCGACCAAACTCTTCTGCGTTTTTCAAACCGTTTTTCTGAGACTTGTCATATTTGAAGTCCGTGTGCACAATAACTCAAAATCTACTGGACCAATCGCTTTGAAATTTTGCACAGTACTTCTTCACATAATTCACCAGGTATTGTCGAGAGATTTTTTGTTTTTTAAAATAATTATTAATTTTTCAACAACAAATTAGCCGATTTTTTTTAGCGAAAATCGGGTTTTGGCTCCCAAGTGCTACAAAAAATCGAAAAAAAAAATCCTCCCATCATTACCTCGAGAAACATCTCCTTTAACAAATGTATTTTGATTTTTTTGTTTCAGATGATTCTGTTGCGAGTTTTGGTGCACACCACAAACCAACTTTTTTTCGAGGCGCCTCCGGGGTTTAATTTTCACTCGCTCAATTTTGAATATTTTGCAATGCAAATTTAGGAGAATGTTGTTCAAATGTTACTTTATTATATGTAAATTTTTCAATAAACGAACACTATTCGTTACGCCAAAAAAATCTTAAAAACATGCCTTTTTTCGCCGAATTAACTTTACCCCGTCCTTAAAACTGTATGGTTACCTGGAACGTCTGGGAAGACGTGCGTTGTACTGCGATACCGACTCCGTAATTTATGTAACGAGAGAGCAATCTGATGCCTACGAGCCCCCGATAGGCCAATTGCTTGGCGATTTAACTACCAAGCTAACCACCTATGGCGAGGGCAGTTACATACGAAGTTTCATTTCCGGCGGCCCTACATTTTATGCATTCATCGTGCGTGCGCCTGACGGGACAGAGAGTGAGGTTTGCAAAGTTAAGGGTATCACGCTTAATTTTGCAAACAATGCCTTAATAAACTATGAGTCCGTACGATCCTTCATCGTGGGCGAGCGAGAGGATCCTATTATACTGAGATACGACGCCATTAGACGTACAGAACTTCACCATGTTGTCACACGAGGTGAGACAAAAACGTGCAAGCCATCGAGCATTAAGCGAAGACGTGACGGCCAATATGGATCGCTTCCCTACGGTTATCGTCATTTGTAAAATATACTGGAAATATATTTTTTACGTAAAAACCCGAAAATCTTATTTAATATTGCACTGAGCCTAAATTTCCTCATTTACCGCGATAGACACGAGGTGGCAACATCCCTGGACTTCTATGATCTGCGGGCCGACAGGCTGCGGTAAAACGTATTTTGTTAAAAAATTTCTGAAATGTATCACGCGTATGAACAGCGAACGTTTCGAGAGAATAATATTTTATTATTCCGAGTGGCAGACAGCACATACGGGGTACGGTGATGCTATAGAATTTCGCGAAGGATTACCTCAGACTGCCGATTACTCAAACGTCCCCGGCGCGAAGCTCTTAAGGCAGGATTGTACTTTGAAACCATGAAAAAAACGCTATTTTCGTGAATTTTTTCTGAGAATACTATTAAGGATATCGATATGGGGTTTAAACTGTTCAATAAATACACTCTTTAAGTACATAAAATTTTTTTTTAAATATATTTTATTTATTTTTTGTACACGTAAAATATGTTTAAAGCCAACGCCTCGAAAAGCAGGTACCGTTGCCGTGGTCGTGAAATCTTCCCGACGGATAGTCTGAAACAAAAAAATCAAATAGTTTCATGTTCAGTATGTCTTCAGGAACCGACCTAACTAGAATATTTTATATACGTGCAAAATTAACAAAATGGCGGCTAAAATACAAAAAAAAAATCTGTTTTCTTGGGTCTTTTTTTGCAATAAAAAAATAGTTCTAATCAAAATTTTAAGTTGATTGTAGTTAGGTCGGTTGGTACACACATATAGAATATGTGTTCCAAATTTCATAAGGATCGGTTCAGTACTTTTTGAGTTATCACGACCACGGTACTTGAAAATGTCGTTTCGAGAAAAACGCGTTTAAAGTTTTGGTGAGCGATAAATCGTAGAAAAAATTATCTTACCCTCAATCAGCGATGCCTGGGCCATATAATATGCCTTCGACGTGTTCCAGGTGGGTGTTTTCATCCAATTTAGCCTTTTTTTTTAATTCTGCCCTCCTTAGAAGCCTCAGTCGAGCGGCGGTTCGCTCGAACGATGCGATGTTGGTCGCGCATAGTGGCGAACTGCATGACGGTTGGGCCGATTGTAATGCGCATGACTTCCATTATTTTTAAAACTGGGCTGAATCCTTCATTAAAAACGCAGGCAGCAGTGAGGCACGCAATTTTAACGAGTTTTTTGCCATTAAAGACATGTTTCGGTGCCATAGCCCAAACTGTAGAGTTGAAACATTCGTTGTTATTTTGAGTGTTTCCACCCAAACATCTCTCCAGTAATTCCGTTTTTGTTAGATCTTCGTAGATCGGCTTCAGCACCTCTTGTACGTCATTAGCAAGAGCAGGAGGATGTTTATAATTTTCTAAAGCGTTGTTTCATTCGGCCTTCTTATACTTGCACCAGCCGTCTGAACAGTACGTATGCTGTGGTTTGGAGTCTGTTGATATTTTGTGGTAATAGCCGGCCCAGATCTCGGTTCGCATGCTTTCTACTGAATTTGAATTCCTTTGAATTGCGAGACTGTAGTTTTTAGATAACTCTTTCATTAATTTGATAGTTAGATCAGCAGTCTTCACTTTTTTAATCACGACTTTTGGTTTCTTCACAACTATCTTCGGTGCAGCTACTTTTTTCGTTTTTTTTTCTCCGTCCTTCAGTTCTGCACTCCCAGCTTTTCGCCTTTGAGTTAAAATTTTCTTCGCATCACTTGCGCGTTTGAAAATTCGCATCATTTGCGCGTTTGAGAATAGCGCGCTCAGGTAGGTTCGTTCGAAAGGCGAAAAAGGATAGTTAGACTGCTTGGAACTTTATAAAATTTTGACCGAACATTCTTGAACATATTTACTTTCGAAAAATGTAAAAGAAATTTTTTTTTTCAAAGTTTCAAAGTAGAATACTGCCTTAATTATCGATGATCTAATGCGCGAAGCATCGAGCAATACCGTTGTCGATCTATTCACCAAAGGCAGTCATCATAAGAACTTGAGCGTTATTTTTATAACGCAAAATTTGTTTCATCAGGGCCAAGGCCAGCGGGACATCTCTTTGAATGCTAATTATATCGTTATCTTCAAAAACCCTCGCGATCGTGCTTAAATACAGCACTTGGCGCGCCAAATATGTCCCGAAAATCCACGATTTCTACAGGAGGCTTATTACGACCCAACATTAAACCGCACGGTTATTTGTTGCTAGATCTGAAGCATTCAACACCCGATAATTGCCGATACCGCATATGTATTTTCCCTGATAATACTCGCCATTTCGTTTACGTACCGCGAAAGAAATTAAAAAGCGGTGACACATATGGAGAATTGCCAGTTCTACGCCTGTGATGGCACGCAGCGGATCATCTCTTTGCAAGAAGAGCGTTGCGATATTGAACGCTCTTCAATATCTCACCAAAGAACAGCGTGAGGCTATTTTGCGGAAAGCGGATTCTCGTATAATACGCTGCATTTGCGAGTGCGCTTTAAACGTTCTTCGCAGTAATATTCCTCTCAAAGCCAACCAACGGAAAAAATTGCGCCGCCACGTGCCTCTTTTCAGGCGCTTAGCGGCAAATAGAGGCTGCTGGAAAAGTAAGAAGAAATTTGTCATTCAAAGCGGAGGATTTTTACCCCTGCTGCTTGCCCCAATCCTCGGTACCATATTGTCTAATTGCCAAATAATGGAGCATGCCAGGAAAATGGTTCTGGTGCCCGAGGAGTGTCTTTTATAACTAGATTCCCAAAAACGCAGCGTCAGCGATAGTGAGGCACGACCGATGAGCCAAGCGGAGAAAACAATTACGGCGACTCTGAATCGCCTTGATATGGAGATGAGCGAAATTCATAAATCTAACGCGTACGGCGACGAGCGAGAAAAATGGTTAGCGTATTTGCGTGTATTACAGCGTTATCTACATTTCGTCGATGGCGAACGAGAACAGCTGTATCATGATCTTGTGAAGGAACAAAAAAAAGACACACACCCCATGGAAAGATCAGCAGCAGTAGCAGCAGAAACACGAATGAACGATTCCATTATCGTTGAGAGTGTACCTGGGAAATTCCGCAATAAATCGAAACTCTTATTGCGACGCCTACATGATGCGCCGTCCTCAGATTTCTCTTGGGATGCAGCCGGTGTGGTTTCTGTCAATGGAGAAACAATCAAGCATTAAAATATTGTTGATCTTGTGAATGACGCAATGCGTGCGAGAAAGATGGCCAAACCGACGGCCCGTAGAGTCTTTGCAAATTGTTTAAGGGCTATACAGGCACCTCGCGAATTTATGGGAAATGACGAACTGTGGCTAGAAACGCAAGCCAATTCAACATTACGCTCGCCCCACGGTAACAGCACCACCGACGCTGACGACGACGGTGACGACGAAGACATTAGCGATACCAGTCATTCCGAGTTCTACAGCGGTAGCGAGAGCAACAAATTGGCCGCGCAGAGTAGGCGGGGTAAGAGAAGGCGGCTCACCTGGTCCTCTCTCAAACTGTCAGTATGAAAACACTTGAAAAAATTTATTTTGATCCTCCACATGAGGCGTCTTTTTCCGGTGCTACTAAACTGTTACGCGAAAGTCGTAAAAAGAAAATCTCCCCAGAAAAAACGATACAGTGGCTCGAAGCACAGGATGCTTTCACACGGCATAGAGCGATACGCCGGCGATTTCCCCGGCGCATCTACAATGTGCAGAACATTGACGATGTTTGGGAGGCTGATCTTGTAGACCTTCGTTCACTCAAAAGTTATAACGATGGCTATACCTATCTTCTTGTGGTCATAGATGTGCTCAGTAAGTACGCGTGGGTTGAACCGTTGTACGACAAGGCTGCTTTAAGGGAGCTTTCCAGTGTGACAGCCCGAAAAATCGCTGTTTTTCGCGATTTTTTTTTTTAAAGAAAAAATAATCTAATCGGTCTGGTTTTTTTTTGTATATTAATTGGGTATTGAAGAATACAAAACAATTTTTTAAAGATCGATTTATTTATTAATTATTATCTATAAAAATGATGAAACAATTGTTGCAGAAAATGCACTTGGATGTGGTGTCCACGTTGGGGGTCACAATTTTGATCCGAAACAAAAAACACAAAAAGATTATTGATCGGTATATAATTGGCTTTCGTGCTATGGAGGCTTTTTTTTTTTTTGCAAAAATGGCGCCGGTTTGAACAAAAAGTATCGATTTTAGCATTTTTTTTGGCAGTTTTTTTTACAAAAAAATAGGAAGATGTCAAAAAAAAAAAAGCTTCCATAGCACGATAAACAATGACGTTAAGAATATTGTGTAAAAAATTCAACTCGATAGCTTTAAAAATCTGCCCTCCAAGTTGGACACCGTTTTGAAAAATGCTGTTTCGAGAAAAACGCGTTCAAAGTTTCAAGTGAGGAAATTTTAGGTAAATCGTTTACTTACGGTCAATCAGCGATGCCAGGTCCATACAATATCCCTTCTGCTTCTTCGAAAAGATCGTGCTCAATGGATTGTTCAGTCCGACGAGCTGTCCTCGCCTCTTTGCTATCCAGGGACGCCCGGCGGTTTGCTTGGGTGATGCGCGCATTCTTGTACTTCGCGGCGAAATCTGCGGCGCTCGGCCCTATCGTGCATCCCATCGTCTCCAAAATTTTTAAAATTGGGTCGTAACCTTCATTGAAGGTGCACACAGCACACTGCGTAGCGATTTCTACTATCTGCTTGCCGCAGAATACGTGCTTTGGGGCTAGTTGCCACACACAGTGATTGAAGCTCTCGTTATTGTTTTGAGTGTTCGCGCCCGTACATCGTTCTAAGAGATCCTCCGTTGTTAGATCATCGTAAATCGGCTTTAAAACTTGTTGTACGTCTTCGTCGAGTGCTGGTGGATGGGTGTACTCCTCTCCTGTGGCCTCGGCCTTGCGCCATTCGCACCACGAATCTTCTCCCGGAGGGCAATACTCATGCTGAGGATTTTCATCAGTTGAGCTTTTGTGATGAAATGTAGCCCATATGGCTTTCCTCATATTTTCCACGGAATTGGAATTTCGACGAACTGCCAAGCCATAATATTCGGAGAGATTTGTCAATAATTTTAACGTCAATTGCGCTCTTTTCGGTTCAACAGCAGTTTTTTTTGTTTGATTTTTTTTAGTTTTCGGAGTACTCGAACGAGATCCTTTTTTTTCGGTTCACTCTCCATTGCTTTGTCTTCGATTTGCTTTTCGGCCTTTTTTAGTTGAACTAACCTTTTTCTTGCTTCGTTTCCCCTTTTATATACTCGCTTTTTCACGTGCAAAACGCATTCCTTTTTTTTTACCGTCAAATCGTCACCGTACGGCTTGGCTTCTAATAACATCTTGAATGTTTTTGTATCGCCGTCTCCTATATAGAAACCGTATTTCGCGTTGTGCAATTCTTCTGATCTCTTGAATATTTTGATTATACCGTCGACTTCCATTTTTCCCGCGCTGCCTTCATGATTGACGTTGCATTCGGATTCATGCGTCTCAAACCACGCCTCGTACTCGGGTGTTCCCTTTTGTCCTTTCCAGAATGCACAAGCCTTGCAGAAGCTTGATTTGACAGCAACATCCAAAACTTTGTTGGTATATTTTCCAATCACGGACACGATACCCATGCGCGACGTGAAACCGCGTTTCGACCACGATCCATCACCGGACACCGTCAGAATATCGCCCCAATTGTCTGCTTCCAAAGTTTTTCCCTTCTCTTCGGTACCTGCTTTTTTCACGACGGCCTCGTATATTGATTTCGCTGCAATCTGCAGGATTTTCACGATTCCATAATAGGTGTTATTATTGAAGTTTGCAGTTGAATCCATCAAGGCGATAAAATTTCTAATGCCATTTATGCCGATGCCGACCAATCGCATGACAAAGCAGAAACGACGATTGATTTCATAAGCATTTTTTATCAAAGGACAAGAATCTATCTCGGCCGGATCTGGACACGAACACTGAACACAAATTTTAAAGCCCAATCCGCGAATCGATTTTTTAAAAAACTTCACGTCGCTATTACACTTTTTGCACTTCAACAGTTCCTGAAGAGCGCCGAAAACCAAAAAGAACTCCAAAATCACATAGCTAAACGTTTGATCGATTCGGACTTCAAACTCTGGACTCTTTTTCAAGATTTTTGCTGCCGAAGTGCTCGCAAATGTTAGATCCGTTTCGATATCGTGTCGATTTGTTCCCTTGAAACCCGCGGATCTTTTTCGTTCATTTCGCGGATGTCCGCTTCTCGAGCCTTTTCTATCCTGCCATGCACATTTCTCTTTCGTAGATCTATCCATTTTGAATGTCGAAACCGAACTGAAAGACGAACCGGACTCACGTTGGAAGGTACACGAGCAGGTAGGAACGAGACAATAGAAATAACGGTCGCACGGGCAGACGGCCGACGCGGCAGCTGTAGCGCTCCGTTGCCTTCTTCCAAGAAATGCTGTACAGTAACCGAAATAATCTGAATTTCGGCATGAAAATTTCAGGGAATATTCGGAAGAGTGTATACTATTCGATAAAGCAGAAAAAAAATCGATTTTTTGAAAATTTCACACTGGAAAGCTCCCTTAACAGTGGCTAACGCTCTGGCTCGTATACTCTCGCTAAAAAGCACAAACGGCCGATCTCCCGTTTGCCTACAATCGGACAAGGGTCGGGAATTTACAGGGTCAGTTTTTCAGACTTTCTTACAGAAGCATAGTATTCAGTTTCGGGCGAGCCGCAACCCTGATGTAAAAGCAGCTGTTGTAGAGCGCTTCAATCGAACGTTGAAAGAAAGAATGTGGCGATACTTCACGTATTCGCGCCAAAAACGTTATATCGACGTTTTGCAGAATATAGTCTCCGCATACAATCGTACGATACATAGTGGCATTAGAATGACGCCCGCATCTGTGACATTGCTAACATCTGCCAAAGCGCGCGACAATCTAATACGGCGATATAAACAACAGCATCCTGTACAGCGGTCAGCTCCTAAATATAAGCTGGGCAATATTGTCCGCATCAGTAGCGCGAAGGCTGCCTTTGCTAAAGGATATGAGAGCGGCTGGAGCAGTGACCTGTTTAAGATACATCGTATATCCGTGAGTAGCCGACCTGTCGTGTACATTCTGCATGATCGCAACGACGAGGAGATTGACGGCATTTTTTACGAACCCGAGTTATCTAGAGTCCAAAGGCGGGGAAAGAAAAAGTAGGCCCGATGAGTGACACCGAGTTTTTTTGTAGTTTTACCTAGCAATAGCAGCATGAAGTACTACCCTAATAACAGGACGACGCAATATACCACACACTGGCCACAAAGTGGAAATTTACGCGGTAAATGGGGCGTTTCCTTAGCCGAAATACTCATACCGATGACTGTTCTACGCGTGCCGCCTGAAGGTGAAACAAACTTTATCAGTTTAGTGACGAACGCAGTGATCCCGGGTGATGAGGCCAATGTCGATTTTAAAAACGAAGGTGCTCGCGTACCATCTGAGGTATACCGTAGCGTCTCACAGTAGGAGAAAAGCCCAAAAACCTGGCCAAAACCTCAAATGACCTTTGACGGGAATGAAAATTGGCTTACAGGGGTTTTCAAGGTCGCTGATTACGAATCTGAAAGCCAAATTATCGTAAACAAAATGGCCGATCCAATATGGCTGACATGAATGTTAAAAAGTTGCCAGATGTCGACAAAAATTGGTATTTACGGGTTTTCAAGGTCGCTGATTACGAATCCGCAAGCCAAATTATCGTAAAAAAAATGGCCGATCCAATATGGCCGACATGAACGTTAAAAAGTTACCAGATGTTGACAAAAATTGGTATATACGGGTTTTCAAGGTCGCTGATTACCAATCCGATATCTATTGTTTATAACTTGCAACAAAGAGCTTACAGCAAATTGTTATAAACAAAATGGCCGAGTATCCTGCTAAATAGATAAATTAATATATTTAAAAAAATCATCATAATAAAATAAACGTGAACAGTGTATTCTACGCAATTATTATTTTTATTTCCAAAATACATACGGAACGTTTCAAAAATAGAAAATTTTATTCTTAATCAAAATCATAATCGGAGTCGGAGTCGGAGTCAGAATCATTATCCGAGTTTGTATCTATTACAACTCCCGGCACGGCTTCAATCTCGGCGCAAAATTCGTCTGCTGCAGCAGTCACTTTAGGAGCGATCAACATCGCTACAGCTTCCGGGGACAAACTCTTCAGCTTCTTCTGTGGTAGTCTTCTGACACTTGAAATGTACGGATCAGAAGTAACTAAGAGCCGATGAAAAACATCTTCCATAGTTTTAACCCTGGAACTTTTTCGCGCAAAATCTTCTCGATATCGTTTGATGTCTTTGTTTCGAGCTTCCTGAGCATCTTCGGATAATTGGCCGATTGGTAATAGAGCATGAGTTATTATCACTGGACCATGAATTAATAGTTTGTGCACCGAAGTAGGCATGGAGTACCAAGGGTATAATGCAACGGTCTTTCTTGCCGTTTCAATAGCATACTGTTCAAATCTTTCACAGTTTATCTCGTGGCCACACGATATAACTTGTAGGATTACGTACAAGCGTTTAATAACTTCTTCGTTGACCCCCGTTATCGCAGCGGAAACCGTCGAATTTTCAAAGAATCGCCGAGCTGTGTTGCCATCATTGCTGCTGCCGTATCCAGGCTTTGGGCGATCGATATTTAGACCCAATTGCTTCTTGAATCCTTCTTGAATGGCCCTCTTGCGTTCCTGGGTAATTTTTTTTTCTTCGGCACTTCAAGCTTGCCATTTTTTAATGCCGAGTTTGTAAGACACGTGTAAGCAATACTCGAAGCACCGTATCCACGCATGCAGCGTCGACAATCCGAACTTCAAATTTGTTTCATTGATTTCCCTTTGCAATACAGTGTCGATGGCATTAAAATCTTTGCTGGTTGCTCCACACAAATAGCACCGTTGAGCAGATTTCGTCAATGATACAGCGTTGCAAACTTTACCATCTATCATGGTGAACAACAACTTGTACATTACGGAGATTTCTTTTCCATCTATTACACTTTCGAATGGACGAAGTGACTTTATTTGTTCTTCAACAATTTGGACTTCATTAAGTGTTGACTCTGTGTCTTCGCGTAGAAACAGTAGTCTAAGCGGTCTACAAAATCGTGGAGACGAGGGGCTGGGGTTCTTCCAAACAACTATTTCTTCCTTCGATTGTTGATCATAACACACGAGTTGTAATGGCACGACTGAAGTAAAGAATACATGCGCATCAGATTTGCTGTCATCACTGAACGTCTGCTTATATTCACTTTGCCCAGAACTTCCATCGCAACCCCACTTGCAAATCAAGTCCATTTTACGAACATTATCTGGAGTCAATCTTTGAATGAGTACATTTTGGACGAGTAAAATACGTTCAACTGTATGATCTAATAGTGCCTGTAGTTGGACTTCTGCACTACTCTCTGTAATCCTGATTGCATCACGTGGTGGATAACAACGCTTTTTTGCTTTCATCACTTTTTCGTAAGACGGATATAGCTTACAGTTATTTTCCTTCCCTAATCTTCTCATTCCCTGGTAAGTACTCTTGGAGAATTTATATTCAATCATAGCGGAAAGTGCAGCCTCTTCGGATAAAGTAATTTCATCCGTTGCTGAGTAAGCTTTACGATACTTGGAAGCTCTTAAAGGACTCGTCATTCTTACGTCCTTAATAACTTTTGCGGCGTCGGATTGTCCTGAAGAGCGAAGGCTCATCTGAGTAGCGTATGCTAACTCGACCGAGTTGAACGATGTACGAATATCTTGGGTCTTCCTTCGTTTAGATCTTTCACTGGACATTGTAAACTCAAGGGACGGGCGGCCGCCCGTATTACCCGGGCTTGTTACTACAGTGTCTGTAGGTGCGGCAAAACATACCTGCTTGCTAAGCCATTCACCGTTATTCTTGAAAAATACACAGGATTTTCTGTGAGCTTGTTGCCACCTCGTTCTCATTTGATTGAAGAGTATCGAAAAAGTCTGTTTCGAGTCCTCAGGCACTACAACTGTACGTCCGGTGTCCTTGGAAATTTTTTCTACCATAAATTCGATCAAGGAAGCGAATTTATCGGATAAATGCTCGCTGATTATCAGAAATACTTCTTTCCTTGTCAGCACCAATTCTTTGTAACCGGATCCTGTAATAAAGACATAAAATTGTAGAAAATTGGTGTTAAAGGAAAAGATAAAATTTTCAATTAATACAAAAACTTGAACAATGTACATTATTTTACCAAATAAATAACCGCAATAATTGAAATAATTTTAAGAAAATTAGACAGAAAATATTGACATGGATTTGGTTAAAAGAAAGCTTTGCTTACTATATAATATATATATATTCAAATATTTTATTTGAATGTTATAACATTTCATTCATATTTAAGAAATTTTTATGTGGTTGATTTTAATATGTATATATATATATGCATACGTATATATCATAATTAAATCACAGAAAATTTATATATATATATATACACATACATATATATTAAAATAATTTATTTCAAGCGTATAACAGCCGTCTTGTCCGTTATGATGCTACTTCACCCATTCTCAGGTAGAGGCGCAGAGGCTGCTCAATAGTGCCGCGTGCACGCTCGGCTACCGCACGATGCGAAAAAAATCATAACGGACAAGACGCACGTTTTCCGCAGGTAACTCTTGTAAATTTCGAAAGCTTATACATTAAACTAAAGGCCGAGACTAGGAGCTTTGCAAAATGTGACAAAATATATAACTTTTCGGACCGTTGAAAATATAAGTTTTCAAAATTATTCAATTTTATTTATGCCGAAGGCTATACTACATTTCAATCATTTATACATAAACTTTAGATTCAACCGATGTAAAAACATGTTCTACATACCTCCAGAAGTCGTATCCATGTTGCAGAATTGAAATTAAACCCGTCACTTTAAAGTTATGGGTTTTTGAAGTCAGCGTTATTTTCGTCTGTTCAGCGCGTGACACGTACACTCTTCACGAACTCTAACTGCCAACTGACGCTGCGGCGCAGGTATACACTTAAAGGGCTTTCCCTTCCACAATAGAATGCAGTTACTAGTCCTCTACCTGAATGACTACTCAACTGACCCTATTTCGAAAATTTATTTTTTGGGGTTTTGGCCAGGTTTTTGGGCTTTTCTCCTACTGTGCGTCTCCACGCTACTCGAGGCAATTAACCAAATTCAAAGTATCGTAAGGCATTTGAAATTCCAGCATACTCTTAACGGCTATGTCTCGGTAGAGCGTGTCTGCACCGAGTGCAAAAATCTAGAACACGCTTTCCACTGTTCCCCCATAATTAACAAAATTTTAGGCTTCACTCATAGCACGGGTGTTGTGGTAGCGAATCAGTATATTGCGCCGCAGCCCGCTAGTCTCATGAACGGTATACCCAATATGTTGTTTGTTTATACGGATATTTGCGAGTCCTACATGACCGGTGATGTACACGCGCCATTATTACGTGTCGTTCCCTTTGACATTGATAATAATTATAATTACGGCTCTGTGAAAATCAAAAGTTTTTCGCCACCGCGGTACATACCTCTTCTGCGTACCAGCTTTCAAACGATAGATATCGATATAAGAGATGAGTTCAGGCATTGGTTGCCATTCGAGGGTGGAACGCTAACCGTGACACTCCAGTTCAAACGCCTAGCTTAGCTGCGGTAGAGAAAGAGAGAGAGAGCAACATGAATTACTACGATGCGTACTTTGACGCCCAAGTGGGCGCCGGTAGAACAGGGTACGGGGGAATTAGCCCAGTATATATAGGGTCGCCGAACCAGAGGGGTCACGGTATCGACAGTTTCCTTGGCAGCCTTTTCCGGCGCATTTTACCTCTCTTAACACAGGGGGCGCGCGCTGTCGGCAAAGAGGCTATACGGTCAGGCCTTAATGTGGCGAGCGATATAATGGATGCAGGAATTCAGCCTAGGGAAGCCTTCAAATCGCGTGTGCGCGAATCGGGTGTGAGTTTGAAGCGAAAAGCTGAGGAAAAACTCAATAGTCTTATGCAAGGCTCAGGATATAAGGCCTCGAAAATTCACAAGCTTGCGCATTCGCTCAGTAACTACAGCGCGCGTAGGATCGGCCTAAAAAAGAAAACAGCCGCGTTGAAGAAAAAACGTACAAATTGTGTTAAAAAAAAGAAGAGAACAGCTAGAAAAAGACCGCCGAAGAAGAAGAAGAAGTCGCGAGCTAGGTCCGTATCAGATATCTTCTCGTGAAAATGGCGTTCTTGCATGCCCATTCGTGTGAGTGCTTGAAGTCTGAGTTGGAACTATTCTCACTACCGCCGACTCAATCAACCATCGAGGGAACGCAACGGGTGCACTATAAACCGATCTCATCTCTGACGGATGATTCACGAATAGAATTTGTGGTACCTGGCCAAGGTGACGAATACATCGATCTTGCTCATACCATGCGAAGCATACGTGTCCAAATACGCTCGAGTGCAGTGAAACCCAACCCTACCATTAGAGTGGGGCCCGTCAATAATTTAGTTCATTCGCTGTTCAATCAAATCGGTGTATTTCTCAATCAGAAGCTCGTATCTCCACCCAATAATGCTTATGCATACAAGGCATACATTGAAAACTTATTAAATTATGGGCAGGGTGCGAAAAGCTCTCATCTTTCAAGTTGCCTGTGGTACAGTGATACGGCAGGTAAAATGGACGATGTAGCAGAAGCTAATGCAGGCCTTGCTAATCGTCGAATGGTCCTCAATGGGCGCAATGAGATCGATCTCCTCGGCCACCTCCATTGCGATATTTTTAATCAAGAGCGATTTCTTATAAACGACGTGGAGATGCGATTACGCCTTGTGCGTACCAGCGACGCATTCTGTCTTATGACTTCCTCGAAAGATTTCAGCATGCATATTACCGAGGCATCGCTTCTCGTACGCCGCGCTAAAATTTCCCCTGGTATACTTTTAGCTCACGCGCGAGCATTATCAAAATCTACAGCAAAATATCCTTTGACACGTGTCGAGGTTAAGTCTATATCGATGCATGCAGGAGTGCACGGCGATACTCTGGACAATGTTATACTGGGCCAACTGCCGAAGCGCATAATTATAGGGTTTGTCGATAATAAAGCATTCAACGGTATCCGCGCGTTGAATCCGTTTAACTTTCAGAATTATAAAATTAATTATCTCGCGTTATATGCTGACGGTGTACAGATACCGTTGAAAGCACTCCAACCTATCTTTGACGACACGCATCTATATGTGGATGCGTATCATACATTATTCTCAGGGACTGGCATTCACTTTCTCAATCAGGGTAATTCAATTACTCGCACAGCGTATCCCTAGGGCTATTGTCTTTTTGCGTTTGATCTAACGCCCGATCTTTCGGCGAACAGTAACAGTCATTGGAATTTGGTGAAACACGGTAGCGTGAGGCTCGAAGTACGCTTCGGCGAGGCAATAACTTCAACGGTAAATTGTGTCGTGTATGCGGAATATGATAACGTGGTGGAGGTTGATGCTTCCCGGCAAGTTATTGTAGATTTCAGCGGCTGAGCTCTCCAGTTCGAGCAGAGCGCTCACAGCAGAACCATCATGAGTATCGCGATAGACATACAAGGCTTAACGGATAAGCACTACAACTTTATACCGAAAGAAGTGGCTGTTGCATCAATCGATTCATCGTGGCACGATCATTGGATCGTCGCTCCACCTCACACATACAGACAATTACCGTCGGATGGTAAAAAAAGGAAGAACGAGCGGGTGACGCGGGAGCATCACGGTATAAAATGGTTCGAGGGTCATACACCATTACGCTGTTTTGAGAGAATTTTGAGGGCAATCGCTAACGATTCTACGCGGATATTTGTACGAGGTCTTGCTAAATCATCCTATTTAGCGCAACTCCCCGGCTACTATATTATAAATTTGGAGGAGGATGAGGATAATATCTCATTTCAGCATCTTCCGGGAGCCGGTACACATTGCTCATATCACGCCGCGATACGGGAAAATCAATCGTATAAGTGTGCCCTGGATAATGTGATGAGGATTAAAACGCTGCTCTGTCAGAGTGAACGTCGCGAGTCGCTATGGGAATGTAGGACAACAACAGCGTTATCGGTTGGCTTGCCCTGCGGCGAGTCCTGCTATGAACAGCCTTCAAATCCTCGACTCTCTACGTGATATAAAAAATCACGCTGTTGGTGTATACCCCGCAGATCGCTTACCAAAAGTTTGGACAAAACCAACGGCTATTGTCGCGAATACTGATAGATATAAACAGCCCGGTACCCACTGGATCGCCATGTACGTCGATCCAGAGGGACGCGGATGGTACTTCGATAGCTACGGACTACCACCAATCATGCCGCAGCATCTCCGTCGACTCCGAGGAAACTGTAAACTCTTCCGATACAGCACTGATCAGCTTCAAGCTGCGGATTCGCAGTGCTGCGGACAGTATTACATTATGTTTCTTCATTATATGTGTACTGGCTTCGGTATGCATAAGTTTAGAAGCGTATTTTCAAATGATCTATCACGCAACGATAAAATAGTTGGCGACTACTACAAGACATTTAGCCATAAGCAGAATAAAGCTACGCGTAAAATGTTCAATAAAGGTCTGCCCGTAGGAGGCAGCAATTCCTTCAATCATAAAAGTTTACATTGTGTACAGGGCTGCTGCTCCCGTAATCGCTAACCGTTCAATAAAATGATGACACTTGGAATATTTCTCTGTGTCTCGAACTTTATTCAGCAGCGCATAGCAACGACATCGTCAGCAATTTTGCTAGAGACTCCGCCTGGCGCTCTTCGACATCAGCCATTTTGTTTTGCGCGACTCTTGGCGAAACGCGGTGGGGGGAAGCTGCGGGTATGGTGGGTGGGTGTAGCAGAGATACAAGGGATCAGTCGTTCCGCATTGTTAATTGTTTTCGGGCGGCAACAGCAGAAGCATATGCAGAGGAAGCGGTGCGAGTTAAAAGTTCGCGTTGAAGCATTCTTGCAAAACTTAGCTGCTCTTCAAATACTCATCCAGAGAGGAACAGCATTACAAATTTTAACCCGTGAAATTCAAAAGCTCGATATCAGCGATGGATTTCTCCCAAATCAACAAGATCGGAAAGTTGTCGGACTTCCTGCCGACGAAAAAACTGTCGTGGCTTTCGCTAAACAACGACTACAAGATTTCTGATGTACGGCCAGTAAAAACACGCTTCGGGCCCCGAATCATTATTGAAGTGGACAGGGAGTTCACGTGCTTTCTACCATCCAGATTCAGCAAAGTTCTGGAAAACGAAACGCTGTTCCAGCAGACGGTAACGGCTGAGCACGAGAATAATCTTCTCATGGAGTTCTTCGGGGACGATTTCAACACTCTGGAATTCAAGCCAGCCGCCGAATGGTGCAGCGTCTGGAGTTCCCGCGAAAGACCACGACATCTCACTTGCGTGATTCAGTCTACCCAGAGCAGCCATGGCAAACGAGGCTTCCGATAATCGCTGCTATAAACCGTGCCCGCTGCTACTACAAATATCCCATAATCTCAACAATTGCTTGACAAAAAGTGTGCGGTTGGGTATTGAAGTTATCGGTGCTAATCAATTACACCCTGTTATGCGTTTCACATGCGACAGCAACGGTTGGACAACGCTAAATACTCCGTCGTGGTTGGATTTTCGCGAATGTCTCTCTACGATCACAACGTATCTCAACGGCGAGGGAAACACTCCTACGGTCCACACCGTGGTTTCCTGCGATAGTTACAATTTAGAATACGGTGAACATCTCAACCGGCCCACCGTAACTATCCAAAACTGCAACGACTACGGAGCAAATGCTATACATCGTGCGGCGCCATTCTTCACCTTCATAAAAGATGACTTCGTCGTGCTGCAGCTATTGGAGGAACGCATAAACGGCTACATGGCATGGCTTCATCACTCCACCGAAGACGTGACAAAGTGTAAAAATGCACTTGTCAGCGTAATCGCAGCCGATATATTCAGCATGACAGCGCGTCGCTTACGGCGACGGGTTCGTAAAAGGAAGACGAAAATTCAGGAAAGCGTTTAACGCACCCTATCCTGTAAGCCCGGCGAACTCTCCGCACGCGCCAGAACAAGCGTCACCGATAATCTCATAAACCATCAGTTGAAAGGGTTAATTAACAGCGATATCATGTACGTATCATAAAAATGTATACTTTGTGAACATATTTTAATAAAACAAAAAAAGGGGCCGCTATGGCGAACCTTCCGCTCCGGCAATCCCCCTCCACACCCCGCTGGGGCGCGGGGGCGATAAGGACGGGGATCCCCACTCCATCCCCACCACCTCGGCTACCTAGGAGTGGGGGTAGGAGTGGGGATGAGTAGTGGGGGTCGCCATAGTGGCCCCCATACTACTTCTGTCAACGACAAAAACTTGCACGCATAAAAACACGAAAACCGATGTTAATCACCGATACGCCCAACGAAATACTTGAGAAAATTTCCCTCGACACGGTCGGACCTCTCAATATAACACCTTGAGGCAATCGTCATATTCTCACCATACAGGATAATTTTTCAAAATTTTGCGCAGCAATACCGGTTCCGAACATTAAGGCCGAAACTCCAGCACTAGCGCTATCAAAGCACTGGATCGCCTTATACGGCCCTCCGAAATCCATCCTCACTGATCGCGGTACTGCATTCACCAGCAACCTTTTTCCGCAGCTTGCGGAAATTTTCAAGGTCAAACAGATAACAACTACGGCATATCGGCCCCAATGGGACGGATCACTCGAACGCAGTCACGCTGTTCTAGCTGATTATTTGAGAGCCTTCCACGGTCGTTTTGATGACTGGGACGAATCACTGCCTTTCGCGATGCACGCGTACAATACGTCCGTGCATACGGGGACAAATTTTACCCCATACGAACTGATGTACGGAAGAAATTCGCGCCTGATGTCGGCGTTCCCATCTGTCGAGAGAATTGACACATATACCGAATACATGACCGACTTCATAACTCGACTCAATGAAATTCGACGCTGTCGCGGCGAGGAATCTCGACTCAGCAAAACGACGGTCGAAACAATATTATGATCGCAACGCACACGCTGTTTCGTTCAATGTGGGTGACGATATTTACGTAATCCAAGAACCGCGAAAAGGGAAACTCCGCTCTCTATACAACGGGCCTTTCGAGATTAGTAATGTCACAGAAAAGGGAAACGTTGCGTACATAAACAGTCGTGGCAAGCTCGAAATGAAACATCCCAAGAAATGCAAGTTGGCCATATAATAATCGTTCAGTGAGTCTCTGTTTCAGGTCGGTTCGGAAGAGGATGGACAAGTACCTCGGCGTTACGATGATCTTAGCCGCTCTTGGCACCAGTATCGCCGATACAGGTTACAATTTGCGAGAAGTTCAGGACCATCCGGGCACCTTTTATGAAAAGTTATCCGAGTTGAGGGTCACGAACACGCAATGGAAAATCGTAACCTACATCGACATCAGTGGTGTCCTGTCATACGAACCTTGGCAGTCTGGACAGGTCTTTCAACTTCTGGCCCACTGTCATAAACACCTAACATCCGACCACTGCGCAGGCTTCGTGCCCGGAAACCGCCTCATCGGCCGACATGAAACCTTCCGGGGTTTACAAAAGCAAATCATGCACCTCGTATCGCCTCAAGGAATACCCGGATACATCAGGACACCTCCACCCCGAGGAGCTCCACTGGCGTTCGTTGGATCGATAATGTCTACCTCCCACCTGCTGCCCTAAACATCAGCCAGCTGTCACCTCCAGTGTTGGAAGAACACGAGAACCTGGACCCCTGATTCTCATCTCAAAGTCCCCAGCATTGAAAGAACGACTTCATCGTGCCGATATCAGCCTTGATGCCGCCGAAAAACATCTAAAGGACCTAACGAAAAAGAAGCGAGGCATCAAGTGGTATAATAATCACCGAACTTGGACTTCCGGGAGCATCGGAATTTCAATGGCTACGTTTTTGGGACTAGCTGTTTACGTTCTACGCAGCACCATCCTGTCGGTTCTCATAGCATCCTGCGGGAAGTGCTTCACATCTCGCCGCAACAAACCACTCCAGCCGCCATCCAGTTATCAGGAACAGCATGTCCTCCCTATGGTGGTGTACCAACCAACTTCTACAACTTCATCGAACGGGACGACACCGGCGATTACACTAGTTTCTTAAGAGTAAAATACGCCCTTTTTGTGACTCGGGGACGAGCCACTTGAAGCTCGTGAACTCCATCCCCGCGCTTCCATCCAATAAGGGGGGTGTTACAGCCGGATATTATTTTTCCATAATTCTCCTTCACAATCCCTCTAATAGATTTTCACATACGTTATAGCGATTTAAGTCCTTCGGAATTGAACTAATTTGAACTTTATATTGCAATGTCATGCATTCTCCGAGCACAGCTCGCATTGAGAAACCAAAATTGATCCGCTTACTTTCAACCCCGATTTCTTCACAATGCTGATGTCTTCATCAGCAACTTGCGGAGAGAATGAACTTCAATGAGGAGTCGGAAAAAGCCACAACCGCTCAGCCTATGCCTCTAAGTGACGAAATTCGAAATACGTCATAACTAAGTGACGTATTGCGAATTTCGTCACCTAGAGGCAAGCAAAATTGCTAATTGGCACTAAAATTTAGAGACAACCCACCATCGAGTTGCAATAATTTACGTTAGTCTCTCGCGAATCTTAGGACTGAGCGGAGCTCAACAGGGGCCGAGGCTCTCTGTACCCTGAGTCTTTTTCCGTGCCCATAGAAATTAGTTCCGAGTACGCGTCTTCGATTCTTAGCGATCAAGCATCACTACCCGAGAGTTAAGTGTGGCACTGAGGTGCAGCGTCTCATCACGCCTCGCAGGCTAAAAAGAACTCATTACTGTGTAGAAATAAATATTCGTTCATCCAATCGTTCAAATAATAAACCCCAACTCGTAATTTGCGTACGTAAGTGTCGTACTATTGAGCTGTCTTTGAGGAGACCAGAACGTCCAGCGTCAGCACGGTATCAAATTACAAGCTCATCAAATCGTAAGCTCAATCAACCCATGTTTAATGGAATAATTTCCAACTTTGTCAAACCGATTTAACCAATGAAAGAAAACTGCAATAATAAGCTAAATTGTCAATCATAATTATCTGTATCAAAATTGTAACCTCCATTTCCAATTTCTCAAACATTGATAACGAAATATATACATATGTTTCGACAGAGCATACTTGTGTCTTTATTCAAAAGGCCCAAGACCCTTATATTAACTGACTAGATAGGTGCGCCAAGCGCTTTAATAGCTAACCCGAAAAAAATATTGAGATAGATCGGAAAACTCCGACTTTAGAGTCATTCCAAAATAAATCTCAACCCGCTCGGTAAGACGAGCGAGCATAACAGATAAAACAAGCAATCTCACCACCAATCTTACCAACCCTATCATTTCTTATCATAACGTAGTTTTTTAGATTAACAAGTTCCTTCGGAATGCATGCGTGCAGCCAAGTATCAGATGCAGAGTAACGTGAAAGTTAGCTTCAAAATAGACTCTTACAAAATCAATATGCGCAATGAGGGAGTTTACGTTGAAATGAGCAACTCTCGGCCCAGGCTCAAGGGATGCAGGAGGCATAGAAGACGATGTATCGGACCTGGGACGCAGCCGAATCGGCCTGACCGAGTCAAACTAGTTGCTTTAGATCTTCTGGACAGTTGATAACAATAGGCGGTTGCCCATCGGCCTTTCAAACATAAATGGACGTGTTCCGTGGTCATACATACTTATAGCCAGCCCGTGACGCAATCGCTTTGGCCTGCCGCAGGAGCACATAAACTTCAGAGGGAAGCATGATATTGACGAAAAATTTTCCTGGGAGATTTCCGTCATAAACTTCGCTAATCAGCAAGTCTTTTCTTGATCGTGTTGCGTTTTGCGCGCGCCCGAGAGAGAGTGAGAGAGAGAGAGAGGAGAGAGAGAGAGAGAGAGAGAGAGAGAGAGAGAGAGAGAGAGAGAGAGAGAGATTGATGTTTATTAGCTTTCTCAGCTATTTGTTATACATAGTATTACATATTTCTTTAAATCTATTTCCTTAAATCTAAGTACATATTTCCTTAAATCTATTTTCCTTAAATCTAAATAGATATTTCCTTAAATGTAAGTACATCTCCCTTTACTGACGACACAACGTATTCTTTTAACATTCGTTTGAACTGCTCAACTTTCTCACATCCTTTTAGATCAGCTGGTATGCATTATACATTTTTACTCCGTCGTAGTACATGCTCTTTTGTGCGCTTCGCGTTTTTCGAAATTGTATGACTATATTTCCCGCTTGTCGTATTTCCCTACCACTCCTCATTCTCACTATTTGTAACCGACTTTTCAGTTCTTTCGGCAGTAGATATTTCACCGCTTTAAATATAAATATACATATATTATAGTACAATCTTTGCCTCACTGACATAAATTGTACCGCACTCGACATATCTTCCACCTTCGTGTATCGATTGCATTGCAATATGACTGTCATCGCTCTGTTTTGCGCGATCTGTAGTTTATTCAACTCGGTTTCTCCCATACCCACTAACAGTGTTGCACAATATTCGAAGTGAGGTACGATAATCGTCTTATATATGACACATCTCGTATACGCGGATACGTAATGCCCTATTCTGTTTTGGAAACTTGTTTTTTACCAATTTTTTTTAACATGTACTCACAGTGATCTTTGAATCGTAGCTTACCGTCAATAATTATACCCAAATATTTCATCGCCTCCACTCTTTCCAGTTCCGTTCCATCCAGACACTTAAGTACAATATTCGCACTCACGCTTTTCCTTACACTGCTGGCAATCATGTATTTTGTTTTTTCGACATTCATTTTTAATTTATTTGTGTCCATCCATTTTTCCACTATATTCAATAACATATTCATCTTTCTTTCCACTTCCGCACTGTTTTTACCAGTTACATATATCACGGTATCATCAGCAAACATTTTTATTGCACAGTCCTCGGGACACAAATTAACTATATCATTTATATATATAATAAATAACAATGGCCCTAATACGGACCCCTGTGGCACACCATGTTCATTGCAAATAATTTCAGACCATTCATCATTGAATCGGGCTCGCTGTGTTCTATTACTTAAGTATGTACGGAACCAATCTAATACCCTTTCTATAATTCCATATTGGTATAATTTGTCTACTAATATTTCCCTGTCTATTGTCTCAACCGCTCGTCTTAAATCTATGAATCCGACCATTTTTCCTTCACTAATGTCCATTTTCCATTCATCTCCAACAGTTTGAATCGCCGTTTCGCACGAATATAGCTTTCTAAATCCCGACTGATGTTCCGTTATAATGTCATTGGCTTCTAGATGTTTTTCGATTTGATTTTTCACAGCTAATTCTAGCACTTTCTCGTACAGTGGCAACATATTAATTGGCCTGTACTGACTGGCTTCCGCGGCCTTGTTCATATTTGGGATCGGTATAATCGTGGAAGTTTTCCAGCTGTCCGGGCAACATCCTTATCTAAGCGACCCATTTATTATTTCTACAAATTCCTCTTTGATTGCACTAAACGCCAATTTTAGTATATCACTTGATATTCCTTCTTCTGTTCCCTTCTTTTTTGGAAGTTCCATCACTAGCTTCTCTAGATCCTTTATTTCAACACGACTAAATTTGTCCATTATTCTTTCCTTATACATCCCAACTCCCGGTATAATCCTTCGCCTGTTTGGACTCCCTGACGTATCCCGCTGTATTGAATTAACTATATTGTTTATACTTTGTACATAATACACATTAAATTTATCAGCTATATTAGATCCCATCATGCCCTTCAATATCTCAAAATCTATGTTCTCTACTTCCCGTGCACCCATTGGTTCTCCTCTAATCAATTCTTTTAACGTTTTCCACATTTTTGTAGGGTCCTTCTTATTATCGTCTATCGTCTCTTCATAATATTCCTTTTTGTTGCTATTATTAATTTAACTACCGCATTCCTTTCTATTTTAAATTGCTGCCACTGC
>OX632363.1:6002106-6074589 GCA_951751655.1 Ophion costatus
AGTCGGCGGTCAAGCGACACCAGCGCCCAGACGGCCGAGAAAACAGTCTCTCGTGCCTCGCGCAATATACTGATCTCACTCTCATGTACATAAAGTCTAAGTTCTTCTGGGATCGCTTCGTGCGACTACCTCGTGGTACGTGCTCCCGCGATACCGCAATTCTCGATCTCTACTTGAGGCGATCTTAATAAGTGTTGTACCTGCAATAAATATAGCTATTGTTATCATTGCGACCTACTAATCATTCATTCCTTGGCGCTCTTGTCCCCATAACTGGTGACCCCGACGTGATCTCTGCGGATTTCGCGTTCAGAGATCACGTGGCGCGCCGCGCCGGAACGCGCAAAGTGCCGGTTTTTGTTTTTTTTGTCTCGTTGTCGTGCACGTTAGTAGCTGTGCACCATGGCGACACAGCAGACCCCGGTGAATAGCAAAACCGGTGACAAGAATTTCGACAGTGAGCTAACAGCGGCACAAAGTCTTTTCAACTTTCCGGCCCCAACGAGCACCGTCGACACGTCTAGAAGTGCGGTGACACAGCTTTTCCCTCCACGTACCTCAACGGTCGAGGCCGTGCAAAAATGCACACTTCCGACATTCTGGAAAACGAACCCAGAAATGTGGTTCCTCCAAGTTGAATCAGTGTTCCAATCCAATGGCGTACGGTCCGACGCCAACAAGTATCACCTCGCCGTCAGCGCTCTCACACCTGAGGCAATCGTCGCAGTCAGCGACATCATCAAAGCGCCGCCGGCGACGAACAGGTACGAGTACTTAAAAACGCATCTAGTCAATCGCCTCTCCGAGTCGGCAGACCGACAACTACACAAATGTCTCGTCGAACTCGAGCTCGGTGCAAAAAGGCCTACGGAGCTCCTTCGGGAGATGAGGTCTCTGGCCGGCGACAGAGCCACAGAGGATGTGTTAAGAGTGCGGTGGCTCGCACTTCTTCCACCCACGCTGCAAAGCCTCCTGAGGGTGTTTCAAGCCTCGTTGTCGCTGGATGAGCTCGCTAAGGGTGCGGACACCTTTCTCGAGAACGGGTTTAGCCATACCGTCATGGCTGCATCGTCACTCTCTCGGCACAATCTTTCGCCGTCTCGAGGGGTTCCGCCGCCGCCGCCTGATCCAGTCATGCTGGAAATAAGAGAAATTCGAGAGCTGCTCTCGCAGCTTATCACGCTCAACAAAAATGTTCTCGGCGCCAGCAACAAGACTAGCCACAGGAGCCGCGGCCGCTCTTCCAGACCACGTTCAGCGACTCCCGTAGCCACGGCTACTGGTCTGTGTTTCTACCATCAGAAATACGGCGCCAACGCACGCCACTGCCAAGCGCCGTGCGCGCACCCGAATAATACACACCAGCAATCGGGAAACTAGACGTGCTATCCTCCGTACAGGCGGTAGAGGATGGCAACAACAACGTTGTATCCGCAGAGTGCCGCCTGCTCATTTACGATCGACATCTCAATCTACAGTTCCTGATCGACTCGGGATCAATTGTCTCGATTATGCCCCGACTTGGGTCCTTCCGCCATGCAAAGCCCACGGACTGTAAGTTGTACGCGGCAAATGACACGGTCATCAACACCTACGGTCAACAGACTCTCAAGCTCAACATCGGCTTGCGACGCGAGATCCGATGGATGTTTGTCGTCGCCAACGTCACAACAGCAATCATCGGAGCTGATCTGCTTGCCCATTACGGACTGCTGATTGACCTGAAGGGGCGCTGCCTCATTGATCGACAGACGCTGCTTTCAGCCGGCTGCAAAATAGCCCAACCAGCGGTCCACACCGTTTCGACAGTCTCTTCAACGGACGCGACTTCTCCGGCGCTGCAGCCTGCTTACAGGCAATTGCTCTGTAAATACATTGCTATCACTAAGCCAGCGCCAATATCACTGCGAACAGACAACCCAGTCGCCCACCATATTATCACCACAGGTCCACCAGTCGCCGAGCGCACACGTCGTATCACGGGTGACAAATATCAGGCCGCGAAGGCTGATTTTGAAATGCTGCTTCATTATGGCGTCATCCGACCCTCAAGCAGCCAGTGGGCCAGCCCCATTCACATGGTGCCAAAGAAGCAAGGTGGTTGGCGTTCGACTGGGGACTATAGAAAACTGAATCAACAAACTGCGCCGGATCGTTACCCAGTTCCTTACATTGAGGACATTCTCCAGCGCTGTCACGGGCGTAATTGGTTCTCAACCATCGATCTGGTGCGGGCGTACCATCAAATGCCGGTTGCTGCAGAGGACATTCCCAAGACTGCGGTCACGACGCCGTTTGGCCTATTCGAGTTTTGTGGAATGCCACCTGGTCTGCGAAACGCAACACAGACCTTTCAACGTCACTTGGACACCATTCTACGAGACGTCGACTTCGCAGCGTGCTTCATCGACGACCTCATCATTTTCTCGAACAACGAGGAAGAGCATCTACAGCATCTGGAGCAGATCTTTCAGATCCTGCGCGACAACAACCTGGCAATCAATCCGAGCAAATGCCAATTCGGCATGAGCGAAGTGACCTATCTGGGCTATTCGCTCGACGCCAATGGATTCACTCCACCAGATGACAAGGTCCAAGCAATCCTCTCGTTTCCGAAACCGGAAACGATATCGGACTTGCGCAGATTCCTCGGGATGATAAACTATTATCGGCGCTGCGTACCTCATGCCGCCGAGATCCAAGCTCCTCTCAACGAGTACATGAAGAACGCGAAGAAACGCGACAAAACCAAGGTCCCTTGGACTCCAGAGTCGGAACGCGCACTCGAGCGGTGCAAGCAAGGCATAGCCTCTGCCACCAGGACGGCGTTCCTCGCGCCCTCGGCACCACTCGCACTCACTACCGACGCCTCCGATTTCGCCATCGGCGCGTCTCTGGAGCAACTGGAAGAGGGGTCCTGGAAGCCACTCGGTTTTTTCTCGCGGAAACTCTCCCCAGCCGAGACCAAGTACAGCACGTACGACAGGGAGCTCCTCGCGATATTTGCGAGCATCAAATTCTTCCGGCACATCCTCGAGGGACGCGAGTTCGCTACCAAAACCGATCATCGCCCACTAGTCACCGCCTTCTCCCAGAGAATAGACAAAGCTTCGCCTTGGCAGCTGCGGCAGCTGGACTTCATATCTCAATTCAACACTACCATCGCACACATCAAGGGAGAGGATAACGTGGTGGCTGACGCGCTGTCCCGTATAAGCGCTGTAAACATGCCGAGCGTTCTGCACTCCGAAACCATTCGTCAAGCTCAGGCAACCGACGTCGAGTTAGAGGCGCTGCTGCAACACTCATCACTCGACTTGCAAGAGATCACCGTCGAAGGACACGCCATCTTCTGCGACGTCTCGACGAGCTGGCTGCGGCCATATCTGCCTGCCAGTCTCCGCAAACGTGCCTTCGACATCGTCCACGGTCTGGCGCACCCAAGCGGTCGGGTAACGGCTCGTCATCTCCGAGACAAATTTGTCTGGCCGGGAATCAAAAAGGATGCCGTTCGCTGGTCGCGGGAATGCATGCCCTGTCAGCAGTCGAAGGTGTCTCGTCACAACCGCGTCGAGCCCAAGCACATCGACGTACCGGACAACCGTTTTGACCACGTGCACCTGGACCTCATTGAGCTACCACCGGTGAAGGGTCTACGGTACTGTCTGACAATGATAGACAGATTCTCTCGATGGCCAGTCGCTGTCCCGCTTGCGAACATGGAGGCTGACACGTGCGCCACCGCTTTCTACGCACATTGGATTGCGCAATTCGGCACACCACTGACCATCACAACAGACCAGGGAAGCCAGTTCGAATCCCGGCTGTTCACAGCTCTCGCTCGCATGGTGGGCGCGAACAAAATACATACGACGCCCTACCATCCTCAGTCCAACGGCCTGATTGAGAGGTGGCATCGTACGGTGAAGGCTGCGCTCATGTGCAATGCTCCGACACCGTGGCCGAAACTGCTACCGTCAGTTCTCCTGGGACTCCGCACATGCGTCCAGGAGGACCTCAAGGCCTCACCAGCGCAGCTACTTTACGGCACGGAGTTACGCATTCCAGGCGAATTCTTCGTTACGGCCGATTTACCTGCTGACCCGAACTTCTTCCTCGAGAAGTTTCGGGAACATATCCGTCAGGTCCGTCCAACGCCAACAGCTCACCATACTAAGTCGCGCTGTTTCATCCTCAAGGAGCTCTACACCTGCCCTCACGTGTTCGTCAGAGTGGACGCGGTCAAACGACCTTTAGATCCCCCGTACTCCGGCCCACATGAGGTCATCAACCGAGTGGACGACCGGGTATTCATCGTGCGCATGAATGGGGCCGAGAAAGCAATCGCCGTGGACCGTCTAAAGCCGGCGTTCATCGCAAAAATCGACCTACCCGAGGCGGCTACCCTAGCCGAATCGCAGCCGTCACCGTCATCGCTCGACTCATCCCAGCCTGAATTCTGGCATCCTCGGATCATCGGTCGACGACGATGGATCGACCGATCAAAACCTACGCTAAAGCTACCAAAAGGGTGTCGTTTCCTTCCTTGCCCAGTCAGGTCCCTGAGGGGGGGATGGATGTGGCGGCTGGTCGGCCACTGCAGCGCCCGGCTGCGACGCCAGTCGGCGGTCAAGCGACACCAGCGCCCAGACGGCCGAGAAAACAGTCTCTCGTGCCTCGCGCAATATACTGATCTCACTCTCATGTACATAAAGTCTAAGTTCTTCTGGGATCGCTTCGTGCGACTACCTCGTGGCACGTGCTCCCGCGATACCGCAATTATCGATCTCTACTTGAGGCGATCTTAATAAGTGTTGTACCTGCAATAAATATAGCTATTGTTATCATTGCGACCTACTGATCATTCATTCCTTGGGGCTCTTGTCCCCATATGAACACCGCTACCAACGCCATCACTCGGCCTCGCGGGACAACGGGCTCGCCTTCCGAGGCCTCGCATCGCCATCCCCCCAAATCCTCTCCGCCGTATCGGCCGGGGAGAATATCGATTTGGGGGATCGATCATCGGCGACGGTCGGAAGGGCGAGCTGCGGCGACCGGCCGAAATATCGATCGGAGGTCCGCCATCTCTAGTCCGCGTGGATCGAGGCGAAGGAGCCGGCCGGCGTGGCCAGCATTGAATCTCCGAGCGTGGTCAGCGAAGGACGCACCAGTACAAAGCGAGCATATCGAGAGAGCGAAAGAGAGATAGAGAAAGAGAGAGAGAGAGACAGCGACGTACGCTCTTCTTTCATATTATATCACGTAAGTCTCTTCTCTTTTGTTTCTTTGCGAGAGCGGCTACGAGCCGCTGTAAAGCCAGTGCGGAATATTTCATCGCTCGGGCGATTTGACGTGCCCCTTCCCTCCTCCCGTGATATTTCCCCTCGCCATCCTTTTCCGTGCGTGTTGCCGAAATAGACTTTTTGTTAATTAGAAATAGAAAAATCGCGCCAAATAACGAGTTTTGTAAAATAGAAATCGAGCCGAAAAAGTTTTGTGAATTAGAAAATAAGTCATTGTGTGATAGCGAGATTTGTAGGAAAAAATGTGTACGAAGGTGCGTGGCGGGTTCCCCGCCGTCCCCCGTGAAAATTCCCCTCGCGCGCGCGTAGCCGCGGTCGCGCCTCGACCGACGGCCGAGCCGATCGGAATGATCGCGGTTTCGATTGTTTTATCGCGCGCTTATTGGTCGTGATTAATTATAATAATTTTGTGAAATATCCCGGAAAATAAAATAGTCGTGGTGATAACAAGCTCTCGAATCGGAGAACCCAGTCCGCACCCAGATACCCATGAGACGTCCCCCCCCGCGCAATTGTATCGAGTCTCTTGCTCGCCGGGCAACCGAGCGATTTGTTTTGATTTTTTTTTCCTTCGTTGTCGCGTGAGACGCAACTGCCCGAGCAAGGCTGGCGCCCAACCACACTAAGAAATAATACATGCGGAATCAAATAAAATATTTGGAACAGGTCGAGAAATTAGGTCGGGACTTCGCGTGTCCAGTCACCCGTAATATTCGCGTCAATTATTATCCTTATTATTATTATTATTATCATTATATCGTCTTTTTATTTTTCTTAGTGTTGTAACTCATTAATTTAAATTCCTTTTTTTTATATCGAGTCATGTTTTCTTTTTATTGTGAATAAAATAATATTTGAAATGTTAGCATTGAATAAACCTTTAATTATTTTCCCTTCCCTCTTCCACCGCTTACGTTAACACGCGATACCCATCATAAAATTGGCGCCCAACGTGGGGCCCGAAAAACTTTCGTTTTTTTTTTAAACAAGAGCCACCACGACTATTAGTGTTATTATTTTTTTTTTCTCGTTTATTACTATTATTAATTTTCGGGATTATTATTATTATTTGAAATTGTGATTTATTTTCGTTTTTTTTTGGTATTACGTTAAAAATTATATATTTTTGTTTAAGAATTGGATTGTTGAAATTTAATTTTTTTTTGAAATCCGAATTTCCCCCACCCTTGACGGGTATAGCCTGTCCCGCCACAGCACCGGTGGTCAGAATAATTTTGAAAAATACAGAAAATTATTTAACAAAATAATAAAATAAAATAAACATTTTGTTCTCGCACACGAATAATATTATTTTTTTTTGACAAATAAATAAACGAAAATAAGATTTTATTCGTGTTTAGGATTTGAATTTTTCTTGTGTATTTTCGGCGACCGCATTTTCCCCTTACCCATTAAAACCCATTTTTGTGCTTGGCGATTTATTTGCGTTTTGCGATTTTTGCGAATTCGCAAATATTGAGAGATTAGCATTGGTGTTATATTGCTTTGGCAATTCGGTGCAATGAATTATTGCTTTTGGGACAATGCTTTTCTGTGCAACGAATAATTGAATTATTTTGAAAAACATTATTTTTGCTACCGTTATTTTTGAATTGATTATTCATCTCGCACTGTTTTTGAGTTTGTGTACCTGCATTTTTTTTGTATTCGAGATTTCGCATACTTGTTTTTGGTTGTTATTGAGATTTTGTGCATTTGTTTTTTTTGAGCTTGCGCCGTATTTTTGCGATGACATGATACTACAGTGACGTTAGATTTACCCCGTTGCTTTTGTTTGCGCTCCCCGCTTTTTCGCTGACCACGAATACCCCCGCCTCCCATTTTTTGTGTGTTTCGCTGATTTGATGACCCTTACGTAATTTGTTTTTTTGATACGAAGCCCCAATAAAGACCGTGACGCGGTGCCCCTCGCGAGCGGTCAGCCCCCTTTTTCACCCCTTTCCCCCTTTGCGTTAGATTTTTTTTTTGTTTCGTATTGGGTCCTCCTGAGCAATTTAAGAGACACTTCGTGTCTTGGGCTGGGAAAACAAAATCCCTTTAGGAATAAGTACTCAGTTGGACGGTAAAAATAAAGAATCGAAAAATTCCCATTTTGTTGGAAATTTGAGAAATTTGAAAAATTTGAAATTTTGAGACAATTGTTTTTGTTTGTGATTTCGGATGAAAGTAATTACTTCCTTAAGAGTAATTCAGTCATAGACTAAAAATTATAAAGTCGCATTAAGCCAAGCCAACAAACGTTGCTTGTTTTTCAAGATTTGCTACTTTTCTTTTTTTTTTGGTATAATTGAGTATTCAAACGAAATAGTTTCTTTTAAACCGTTTGGGTTAATCAGCTATTTATTTATTTTTGTTGTCCGAGACTCAATACCCTCCCTTAAAACCGTGACGATGAGCCCCTCGCGAACGGTTTCCCCCTTCCCTAGACCCTGATTTTCTTAGTTATTACGTCGTTTGGTTTGGATTACCCGATCAATAAATTTACGAAAAAATTCCCCTAGCTACGCCTGGAAGAGAGTACCGATTATTAAATACTTTCTTTTTGTATCTGAACGTACGGCAAAGACCGTCGTGGATAATTCTGTGGAAAAAGAACGTTAATTGAGATTAAATTGGAGGTTATTAATATTCTACAGAGTAATTCGTTATTGAAGTTCATTTTATTTTTTCTTTTCGTTTATTTAATTAATTTATTTTAGTTTGTTGTTTTCTTTTCCTTTGAAACGTCAAGGAAATCCCCTTACCTCTTCCAGGGTATATTTATTTTTGGAAAAAAGTGTTTTTTATAATTCCCGGCCAAAATGGCAGACGCCCCGGTAACCACGTGCACGGTCACGACCACCACATGCTCGTCCCCCATTATGACAACCTCCCCCCTAGAAGACCCTCGACGAGCAAGATCACTCCTCTCCGTGGAAGTCGCCGATCTTTCATTAATGGCCATGGAAGAGAGGATGGCACGACAGAAGGTGGCCCGCCTAACCACCCTCCGAGAATTAATGGGAGCCTGCGACAGGGCAGCGCTCAGTATCGACGGGACGGAGAGCGAGGTGAGGGATCGCCTCGTCCGCCACGAGTTAAGGATACGGGTTCCAGGAGCCCTGATCAGGTGGGACGCAGCGAAGGACGAACGGGGAGATTCTCCCCCATTCACACTTTCGGCTGCCTTGGTGGACCCTTTGACGGAAATGCTGCTCCGCCCGCTGACGTACGAAAGCCACCGGCAACAGCCAGCTGACGACCGCGACCAAACCCGAAGGAGGTCGCTTACGTCGCCATCGACGAGGTTCGCAGGAGAGACGCCGGGCAATGAAGAAGATAATCAGACGCCGACGCCATCTCCACGAACTCTTGCGGGCCAGCGGGATACGAGGTCGGAGAGTGGACGACTTAGTCCGACACCCGCGCCTCGAAGGCCAGGAACAGGCCCCCCAGACCGTATGGCGGTTACCTTTGCCCTTCCCACCCCCCATTCACCCCAAAGACCTTCCCCCGCCCTCCCCACATCCAGCCCTACACCCACAGGACTGTTAAGGGTTAGCGGTAGCCAGAGCTGGCCGCCGCATGATACCTACACCCTGGCAGCCCCGAGCCCCCGTAATCGCACTCGGATAGGACCTCTACCCTTGGCAAGACCAAGCCATTCCGTCCCTCCCCCTCGCCGAGGTCGCCCCCTATCCGATGCCCCCTCGCTCTCGGATACCCATTGGTCCCGGGATAGCCGAGGGATCGATCATTGGAGAAAATTCGGACCCCGATTCGCGGGGAAGAAGGACGAGGACTTCGAAGAATTTCTACGCCGGATGCACGAATATTGCACCTCACGGAATCTCTCTGAGGAGGACTTGTTGAGGGCGCTTCCCGAGGCTTTTACCGGGGAAGCCCTCTTATGGCTCCGGGTAGAAAGAGATGGCTCGACGACGTATGAAGAATTCGTCTTTTATTTTCGTGAACGATTCGTCCATGGGGATTTGCAGGCACGAGTCCGTCGCGAAGTGGAGCTTCGCACTCAGGGTCCGGGAGAACCCATCGCCGAATACATCGTCAAGATGCGGACGCTCTTCAGCCATCTGAGTCCGCCATTGACCATCGAGACCCAACTTGATATTTGCTGTGCGAACTTGTATCTTTGAGCTGCAGCGGATGGGACGCCACCGCGAAATGCTGAGGGAAAAGGCGAGAACCTACCGACCACCACCGACACAAGCACAGTCGATATTACCTTCGGCAGCTTACAAGCAGCCGGAGCGGGAGAACCGCGCGAAGGTAGCCGCCATGGAAGCTCCAGCGGCAGCCGAACCTTCCGGGTTCAAGCAATCCTTCCCAACCCCTCCGCCGCATTTCCCCGCGGCAAGCCAAACCCCTCACTCCAATGCCCCCGACCCCGCCGCCTGGACTAAAGGTCCCGGCAGATTCCCTCTGAAGGCGACCCAGCCTCAGAGACCCAGTCCGCAGCCACAGCCCCTATCCTTCCCCCGCCCCCCTCCGCCCTGGAAAAAACCCCCCAACGATACCTCCCCTGAATACCCCGCGAATTCCCACCAGCCCGTCCCCGAATCAGCCTCGGACCAGCACTCCTACGGGACCTGGTCCGAGGTGTTACAACTGTCGACAGCCGGGACATCGGTTTCGAGACTGCACGCAGCAAATGGGTCGATTCTGCAGGATTTGCGGATGGCCCGGATGCGACGTGAACTCGTGTCGCAATTGCGAACGAAAACGTTCGAGAAACGCCCAGGCGGGAGGGCAGTAAGCCCCTGTGCCTCCCGCCGGTTGTTAAGGAAGGAAGAGTTCCTTCAGATGCCCTGTTCCCAGCGGCGGCACGGATGCGCTGTGACGAGCGTATGGCCTGAGCGGCAGGAACAGCCCGACCCTCTCCCGGCAATGACAGTTTAGATTTGTCCCCTTGTGGACATATGGCTCCCCATACGGAGGAGGCGTGACTGGCCGAGAGGAGATGTTTATCGGAACGTTAGGTACGGATGCTCGCCATCACTTATGGATTAATGTAGGTGGCGAGGTCCTATTGGCGTTGGTGGACCCTGGGTCCAGTAAGACGTACCTCGGGCTGGAGGTAGCAAGGAGGAGAGGACTTCACTTGCGACCGATAGTGGAGGGCGTTCGGGTCGCCAACGAGGCATTAGTTCCGGTGGACGGGGCAGTTACGCTGACCTTTGATTTGGCAGGAAAAGTAGAATCCCTTCCGGTACGCGTAGCCGCGTTAGGCTACGAATTTTTTATGGGGATTGACTTATTGAGACTGTTCGGAATGCGGGTGGATCATAAAACGGATACGTGGTCCCTGCACGGTGGTCCGGAGTGGAGCTTCGCGATACCGAATGGGCCACGTTGGAGCATCCCCGTAGTCCCTGAGACTGCAGGCTTGGAATCTGCCTCGGTCCCGGTTAACAGTGCAAATAGGGACAGACGCGCGCTTATTAATGCTTGCTATGCTTTGTGTGCTAACTTGGGTTTCGCTAGAAGCGTGCCCCTATCCCGATGTCTCAACCCTGATGTCCCCAATCAAGATGCCCCACACTCAACCCCCACCTACTGCTGTCCCAATCCCGAAATACCCCATTCCAATGGCCCCAGCCATGGAATAGTTTCGCTGAACGGCCGAAGAAGACGCCGCGATGGAAAAGCAGTCCATCCAGTAACCAGCTAGTCAACATCGAGTCAACTAGGAATAACGACGGTGAACGGCCAAGGAAGCCACTCCGTGAGTCCCCGCCAACATCGAGTCACGAATCCGATGGAGAGGCAAAATAAGACTGAATACGCGACGGACTACAGCCCATAGGGCAACACCATCGCAAAAGTAAGGCTGGCATTAGGGTAACAAGTCTGATATCAAATTAAGAATTACCGCGCAGGTATTAGTACAACCATTTGAGCCATAGGGCACTACGGCCCACCTTTCCCCCACTACCCATCCCGCTCTCCTCCCCTGCACGTAACAGAGTAACTGACTGCCCGCTCTTGCCAAACCAAGGAGGGGAGTAATTCCGTCTTAGCAGGGGGGAGTTGTGACGTGACGGCACAAAAATACAGTCGAGAAAAAGCCCGCGTGACCACGCAGGGGCTCAATCTCCGTCGCGCCCTTCACGTTATTAATAGCGATGTTAATTTTAAGATTAGTTTTAAGTTTAAGATTTTATAGAAGCCGCGACATCCCCCCCCCCTTCACACCCCGTACCCCCTTTTTTTACTCGACGACCCCCGAGAATTGACCACGGACTGGCGTGTAAGGCCACGCCGGTGCGAGCGCACCGAACGTCTACCACTGCCATCCCTCGGCCACGCGGGACATCGGGCTCGCCACCGACGGCCTACTACCGCCATCTCCCGAGTCGTCGGAGCACGACGCCCCCGAAGGAAACCGTCTCGCGCTCGGCCGGGCCGGCCGAGCCCAATTATCGGTCGGGGAGCTCGACGACTCGGACAGCAATCATCGGCGATGGTCGGAAGGGCGAGCCACAGATCGATCGCGGAAATCGATCAAACGTCTGCCGTCTACAATCCGCGGGGATCGAGGCGAAGGAGCCGGCCGGCGTGGCCAGCCATTGAGTCTCCGAGCGTGGTCAGCGACAGACACCCAAACAAATCGAAGAAGTACGAGAGAGATAGAGAAAGCGAGAGAGAGACAGCGACGTACGCTCCTCTTCCCCATTATCACAAGTAAGTCTCTTCTCCTTTGGCTTTGTTGCGAGAGCGGCTCCGTGCCGAATTAGAGTCCGTGCGGTAATATTTCATCGCTCGGGCGGTGTGACGTGTCCCTTCCCCCCTCCCGTGATATTTCCCCTCGGCGTCCCTTTCCGTGCGCGTCGCCAAATACCGAGAGTGTTAATTAGAAATAGAAAAATCGCGCCAAATAAAGAAATTGTGTAAAATAGCCCAAAATCGAGTGGAAAAAGTGTGTAAGAAGGTGCGCGGCGGATCCCCCGCCGTCCCCCGTGAAAATTCCCCTCGCGCGCGCGTAGCCGCGGTCGCGCCTCGACCGACAGCCGAGCCGATCGAAAGGATCGCGGTTTTCACCTGTTTTGTCGCGAGGTAATCATAAAAATCCAGCATAAAATATTACGAAGAATTATAACAAAAAGAGAATAGTCGTGGTCTGATAACAGGCTCTCGAGTCGGAGAACCCCGTCAGCACCCAGATACCCATGAGACGTCCCCCCGCGCTATTGTATGGAGTCTCTCGCTCGCCGGGCAACCGAGCGTAGTGTTGTGATTTTTTCTTTAGATGTCGCGTGAAACGTGACTGCCCGAGCAAGGCTGGCGCCCAACACAAGTCAGAAATAATACATACGAAGTAAAATAAAATATTTGGAACGGGTCGAGAAATTAGGTCGGGACTTCGCGTGTCCGGTAACCCGTAATATTCGAGTCAATTAGCATTACTATTATTATTATTATTATTATCCCTTATATCGAATCTTTTTATACTTTCTTATTGTGTAATCCATTAATTTAAATTCCTTTTTTTATATCGAGCCTATATTTCCTTTTTCTGTTTAATTAAATAATATTTGAAATTTTAGCATTGAATAAACCTTTATTTATTTCCCCTTCCCCCTTCCTCCGCTTACGATAACACGCGATACCCATCATAATATATATATTTAATACTGAAATGAAATTACTGAAAAAAATACTGACATTAAATAATAATGAAATATATATACAGGGTGTCCCATTTTAATCTTACACCTGAATTTTCTCGAAAAATATTGCTCGGACGAACTATTGTGTGGAACAAAACTTCTAGGGATTGAAGGGGGACGTTTGAAAAAAATTTATTTGAGGAGCCAAAAATCAAAATGGCGGCGTTACAAAGGCTGACATGTTTTTTTAAAACGGAAACAACTTTTTTTTATTCCCAAAATATTTGACAGCTGAAAACTAAAAACTTTTGTTGAACAAATTTTTCGATAAAGTTCATAGTTGTCAAGTGAGAACATCATTTTCAATTATTTCAGATGTATCCAGGATTTGTGTGTGTGTGTGTGTGTGTGTGTGTGTGTGTGTGTGTGTGTGTGTGTGTGTGTGTGTGTGTGTGTGTGTGTGTGTGTGTGTGTGTGTGTGTGTGTGTGTGTGTGTGTGTGTGTGTGTGTGTGGGCGCGTGCGTGTATGTGTGTGTGTGTGTGTGTGGGCGCGCGTGCGTGCGTGTGTGTGTGTGTGCGTGCGTGTGCGTGTGTGTGTGTGTGTGTGTGTGCGTGCGTGCGTGTGGAACACTCACAAGGATTAGGTCTCTGCGGTTCGTAACTACCGTAGTATTTTTTTACTCCAAACCCTCCTTGTAAGTGTATTGTGATCCCTTTCTAGAGATGTTCAAATATCCCTCCATTCATGTTTAAACGTGCCCGAACTCTTCTCGCGATTACGTTTTTTAATATCAAGATCTGAAAGGTAAGCGAAATTGAAGAAAACATGATTGGTACTACTGACATAGTCTGACTTTGCGGAGTTCTCTTACGCACTTTTGTACTTTTAAGCCATTACGTAGAAGGAAAATCAACATTTTTTGAAATTCAACCGTTCTTAAATCAGAGAAAAATTCTGAGATTGAGCAACAATGGCGGATTTCAGACCCAACGAAATTGTTGATATGCTCCTCATTTTAGGAAGATGTCGGGGCAATTACTTACGCGCCGAAAATTTGTATCGACGCGAACATCCTCATCGTCGTCACCCATCACGACAGACAATCCGAACCATCGAACGGCGAGCCAGGGCAGGTCGGATGATCCGCCACCGTCGACGTTACCAAAACGTCAACGATTTTGGTGACTTGCATGAGGCTCGAAACATGGCTATTTTAGCCATGATAGCAATTGATCCTCATTTGAGTGTTCGGGCGATCTCGGATCGATTGGGGTTTGCCAGATCCACAGTGCACCGAGTATTAAGAGGTGCTAAACTTCACCCGTACCGGGTACAATTCCACCAAGCCACTCCTAATCCTGATCCGTTGCGAAGGGTGGCGTTTTGTCGGTGGGCGTTGAGACAAATCGAGCGGTCTAGAAACTTTTATCCGTACGTTATGTTCACCGACGAATCCACATTTAACAGCCGCGATCAAGTGAACCGTTGGAACTTCCGATACTGGTCCGATCAGAACCCACATTGGTTGGGACAGATCGATCACCAGCATCGATGGAGTTTAAACGTTTGGTGTGGGTGACGACGATGAGGATATTCGCGTCGATACAAATTTTCGGTGCGTAAGTAATTGCCCCGACATCTTCCTAAGATGAGGAGCATATCAACAATTTCGTTGGGTCTGAAATCCGCCATTGTTGCTCAATCTCAGAATTTTTCTCTGATTTAAGAACGGTTGAATTTAAAAAGATGTTGATTTTCCTTCTACGTAATGTCTCAAAAGTACAAAATTGCGTAAGAGAACTCCTCAAAGTCAGACTATATCAGTAGTACCAATCATGTTTTCTTCAATTTCGCTTACCTTTCAGATCTTGATATTAAAAAACGTAATCGCGAGAAGAGTTCGGGCAAGATTAAACATGAATGGAGGGATATTTGAACATCTCTAGAAAGGGATCACCTCCTTACAAGGAGGGTTTGGAGTAAAAATATACTACGGTAGTTACGAACCGCAGAGAGCTAATCCTTGTGAGTGTTCCACACGCACACACACACACACACACACACACACTCACACACACACACACGCATGCACGCACAGACACACACACACACGCGCGCGCGCGGCCACACACACACACACACACACACACACACACACACAAATCCTGGATACATCTGAAATAATTGAAAATGATGTTCTCACTTGAAAACTATGTACTTTATCGAAACATTTTTTCAACAAAAGTTTTTAGTTTTCAGCTGACAAATTTTTTGGCAATAAAAAAAGTTATGTTTCCGTTTGAAAAAAACATGTCAGCCTTTGTAACGCCGCCATTTTGAATTTTGGCTCCTCAAATAAATGTTTTTCAAACGTCCCCCTTCAATCCCTAGAAGTTTTGTTTTACACAATAGTTCGTCCGAGCAATATTTTTCGAGAAAATTCAGGTGTAAGATTAAAATGAGACACCCTGTATATATATATATATATATATATATATATATATATATATATATATATATATGTATATATATGTATGTTTTGGTTAGGTTAAGGAAATTAATTAAATTACTTTATTTGAAATATGTTAAAATCGTGATCGTATTAAGGGAGCTTTCCAGTGTGACAGCCCGAAAAATCGCTGTTTTTCGCGATTTTTTTTTTTAAAGAAAAAATAATCTAATCGGTCTGGTTTTTTTTGTATATTAATTGGGTATTGAAGAATACAAAACAATTTTTTAAAGATCGATTTATTTATCAATTAATATCTATAAAAATGATGAAACAATTGTTGCAGAAAATGCACTTGGATGTGGTGTCCACGTTGGGGGTCACAATTTTGATCTGAAACAAAAAACACAAAAAGATTATTGATCGGTATATAATTGGCTTTCGTGCTATGAAGGCTTTTTTTTTTTTTTTTTGCAAAAATGGCGCCGGTTTGAACAAAAAGTATCGATTTTAGCATTTTTTTTGGCAGTTTTTTTTACAAAAAAATAGGAAGATGTCAAAAAAAAAAAAGCTTCCATAGCACGATAAACAATGACGTTAAGAATATTGTGTAAAAAATTCAACTCGATAGCTTTAAAACACTGCCCTCCAAGTTGGACACCGTTTTGAAAAATGCTGTTTCGAGAAAAACGCGTTCAAAGTTTCAAGTGAGGAAATTTTAGGTAAATCGTTTACTTACGGTCAATCAGCGATGCCAGGTCCATACAATATCCCTTCTGCTTCTTCGAAAAGATCGTGCTCAATGGATTGTTGAGTCCGACGAGCTGTCCTCGCCTCTTTGCTATCCAGGGACGCCCGGCGGTTTGCTTGGGTGATGCGCGCATTCTTGTACTTAGCGGCGAAATCTGCGGCGCTCGGCCCTATCGTGCATCCCATCGTCTCCAAAATTTTTAAAATTGGGTCGTAACCTTCATTGAAGGTGCACACAGCCCACTGCGTAGCGATTTCTACTAACTGCTGGCCGCAGAATACGTACTTTGGGGCTAGTTGCCACACACAGTCATTGAAGCTCTCGTTATTGTTTTGAGTGTTCGCGCCCGTACATCGTTCTAAGAGATCCTCCGTAGTTAGATCATCGTAAATCGGCTTTAAAACTTGTTGTACGTGTTCGTCGAGTGCTGGTGGATGAGTGTACTCCTCTCCTGTGGCCTCGGCCTTGCGCCATTCGCACCACGAATCTTCTCCCGGAGGGCAATACTCATGCTGAGGATTTTCATCAGTTGAGCTTTTGTGATGAAATGTAGCCCATATGGCTTTCCTCATATTTTCCACGGAATAGGAATTTCGACGAACTGCCAAGCCATAATATTCGGAGAGATTTGTCAATAATTTTAACGTCAATTGCGCTCTTTTCGGTTCAACAGCAGTTTTTTTTGTTTGATTTTTTTTAGTTTTCGGAGTACTCGAACGAGATCCTTTTTTTCGGTTCACTCTCCATTGCTTTGTCTTCGATTTGCTTTTTGGCCTTTTTTAGTTGAACTAACCTTTTTCTTGCTTCGTTTCCCCTTTTATATACTCGCTTTTTCACGTGCAAAACGCATTCCTTTTTTTTACCGTCAAATCGTCACCGTACTTGGCTTGGCTTGGCTTTTAATAACATCTTGAATGTTTTTGCATCGCCGTCTCCTATATAGAAACCGTATTTCGCGTTGTGCAATTCTTCTGATCTCTTGAATATTTCGATTATACCGTCGACTTCCATTTTTCCCGCGCTGCCTTCGTGATTGACGTTGCATTGGGATTAATGCGTCTCAAACCACGCCTCGTACTCGGGTGTTCCCTTTTGTCCTTTCCAGAATGCACAAGCCTTGCAGAAGCTTGATTTGACAGCAACATCCAAAACTTTGTTGGTATATTTTCCAATCACGGACACGTTACCCATGCGCGACGTGAAACCGCGTTTCGACCACGATTCATCACCGGACACCGTCAGAATATCGCCCCGATTTTCTGCTTCCAAAGTTTTTTCCTTCTCTTCGGTACCTGCTTTTTTCACGACGGCCTCGTATATTGATTTCGCTGCAATCTGCAGGATTTTCACGATTCCATAATAGGTGTTATTATTGAAGTTTGCAGTTAAATCCATCAAGGCGATAAAATTTCTAATGCCATTTATGCCGATGCCGACCAATCGCATGACAAAGCAGAAACGACGATTGATTTCATAAGCATTTTTTATCAAAGGACAAGAATCTATCTCGGCCGGATCTGGACACGAACACTGAACACAAATTTTAAAGCCCAATCCGCGAATCGATTTTTTCAAAAACTTCACGTCGCTATTACACTTTTTGCTCTTCAACAGTTCCTGAAGAGCGCCGAAAACCAAAAAGAACTCCAAAATCACATAGCTAAACGTTTGATCGATTCGAACTTCAAACTCTGGACTCTTTTTCACGATTTTTGCTGCCGAAGTGCTCGCAAACGTTAGATCCGTTTCGATATCGTGTCGATTTGTTCCCTTGAAACCCGCGGATCTTTTTCGTTCATTTCGCGGATGTCCGCTTCTCGAGCCTTTTCTATCCTGCCACGCACATTTCTCTTTCGTAGATCTATCCATTTTGAATGTCGAAACCGAACTGAAAGACGAACCGGACTCACGTTGGAAGGTACACGAGCAGGTAGGAACGAGACAATAGAAATAACGGTCGTACGGGCAGACGGCCGACGCGGCAGCTGTAGCGCTCCGTTGCCTTCTTCCAAGAAATGCTGTACAGTAACCGAAATAATCTGAATTTCGGCATGAAAATTTCAGGGAATATTCGGAAGAGTGTATACTATTCGATAAAGCAAAAAAAAAATCGATTTTTTGAAAATTTCACACTGGAAAGCTCCCTTAAATAAATTGCATGGAGCACGACGTTCATCCGATTCTTGACGTTTTCGAACTCGCCTTCCGTTGTTTTTCTCTTTTCCTATTGGCCTGAACGCAGGCTCGTAGCTTCGAGCCCAGGGCCCATTCCCACACTCGGCATTTCCTGTCAATCTCCGGTCCCCGGACCACAGTATGAATACCGTTTTATATGATCCGCCGATAACGTCGTTATTTTCGGATCTTCGCCTTCACCTTGGCGAATCATTTCATATCTGTCGTGACCTTTTACCTCTGATACTTCGTGTGGTCCTAGATACTAGTTTTTTAGCTTCAGTCCCGCTCCAAACTGGGTACGCTTGATAGCTACTAGATCGCTGACTGGGTACTGTGTAGCTGGTTTGCAGTTCCGATCGTGATTCTTTTTATTCTCTCGTTGAACTTTCGCGATAGCCCGTAATTCTTCGCGTTCATGATCAAATAAGGCTACCATCTCCTGTTCAACGAGAGATAACAACTTGATGTCCTTCTTTGGGCGCATTTCGACTCCGAATAGTACCTCAAACGGATTAGTGCCCAGACTCCTTTGGTAAGTACTATTTATTGCGTTTTGTACCTTATCAACATGTCGATACCACTGTTCAGGAGAATCGTGTGACCGCTTCGTCAGTATCGGAATGATTAAATGACTCGCTCTTTCGACTTGACAATTTCCCCGCGGCACCCCTGTCGTGATGAGGGCATGTTCCATGTTCCCTTCTGAACAGTAGTCCTTGAATGCGGTCGATGTGAGTGCTGAACCACGGTCACTTACTATGCGTTCAGGGTTTCCAAAAATCATTTGCTAACCCCTTAGTCGATCCAGAACTTCCTTGGTATTCGGCGTCTTTGTAGGGTATATCCAGACGAATTTTGAGAAACCATCCACGACCACAAACAAACGTTTGTAAGTCTTCGTCGTCGCCATTGGTCCAAGATGATCTACGTGGTATGTCGCGAGTAGTAGGTCGCCTTTCAGAATAGGCATAAGCATTCCTTCCTTTTTTCCTCGTTTGCCTTCCGGAAGAATGCACGGAAGGCGACAAGTTACGTATTTCTCCAATTTCTCCGTTAATTTCGGAATATAATTATCTGTTTTCAGACTTTCCCTCGTCTTCTTTACGCCGAAGTGTCCATTGTCGTGCGCTTTACGTATCACTTCATGATGCATATTCATTGGTAGCACGATGACCTTGTTGTTTCCGTATTGCCTCATTAAGATCCCGTTTTCACAAAGATAGTTCTCGTACGGCTCCGTTTCGAGGATCTTCTTGATGATTCGTATCCTTTCTTCGTTATCCTGTTGTTTTTTATCATCGGGATGAGTTTATCTTCCATAAGCATAACGGGATAACGACTCAAAGCGTCGACGTGCTGGAGACGAGTCCCCGCGGGATGCTCAACCTTGTACTCAAACTCCTCGAGTATTAACGCTCATCTGGCAACTTTGGGTATGATCTCAATTTTGCTCAATGGTTTTTGCAAGGCTGCACAATCCGTCACTATAGTAAATTTGATCCCGAGCAGGTAGTTCATATGAGAGCAGTTTTTGTTTCCGCGTCTGATGTTTTTCGACTCATATATTGGACAATGTGGAACCGATTGTCATCGTCGATTTTTTGCAACAGAGCTGCTCCGTACCCGTCCTTGCTAGCATCGGTGTATAATTCGGTGGTGACATCCGGTCGGTATATTCTCAATATTGGTTGCGTAGTTAATTTTTGCTTCAATTGTTCAAAGGCTTGTTCTTCTTGTGGGCCAAATCGAAATCTTTGCTCTTTTTTTAATGTGCCGGATAACGGTTTTGCTATTTTAGCGTAATCACGGATGAACTTGTGAAAATATCCAGTCAAGCCAATGAAAATTTAAATTGCCTTCTTCGATTGTGGTACCGGAAATTCCTTCACTGATTTTATTTTTGCCGGAGATGGAGCAACATTAACCCCCTTAATCACGTGGCCAAGATATTCAACGCCGTTTTTCAAAAATACACTTTCTCCAGTTTATTATCAGACCTTTGTCGGCCGCCACCTTCAGTGTTTCTTTGAGATTGGCGAACGCCGCTTCTTTATCTCGTCCAGGTACGATCAGGTTGTCCATATACGTAAATACAACAGTTTACAACAAATACAACGAATCGCAAAAATGATATCGGGCTGATACTCAATCCAAACAGTGTTTTTAGGAACTCGTACTGTTCATCCGATATCACAAACGAGGTATATTCTTGACTTTCTTCTGCCAGTGGCACGTGAAAAAAAGCCATTCTATAAGTCGAGCACTGAGAAAACCTGCGCCTGCGCTAGCGCATCGATTCGATCGTCAATTAACGGCATCGGGAAGCGATCACGGATAATTTTTTTGTTGAATTGTTTATCGTCGACGCACACCCGATACTCACCATTCTTTTTACGTACAATGACAACTGGGCTTGAATATCTACTTTCACTCGGTTGAATCACTCTTTTGCGTAACCATTCCTCCACTTGTGTATCTAAAATGTTCTTTTCTTTCACCGCCAACCGACGGGGTTTTAGACAAATTGGTATGTCTTCCTGGAGTATTATTTTCATCTCGATTGTCGTTTGCAGGCTTCTTCGCGGCTTATGTTGTTCAACCAGTGTTTCAATTTCATCACGGTACCGATCATCAACGTCTACTGTACTCACGTCTATACAGTTCACGGATGGTCGTTCGCACATCGTTTGACGATCTGTGTCTCGCTCAATATAGTTTTCTTCTCTGCTTATTCTGGCCATGGCTTAATTCGGTGTCAGTTTTTTTGTAGCGACTTGGCCCCCTTTAATGTTGACTTCCATTTGTCGCGTCAGGTCCTTACCGATCAGCAACGAATGATTCATTGCAAAATCGGGTGCTACGTGCAACTCGATATCGTAGGTTTGGTCGCGTATCGTCATCGCCGTACGAAAAGCCCCGAGAGCTTTTACAGTTGTATTTCCGAATCCTTGAAACGTTCTTGTAGTCGGCCATAGTGTTGGACTGCCTATCTTTTTGTAATTTCTGTATCGTAACATTGTTCGGTATGTTCCAGTATCGATCATCGATGGTATTGGTATATTATTAATGAAATCAATTATCTCATTGTCTGTCGCCAATTGGTCGATTACTCGAACTATGTTCACTTTGTTGTCCTTTTTCGTTCTTAGTTTCTCGTCTTCGTTGCATTTTGCCGCAATGTGACCGAATTTGTTCCAGCGAAATCACTTCGGTCCTTTTTCATTATCGGGGCACTGTTGAACGACGTGATCGGCCGATCCGCACCCAAAACATCGTGATTCTTTTCCACCTTGTTGTTTCGATCGCCTTTAATTTTTTTCTGCGTCCTTATATTTCATGAGTTCTTTTGTTGGCTTCTTATCGATTCTTTCTTTCATTCGGTCGTATCGTTCCAAATTTTTCCTCAATTCGGTAATCGAGCATGCATTGTACAGGACAGATTTATTACATTCTGCGTCTGGTATGCCGTCAATAATGTATTGCATCAATGCGTCCTCTTCGACCAATCCTTGATTCGCTATGGTACTCATAGCGTACACGTACTGACGTGGTGTTTCGTTCGACAACCTTTTCCGTTTCGAGAGTTGCGAGTGTACTATAGCGCTATTGGGTTTTGTTTCGAACTCACTTAGCAACCGTCGTTTCATTTTTTTCCACGATATAATACCCTCTTGAAGAGAGATATCGTGTTTCGCTGAACCTCTCATCAATTTGTTTGCGTATATGACTTTTTGGAAATCATTCCATTCCATCAACGTACTCACTTCCTCGAACTCTTCGATCCGTTTTTCCACACGTGCTTTGTCGTCCCCTGAAAAATTAGAAACGCCGCCCTCAATGTCTTTGATAGTAAAAAAATTCGCACCGCTGTATGGAGATCGTCGATCATCTCGTATGCGCCTCTGATTCGCTTGCTCTTGTCTCAACGAACGTCTGTCTGTATTTTCATATCCGTCGTCCGGATCTGATTCTTCGTCATGTTTCTTGTTCACCACCGTCTCATTGTCAGTGATCTCTTCAGTGGCAGAATTTTCTTCTGCGCCACTCATATCGTCATCGTCCTCGTATTTTTCCAATCGGCGTTGTAGTTCCCATTTTTTACCCTTCGTCGGCAACTTTAACTCGTGTCGTTTTTCCTATAGTTGAAAAACTGTCATCTTCGACATCGGTGTAGAACACACGGGGATTTCCTACCCCGCATGAGTTGATGAGCTTCTTACTCTCTTTCCTTACTTGTCGCTCTCGTCCGTCTGTATTTCTTTCATCATTGCGTTTTTCGAACTTGTTGTCGCTGTACTCGCCACCTCTTTTCTCCGTGGCGGCTAACTGCTGTTTTTTTTCTTCGTTTATGACCGTTCGTTTGTTTTTACAACGTTGCGTCTTTTTCTTTTTTCCTATCCGTTTTTTTCCGTCTATTCGTTATCACGAAAATTTTTGTCACTTATTCTTTCCCTTTCTTTCGTCTTCTTCGTTAACATAAATTTACGTCTTTCGATCACTTCTTTCATTCCCGATTTGTTTACCTTTCATATCTTCGGTTTTTTAAACCGGCGCGTTTGTCTAGTGATTAGCGTGCTCGCCAACGGACCGGGAGGCTGCAGGTTCGAATCCCAGTCGCGTACTTGCGTAGTGAGATGATTTTATTCGACATTTTTCGGCGAAACACGACTAGTTCCGTGACTACGAAGCGAACTCGTGACCGGCTGTATCGGTATAGGTTTTCCGCAATTTCCCTGTACCCATGGCAGGTATGTCATGGTGAATACGATACAGAGGGGGAAGTCGGCTGCGGCCGCAAGGTGGGGGGGGGCAGGAGGTAGGGGGGAGAGTTCTGGAACGGGAAAGGAGGTGGGGATATGTGAAATGGGAGGTAAGAACGAAGTGGAGGCAGATTGGGGCTCGTAAAAAGGGAAAAGACCCTGTACGGCTGGAACGAACCAATAAATAAATAAATGTTTGGTTTTGGAAATTCTTCGATCACGTGTCTCACTTTTCAGTATAACGACTGATAACCATCAGATTTTTGTGTTTCGCGTTCGCTTGATTCCCGTAAATTACGACTTCCAACTTGAAAGTATTTCATACGAGCTTAAGGCTGAGCACCACTGTGACCCCCTGTTTTTTTGCCATTTTTCAAGCATTTTTTTTGTGGAAAAAAAAGAGATATTCGAAAAAAAAAATTTTGTTTTGTTCATTGTTTATTGAAGATACATAAAAAAAAAATTCAAATTTTTCGCGCCCCATGGTGACGCTGGGGAAGCTCCCGCGTCAGGTTCTGTTGCCTCTGCAGTGGTTCGCGGCACGCACCAGAACTCTCTTGAAAGGCGATCTGAAAAAAAATACCGAGTGTTTTCGTTAATAATATGATATTTTGAAGAGAAGTACACGGGGATTTGAAAAAAGATTGATTTAAAAAAAATAGGCACGCTTTTGAAATTAAAGGACGATTTTCGAGCAAAATTTCTCGTCGAAAATAGGCTATAACTTTTTTTATTATTGAGATATCGAAAAAATCCTGTGTACTTCTTTAGGTAATCTAGTTTTATTGATGCAGTCCAAATTTGAAGTCGATCGGAGAAAAATTGCTCGAGTTCTGCTGCGTGCCGCACTAAAAAAAGTGGTTTTGAGAAAAACGCGTTCGAAGTTTTAGGTTTGTTAATTTATGCGGTAAATTGGAAAAAAGCATGTTTACCTTTAATCAGCGATGGCGGCACCATATAGCTGGCCTTCAAGAAGCAAATCATTGTCCCTAGCATCTTTTCTCGAACTTGTAGAGGCTCTTCTTGCCTCTTTTGCAGCGCCTGTGAGCGAGCGCTCCGCCAGCTCGATCCGCGCTGCGTCGGTTTCAACGCAAAAATTGAAACAATTTGGGCCGATAGTTATCTCCAACGTCTCCAAAACTTTCATGAGGTTTCTCAAGCCATCATTGAATAATAAAAGCGCGATATCAGCTGCAATATCGACGACTTTATGCTCCCGGACTGACACTTGGGGGCTATTGCCCAAACTGATTTGTTGTAGCTTTCGTTGTTGTTTTGCGTGAAGCCGCCCAAACAACGCTGCAGCAAATCGTCTCTGCTCAAATTTTCGAAGGCTGGCGTAATTGCCTCCAATACTTCCTTAGGAAGAGGCGGCTTATGGCGATATTCAGAAATATTACCGCTTGCGACCGCTCGCTGCCACGAACACCACGACTCGGCTCCCTCTGGGCAATCATCATGGTGTGGCTCACTATCTGTGGATATTTTATGTTTGATAGTTGCCCAAATTGCCTTCCTCATTTTTTCAACATCATCGCTGTTCCTCCGAATAGCCAAGCCGTAATATATGCTCAACTCGTCAATCAATTTTCCGGTGAGCTTTCCTCTGCCAGACAATCCTTTTTGTTTTTTCACGATTTCGCGGAGGCGCGTCCCCATACGTTTTTGGACATGATCGATGCACTCTTTTTTTTATCTCGAAACCGTCGTATGGATCGCTATTCGATATACCAGCCGACCCTGAGGCGCGCAGCTGCGCGGGACCCCGAGCGTCACGGAGCGCTGCACCGCTCCACAAAATAATCAATATCTCCGAAATTAATTATTTTTTCGACCTGGGTCCAACGGCATTTTAATCTTAATTGTATTTTCGATTTTTCTAGATGGTTTTCAAAAAATCGATTTTTTGAAGCCGTCACAGTGGTGTTGTCCCTTAAACGTCTTCGAACCTCTTGTGAATGCCTTCAAACGTCTTAGAACCGTTTTCGAAAGTCTCTTTAACGACTCACGAACATCTTCAAACGTCTCATGAACGTCGTAGATAGTCTTTTGAAACTCTCCGAACCCCTCGCGAATGTCTTTGAAAGTCTCTCTTACGAGTCTTTAAGCCATTCATGAATGTCGTCAAACGTATTGTGAATGTCGTTGAGAGACTCTTGAACGTGCTCGAAAGTGTACTGAATGTCCACAAACCCATCGTGAATATCTTTGAAAGTATTATGTATTATTATGTATGTATGTATTATGGAATATGTATGTCGTCGAAAGTCTCGTGAACGTTTTCGAAAGAATCTTAAACGTCTCACAAACCTCTTCAAACGTCTCATGAACGTCGTAGAAAATCTCTTGAACGTATTCAAAAGTTTCTTGCATGCCTTGAAGCCTCTCGTTAATGTATTTGAAAGTCTCTTAAACGTCTGCGAACCCCTCATCGATGTCTTCAAACGTATTATGAATATCGTCGAAGATCTCTTGAACGTCTTCGAAAGTCTCTGAACGTCTTCGAATCCCTCATGAATGTCTCCGACCGACACCACAGCAGGCTTGCTTTTTTTCCCCCATCGATAGTCCCTTTTTCGTGGAACGTGGGTACGAGGAGATGGATAGAGTGAATAAGCACATGGGATTATAAAAAGTCCGTTTTTTTATTTACAGAAAATAATAAATTCATCCTTGCACCTTTAAATATTTACAACAACGAACATAATTTTAACAAGTTTTACATCGAGTGAACAAAATATATACATCATTTTCACGAGTTTGATACATCAATATTCACAAAAATGTAGACAATTTTACAAAAAAAAAAATCAAAGATGTATAAAAAAAAAATTTTACCTAATTTTTTACAACGGTATTCTATAATACCCCCATGGTAGGGGATCAGAGGTCCCAGGTATGATATACCGCTTATCATCATGAGGACTCAGAGCAATTTTAGTCTCGCGAATTGTGTACACCTTGTGCAACTTTGATCGAATGCACGTTTGACTACGGCTCATTTCAACTTGTTCCTTCAAGCATCGAGCACAATCGTCGAACGTGATTGTCCTAGCCAGAACGCTACTCTTCACACCTTTAACTTTTTTCGTCGCTGTCTTACCCTCGACACGTGCCGCATACATTTTCGATCGAAGTCCAATGAACTCGGTTACAATTGCACCATTGCGTTCGTCTTTCATGAGACCGGGTACCTGCTTATTGACAAGCGGGATATCATATCTATTGTCCTCCGGACAATCGCTCGTATCAAATTTTACAATGTCACGCTTCATGTCCATGTACATATCATCGCTCTCAATGTCATATATGAGACTATCCGTATCGGTATACATGATTTTACACTTATCCCGATACAGAGGTACCATATACTCGTGATGAAATCCATACAAGCATGTTTTGGATATGTCGAGTATGCACATACCCACCTATATCGGCTTGTTGAATTTCACCTCGAGATTGCGCAATTCCACGGCAATGAGGTTTTCCGAAAAAACACTTCGGCTGTGGAAGTTTGGCTTCGAAATCATTGCCTCTGCGCCATACCTGCCCTCCCATTTTGTTAAAAGCTTTACATCCACATGATTGCGCACATTCTCCATCGTTTTGCCGAACACCGCATTGTTCATTAATTTGAATAAATTCTTTTCAAAATCATTTTTGGCTAGCGTTTGAAACTGCGTATTTAACTCAATATATGAACGTAGACATGGGGATTGTGTGAATTGTAATACCCTATGGATTTTCGTGAGGCAAAGTCCATGACGTAAGCACTGCTGTAAATTTCGATAGTGAATGATGTAGCGTTTTTTATCACAGACGGTTGATAACAGCTTTTCCCCCTGCTTACCCGGCGGTTTTTCATGTATTGGACAAAACGGCAGGTCTTTGTGCGCATCATGTAGAGATTGCGGATATTTCAAGTCGACTTCAAGGATGTAGCCTGTCGGTGAATCTAGCGCGATGGAAGATGGATGAAACTTGGACACGTCGTTGACCCATCGAAAATCTGCGTATGGTAAAGGTTGACACATTGCCCATCCATACAGATTGTTGACGTCAAAATACATCAAGTATGACGATGCTATCGATGGATCAAACGACTCCATGTACTTGTTATTAGCGTGTGCATATCGGTTTGAGCATTGCCTCAGACCACCGCGTATACCCCGCTCATCGAATAAAACGATGTCGATGTCAGTTAGTAATTCAAACTTGACATTCGAGTGTTTTAGCATTGCATCCCAGGTATACCCCGGCAATGTGTAGTAATACGCGGGATCTAGGCCATAGCTCTCAATGCACGTATTTCGAAAGTTTTCGAAAATATCAGCTAATAACAAGAAATCTGTCTTCAAGTATAAATCGCTATAGTCACCCAGCGTTCGACTGGAGAACCGCTCCCAAATTTTCTGAGCATGTGTGTACTCGCTCTCGGATACTGTAGCATCTGTCAGGGAACTGTAAAATGAGTGACGTGGTGGAAGGCAAGTGTCATCTAGCTTGGTCACGCCATCAATATACTCATAAGGGAAGGCCCCCTTTTCGCGTCAGCAAATTGAAAGTGTCCGTCGATAGCGTTGGGAATTGCATGCGTAAAATGTTGAGTTTGTCCTCAGTAAAAAATGAGGCTAAATTGTCGAGACTGGTGTTGAGGAATTTGTATGAATCGATGACGCGCAATTGGATTTTCTGTTTAGAATCGTCTGTAATTTCAACATGCTGCGTGAAGGAGATGTATTTCTCTTTTGTGATTGGAAGCACATCGGTCTCTCCTTCGAACGCTGTGGCTACTTCCTTGATGATAAAATGTGCATCATAGCCGGATAGATTGTGGAAAACTATGGGAATGAAAAATGACTTCTTATAATTAAGGTTGCAGTTGGAATAGGCAGGGCCTCTATAGCGTCCAGTCAGATGGCAATGATCTCGAATGCGAATATCTTCTTGCGCAAATGGTTTCGCACATATGTGACATTGAGTCGCTGCTCGAAAATTAGCCCACTCACTCGGTGTTAAATATACCATTGGCACGTTGTCGCAGAAAATGTCTTTTATCCGCAGTGCTAGGTTTTTTAGTTCTTCGACAAACCACGATACGCAATCAGTACTACGACGTGAGTGATACGAAGATAGTGTTCGATCATATGCACAGCACACGTAGTATCCGATACTAAACACTTCATGGTGTTGATACATGTCTTTCGCTAGGTTCTCCCCGTCGGTCTTTGCCAACACACCCTCCAAATCAGCATAGACAATGAGAGGATGTCGCTCTTTCCGGCTAAAGTTGCTGAACTGGAGCCACTTATTGGTGTCGTTCGGTAGTCGAATTGCACAGTCGTTTATCGTCCCACAATTGACCTCGTGTGATTGCAATTTTTCCTCGGAACCAAAGTAGTGCAATCACCTGCAAAACAAACAAGTTTTTTTTTTGTTCAATTTTCTCCTTTAGTAGATATATAATTTTGTATTAAAAATTCTAGATTAACACACCGATCGCATATATATTTTTTATGCTCCCTCTTGCTCAGTTGCGCCATCACGAGTCTTGACAGGTTCTTGATCCATACCAAATGCCCCACATTGTCGTCCTCAGTATTTTTAACACAAGCGATAAGATGGCCCCGTTGCACTTTCTGGCACTTACGATTCGCGGCCGGATAGATTATTGACTTGTTTTTGGGGATAATACTTTATCGCTTGATGAAAGTATGAGAATGAATATAATAATACGAATATAAATATATTTCCGCTTACTTTTATGAATTACAATTTATTTGGCATGGGGACGGGTATGAGTAAACCGCAAACAATTTTTTAGAAAATAAATGAGTTGTAATTTATATTTATTATTACATTTAAATTACCGTACAAACTAATAAAATAAGCGCTCGGAGTGCGTGATAAATTTTTCCACACTAAAAGATAACTAATTAAAATAATAATGACAACTAATAAAAATAACTAATCAAATAAGAATTAATAGTAATAATAATTAAAAAATAAGCACTGGGCGCGGGAACGATCCCGCGCCCCTGCGAACCTAAGCCAGGAACGCCACCAACGGGACCATCTCATCGCTTGCAGAATGTGTGCACTTTCTGCTACTGACGATTCGCGGCTGGATGAATGAATGGCTTGTTTTTGGGAATAATGCTTTATCGCTTGATGAAAGTATATGAGAATGAACATAATAATACGAATATAAATATATTTCCGCTTACTTTTATGAATTACAATTTATTTGGCATGGGGACGGGTATGAGTAAACCGCAAACAATTTTTTAGAAAATAAATGAGTTGTAATTGATATTTATTATTACATTTAAATTACCGTACAAACTAATAAAATAAGCGCTCGGAGTGCGTGATAAATTTTTCCACACTAAAAGATAACTAATTAAAATAATAATGACAACTAATAAAAATAACTAATCAAATAAGAATTAATAGTAATAATAATTAAAAAATAAGCACTGAGCGCGGGAACGATCCCGCGCCCCTGCGAACCGAAGCCAGGAACGCTACCAACGAGACCATCTCATCGCGTGTAGAACATGTGCACTTTCTGGTACTGACGATTCGCGGTCGAATGGATGATTGGCTTGTTTTTGCGGATAATGCTTTATCCCTTGATGAAAGTATGAGAATTAACATAATAATACGGAGATAAATATATTTCCGCTTACTTTTATGAATTATAATTTATTTGGCATAAGGACGGGTGTGAGTAAAGCGTAAACAATTTTTTAGAAGAGAAATAAGTTTTAATTTAGATTTATTATTATATTTAAATTAACGTATAAACTAAAAAAAAAGCGATCGGAGTGTGCGATACATTTTTTGTATACATTTATAACGCAGAGTATCAAGAGCTAAATAAGCATTGAAATCATCTAAAAGCCTCGCGCGTGCCATCGGGTGACGTCACGCGCGAGTCGTGCTCAGATTGCTTTTTCCCTCGAAGCCTTCGTTTTGGCTTGGCCGCACATGAACGTGCTCAGCGTCCATGTATTGGTGTAGCTGCCGAAGGCGCGGTCGGGAAACTTCGACGGCGCACGGCTCTTTCCGAAGATGTCCGAGCGTCGCTCGCTCACGGACACGCGCTACTATGATTGTGTGATGGGCGCGCAAGGGACTAGAGAGGGGGTAACTTTTGCGCGCGATCTGGCTGCACTGTCCATTCTACATATCTTCACGAAGAGAATCCATTTTACACTTTTCCAATTGCACTATTTTTCATGATTATATGGTGGTTTTTCTGTAGTGTATGGCGCGCATGAAATTCGCTAGTTCGATGAGACTCGTGTAACGGTCACGTTCGAACTGATCCTGCAGGGACAAAAAATATACCTCCGCCTAGAGCACGGTTGTTTGGGGACCCGCGATACCCCTATTTCATATTCTGCAATTAAAAAAACTCGAAATAAAACCTTGGTTTTTGAGGTTTTTGACAGCTTTTTGGGATTCTGTCCCACTGTGCGACGTTCCGCTGGCGATTATGAGAAGAAATGAGAGGGAACTTTGCCGGTGAGTGTCGAGCGGGACGGACAGCGTTCGGAGGGCCTCTTCTTGCGCTAATTAGTGCCAGTGAGCAGGGTTGTCAGATTTGGCAATTTCGCGACAAATTGGCGACTTTTTAAGTATATTCGGCGTCGAAAATTCTAATTGGCGACATGGCGACTTTTTAATTCATGTTCAGCATTTTCTGGGTTCCTTAGATACAGATAGAGGTGTTCGAAAATGTTCGTTGTTCTTCTTTTTTGAATGAGTTAGTTATGCCGTGACATACCGGAAAACTATATTGAAAAGGTTTATATAACTTTATTGTCTGATTTTGTATTCGTCGGGTTCTCATTGGCAGTTCAGCGTTTTAGCGTCATGTGTGTCGGACACTAGAAATTGCGTTTGAGTTTTGAGAAATAAGTTTTGAGGTCGGATACAACAGCGGAAAGCTTGATAATGTAGCAGAACGAGGGGACCAGGCCGAGAGTTTTAGAGAAATGCTCGATATTATTTCAGATTTGAAATAGATAACAAGACGCTCAGAATGCAATAAGCCCAGGGTCTGAGATGCTAGGAAGTCAGTGTTGAATTGGTATTCTATATTTTATCCTTTGTTTAAAGATGTTTCATAAGATGAGTAATACATAATTTAATATTCGTTCATATATGTAGGAATGTAAGACGAATTGAGTTTAAAACTTGCGTTAATTGTCGTCAGGGAGAATTGAAAACACCCTTGTTTTAGTTGCCCGGGGTTTTCTAAACGGTCTCGTTCTTCTACTCCCAGCTTAAATATATAAACTTCTACTCTTCTACTTTAATATAATATAGTATAATATCAGAAATACTGCAATATGGATTTATGGAAGGGAAATAATAGTGTGCGATTTCCGTGATTTTTCACGCCCTGTAATATACATAAGTCAAGTAAAATATATATAATTAATTCAACAGCTGGATATTCCTTTCCCACAGGATTTGTAACAGCTTAGATATCATAATCGATTATCTTCCTCGTTATGCATTTAGATCAGTCGTAAAATAGTCGGTAATCGAAATGTTGCTATTCCTATCTATGGAGTTCTTATACCCATTGCCCGACGCCGGATTACTCGTGATTTTTCCTTCCTCCTGATCCCCATCTTGCGACCGCAGCAGATATCCCCGCTATGACCATGATGCCATCAGCAAAAATATCCATTCTGCCATGGGCAGAGATGCCATAGCGATTGCGATGCGGAAAAACTCCTTGTATTAATTTTTCTCCGAAACTAAGAGACTGGGTGTCGAACCCGCGGCCGTCCGGTGCTCTGATTTAGAAGCAAATATGCTCAATTTGAAATGGTTGAATGTTTGAGAAAACCGGGGTAACATGTGTTTCCATTGGTGATTTTTGGCGACCCTGGAAATCTCCAAAATGGCGATTTCTAGCGACTTGAGTGACCTCTGGTGGGTTCATGATCAGAATATCTGCCAACCATGCCGGTAAGTCCCAGTCTATTGGCGTAACAATGTCAATAACTGGTATCCTCGGCTAGTCTTAACGTCCTTCGACGGAAGCCCCATGTATCGGGCCTGACGGTGGCCTCCGACTCACGGAGGCTATGTTCGGTTTCCCCTTTTTCGGTTTTTCGTTATGTTTCTTTTTTGTTATCGCGAGTTGCGCGGTTCGGGGTCACGGCAGAGTGCGCGTCTCGCAATTGTAAGTTCGTAAGGACTTCGTCCGGCCAATTCTCCCGGTGAGCCGCCCCGGCGGCTGGCGCCGATTAAATAAATCGCCGGGAAAAACAGGAGGTCCCTTTTGTGACGACCTTTCAGCGACCTTTCATATCGGCCCAGCGGCAGGATCGGCTCGGCGTCACACTTGCAAAAATGGAGATTACGCACCATTCACTGAAGTCGACTCTGCACATCTGGGGTAGTTGATTGCAGTACTCCTCAAAGTCCTCTCTTGTTGTTTAGCATACTTCGAGCGTTGCGCTAGGGTCTGGCGATTCTCCCACCGTGCGCTACACTGTGTGATATTTGGCACATAGCGGCGGGGGGGGGGGCTGTTGCAACTGTGGAGGTTCTAATACGCGGTCGCAATCTTGACGTTAGTAATCAATACTGCTGCCAACGCATTTACGTACAGAATCATGCAAGTATGTATACAGTACGTACGTGCATGAACATACGTATTGTGGGGAAAGTTTTTCGTTGTTTTTCTTTATGCGTTAACGGGACTCAGCCGGATATCGGGCTGCATGATTCTTGAGTAGGCCATCAACGCCAGGGCTATTTATTCCGGAGGTAAGGGATAAGCCGAGGGACAAAGTCCCAGGCGAGGCGCCTAGGAATGGACACCGAAGGGGCATTCTGCTTTCAGACCTCGAAGTGACCGGCCGTGATCACCATCCGAAAGACTTTGTAATATTTGTTAAATCTATCAACTGACTTATGTAGCGCAAAATTCCAACAATCCAGGCAGATTGTATTAGTTAAAATTGCCATTGTCAAATCCTAAAATTCTAGGTTCTATTATTATTCCTGCATATTATAAGTGGGCGACACTCAACTCGTTCAAGAAAAGCCCCCAAAAAATTAACAAGTAAAAGAGGAGGCCATGTAATTACAAGTTCTCTTCAAAATTGTTAGTTGTACTATTTACAAAACTCTAATTAAACTTGAAATATTTTCAATTCTATTTCAAACAATGGTTTTATTTAGATTATTGCTTTTTCATTTTAAACGTACAAAAGAAGTGAAGTATTTTTTTATGAAAAAGCCAAGTAAGTTTACTAGAAATGTGCTTAAGATGATCAAAACCTGAACACAATATTTTTTAAACATTTTATTTTGAAAACCAGGACCGACTCTGGTAGATGGTTGATCGGGGTTCGGCTTTAGCGGTCCTTCGAGTTAAGCAGCACTGTGCGCGGCCAATATTCAGAGCGGTGGCCGCTTAGCCATGCTCGGCTGGCGCATCAACCAGCGAGCGGAAAGCCAATACTCCTGATACCTTAATGTAGATGCTTGAGTTAAAGTCTCTACCGAAGTGCGGGTAGGGAGTAATAGGGTTCAATTGGGAAGCGGCTACACGTAAAAACCCACGAAGGTACACGTTCAAACATTGGAAATCAACAAATTTGAATACCATTTAGCTATTATAATAAAAAATCGAAGCATAACTATATTTAAGTTCAACGTATGTACCAGACAAGTACACTGGAAATGCTGCCCAATGACTTGGTGTGCATGGTTAAGAATAAAAGTTCGGGAAGATACACAAGTTTCTTACAAAGCCGTTTCTACTGCTTGCTCAAATAACTTTTGCAACAATTTATTTCCAATTGTAACGGCGCATTAGTTACGGTACCAAGTATATTAAGATTATTAGGAATGAGATATTCTACTGTACTTGGACAGATGATCGAAAATGGAGCGATAGATGTCAAGGGTACAATCGATATTATTTTTCCACCAACAAGAGGTGTGCATCGTAATTTCAATCTGCCAGAAATATATCCATTACATCAAAATGTATACAACGCTATAGATTTCATAAGATGTATGCCGGTTTTGCAATAGTGTAAAAAATGAATAGTTCGCCACACTTTTTAAATCATACAAATAAAATGAGATTTCGAGAACGATGTAGTCTAGGAGTAGGATCACTTATTCGATCTATACTTTGCAGAATCAGAAACGTGATTTGTACTTATATAATGAACTACATTAATTTATGTATTTTTTAGCCTAATAGTTAAATTATTGAGAAAACGATATCCTTTGCCGAGCTTTTATTCTTAACCATGCACGCCAAGTCGTTGCGCAGAATTTCCAGTGTACTTGTGTGATACATCCGTTGTACTTATAAATAATTATAATTCGATGTTGTATTATAATAGTTAAATGGTATTCATTTTTTTTATTTCCAATCTTTCGACCCGGTGCGGATTTTTACGTGTAATCGGTATAGTGTACGTGTAATCGGCATAGTATACGTGTAACGGTATAGACGGCCCGATATTCTTCTGATTTTTTGGTGCGGAGACTCAAGCATCAACATCAAGGTATCAGAAGTATTGGCTTCCCGCTCGCTGGTTGATGCGCCAGCCGATGCACGGCTAAGCGGTCACTGCGCACAGTGCTGCTTAACTCGGAGTACCGCCAGAACCGAACCCTGATCGCCCATCTACCAGTGTCGGTCCTGGTGTTCAAAATAAAATGTTAAAAAAATTATGTGTTTAGGCTTTGATCATCATTCTAGTAAACTTACTTGGTTTTTTCATAAAAAAATATTTCACTTCTTTTGTACGGTTAAAATGAAAAAGTTATAATCTAAATGAAACCATTGTTTCAGATAGAATCAAAAATATTTCGAGTTTACTTAGAATTTTGTAATTAGTGCAACTAATAATTTTCAAGAGAACTTGTTATTACTTGGCCTACTTTTTTTACTTTTTTAAGTTTTTCAGGGGCATTTCACATTTTTTTAAAACGGAAACAATTTCAACAACAACAATTTCAAGAAATTGTTTGAAGTATGATTTTATAACGTGAAGAACCTTCGCTGAATTGATTGCTAGCTTTAAGAAGGGACATTTTATTTAATCATTATGTACATCCCTTCGTCATCTATGGGATACGATTGAGAATTTAATTATTTTATTATTCATTAACCAAGTAAAGAATCCGTTTATTTTTTCAACACGCCACTTCTAACACTAGTCGTAGTTTGTTAAGGTTTTTTTATTTATTTCGATCGAAGCATTATTTTAATCCCTGTAGCCCTATAACTCGTGTTTACGACGTGCCACGTGTATTACCAATTGGATAGAGGGTCAACTTGAACCTTAAGGTGACCCGGTGGTCTAGAGCACGAAAATGTCACCTATTTTCACGATTTTTTTGCCATTAAAAATTAAAAAAACGATGTTTCAACTTTTCGGGCTTATTATTACGTTTATTGAGCAAACAAAAATTTTTTTTTTTTCATTTTAAAAACAATATTTATTATTATAAAAATGCCGCTGAAGATGACCCTCTCGAAAAATCGGACCCGGACGGCGTAGGTGATTTCGAGACTTCTACTCATCTGAAACACAAAATTCAAGAAGAATCTTAATCAGAAAGAATGCAGTTATGATCGGAACTAGAACAAATCGAAAAAATTAAAAATTGACAAAATGGCGCACTTTTGAAAAAAAAGTTCGTAAAATCGGGTCTTTTTTCACTAGTTTTTTAGTGTAAACAATAGGAAATTATTTAAATAAAATTATGATTCTAGTTCCGACGATAGCCATACATGTGGTGAACAACATATCCAAATTTCAAGTGATTCGGGTGAATAGTTTTTTTTGTTTTCACCACCACCGTGCCGAAAAAAAGTCGTTTCGAGATAAATGAGTTTAAAGTTTGAGGTACAGATATTCTCAAAAATTGAACAAATTTTGAATACTTACAGGTAATCCGCGATTCCGGCATCATATAGGGTCCCTTCGGAACGTTCGTATTCCTCGATTTGCTCACTCCTTTCATTTTTTCGAGCTGTACGAGCCTCTTTGGAGTTGTCGGTGCTCCTACGGTTGGCGCTCGATACTCGCCGCCCGTCTCGGTCTCGCGCGAGTTGCTCCGCTTGTGGCCCGATTGTTATGCCCATGGTCTCCATTATTTTTAATAACGATACGAATCCTTCGTTGAATATGCAAGCGGAAATATAGGTGGCAATATCGATGATTTTTTTTGCCGGCAAACAGATGTTTCGGCGCAAGGTGCCACACACAAGCGTTGAAACTTTCGTTATTGTTCTGCGTATTACTGCCAATACACCTTTCCAATAAATTGTCTGCTGTCAATTCTTCATAAATAGGTTTCAGTATTTCTTGTGCTTCATCGTCCAGAGCAGGTAGACGCTCGTAGGTGTCTAAAGTACCTGCAGCCTCACTTTGACGCCACTTGCACCACGATTCGGAACCTGGAGGACAGTACGAGTGTTGCGGATTTTCATCTGTTGAAATTTTGTAATAATATGCGGCCCATATTTCACTTCTCATCCTTTCAGTAGAATCTGAATTTCGTATAATTGCTAGACCGTAATAAGTCGACAGCTCTTGCAATAATTTATTCGTCAATTGTTCACGCTTCGGTGTTTTATCTCTCGATTTTTTAACTTTCTGCTGTGTCTTTTTCCCCTCTTCTTTTTCTGTCAATTTCTTTGTTGCTTTTTTTATTTGTGCATGTTTTTTTTCGCATCAAGAGCACGTTTGTACAGACGTTTTTTAACATGCAAAACACATTATTTTTTGCAAACTACAAAATCATCTCCGTAAGGCTTTGTGTCCAATAAGGCTTTGAACGTTTTCATGTCGCCGTCTCCGATATAGTTCGCGTATTTCACGTTGTATAACTCTTCCGATCTCTCGAACATTTCCACGATGCCGTCTACCTGCATTTTGCCAGCACTTCCGGTATGATTTGCGTCACAGTGATATTCATGCTCTCGATACCACGCTTCATATTCTTTCGTATCCTCTTGGCCTTTCCAATTTGAGCAGCCTTGACATATACTGCATTTGATGACAACGTCTAAAATTTTGTTACTGAATTTCCCTATTAACGAGACAATACCGAGAAGCGATGAGAATCGTCGTTTCGCCCACCATCCACCACCAGACACAGAAAGTTCGTCCGCGGGACGCCCTGCTTTTACATTCAACTCGACTTCTTTCAATGCTTTTTTCATTTCAATGACCGCAGAAATTTTTCATGCCTTCAAATCCTACTCCAAGCATTCTCAGGGCGAAAACAAGTCGACGGTTGATTTCAAACGCCTTATCGATTAACGGCGAAGACAAAATAAAAGTTTCTTTACACCCACACTTCACAGAGAGCTTGAATCCTAGACACGTAGTCCGTTTTTGCTAAAAGTGACTGCACCGTTACAATCTTTACACTTCAACAACTGCTGCAACGTTAAAAATATCACGCTGAATTCGATGATGCAATAATTGAAAGTAGGATTAACGTTTACTTCCAATTCCTCATTGTCTTTTAATTTTTTCGCAGACGTGCTCGTAAAATCAGTCGTATTTTCGATAGTGAATCGATTGCCCTTGAAAGATCTTTTACGCCCTATAAAAGATGGTCGTCTAGAAGAGTCGCCGCCTTGCTTTCTATCCATATTTTCTGATATTTTATTTCTAACTGGTCGATGTTGCTTCGTCAAGACGAAACGTTGTACTGATCAAGTCAGGGGAAAGCCAAATGACCGTTACCCTTACTATTGATCAACAATAGGTATACATATTTCGGGGAGGGGAAGGGTATATATAGGTATATAGTATATACTATATACAGGTATATTTTCGGAGAAGCGTCGGGACAACTGCCGCGCTCCGAGCGCTAGACCCATTAGGAGCGCGCGAACCGCTCTCTACCTGGTTAATGGGCTGTAGAAGCTGTAATATTAGGAATTTCCGCATGAAAATTTCACAGTATATTCTTAAGATACTATACTTTCGAAATATCGAAAAAAATTCGATTTTTTTAAATTTCTAGACCACCGGGTCCCCTTAAAAATCTCCGAAATTATGTGGTGAAACGGATTAATTTTGAACAGTTAATGCATACTAAATTAATCTTTCGGTGACGTGAACTTCAATCGTCTACAAGCATTTCGTTTTTGCTGTCGAAACGCCTTAAGGGGGAATATCGGTGTGAAAAAAGTCGATTTTTTTGCTTAAATATATAGTTTTGGCCATTAAGAATATGCCTACAAATTTTCAAAACAATATTCGGCTTAGAAGCATTCGCAATTGGCGCCAAGTGTCGACACCCTCAGAGCCTTCTATACGGGCTGGACGCGTCCCGCCTTTTTCGACTATTCAGGCGCCAAAATGTATATCTGCGTGCCAGGGGGAGCCAGGTATACAGGGTGAGACACTAACTGTTGCCACCTTGAATATTTCTGTAATTATCGACGTCACAAAAAAATGTTTGAAACAAAAGTTGTACCTTACGAAAGGGGTCATCGAATGCGACAATTTTTCTTATCTCAGTGGAGGCGCTGTCGCACAGTAAAGGTAACCTCCAGTTTTACAAATGGGACGATACTTTTTTTTTCAACTATCTAGTAGAGCGTCGAAAACTGCATAAAAACATTTAGGGGTCAAAGTCGTTCAAGGTCATTTAAGATGAAAAAGTGACATGAACTTTATTTTTATGTGAAATTACCTTTATTCACAGTAGATGTTCAAAGTGATTGCCATTGGAATCAATGTAGTATTGCAATCTCCTCATCACGGATTGTGTAGAATTTCTTATCACTTCGGCACTTATCGAATCACAGGCTCGAAGAATTCTCTCACGCATATCATCCGGCGTAGTTCGACGTTCTTTATAAACAAGATCCTTCAAGTATCCCCACAAGAAAAAGTCCAGAGGCGTCAAGTCTGGCGAGCAAGCCGGCCACGATACAGCTCATCCGCGTCCAATCCAACCATTTGGAAATCTCTTTTGCGATTAATTTCTAACTATATCAGCGAAAAATGTGCCGGGCGCCCATCGTGTTGAAACCACATTCTGTTTCTTGTTTCTAAAGGTATTTCTTCCAATAACGGACCTAATTTTTCTTGAAGGAATGTGGTGTACTTCCTACCATTAAGATTCCCTTCGCTGAAATAAGGGCCTATGATTCTATTCCCAAGAATCCCACACCATACATTAACCGACCACGGTCTTTGTTGTGCAACTTGCCACAGCCAATGTGGATTTTCAGTTGACCACAAATGCATGTTATGCAAGTTAATATTTCCATGATTCGTCAATATTGCCTCATCAGTAAATAAAACTGCATTGATTCCAATGACAATCACTTAATTTCACATAAAAATATAGTTCATGTCACTTTTTGATCTTAAATGGCCTTGAACGACTTTGACCCCTAAATGTTTTTTATGCAGTTTTCGATGCTCTACAAGATAGTCTTTCAACGCCTCCACTGAAATTTAGAAAAAATGGTCGCATTTGTGATGACCCCTTTCGTACGGTACAACTTTTGTTTCAAACATTTTTTTGTGACGTCGATAATTACAGAGATATTCAAGGTGGCAACAGTTAGTTCCTCACCCTGCATACATTAGATACAAATCAGTCCTAAACATTGAACATTTTTAAAACTTTACTTACTGTAAAGCTCTATGCATTTGCATTCGATTTGTCGATACCCTTGTCTACAATTATTATTGTAGACAAGTGTTTATATTTATTTTTTATTTGTGGCACCGACATAAACATTTCTGTTTATAATAAAGAACAGGGTCTGTATTTACTTTTGATGTATTTTTCGGTATTTTACGTTCCCTTAGATTATAAGATCGAATGAAAATTATCACCATTAATCCGCAGCAACTGGTTAATTGGCGACGCGCCAAACAGAACCAAATCCTTCCACGCAAAAATAAAAATCCCTACAAACCCAGTTCCTTCATGCCGACTCGACGGATTCCTGCTTGCCGACTTCCTTCTTATTGTTGAAGAAAAACAGCGCTTCGTCCTCGGTGACTTCAGTGTTGCAAGCCGTGTGAAAAGTCACTCTGGTGTTGAACTCGCCGACGGTGAGAACGCGGTCGGAATTCGACTCTGACAGCTTCAACAAACCCCCCGGCTCAGTGGTGACGGGTTGTTTGAATTGTCTCAAAATTGAAGCAACCAAGGAGCATGAAGGAATATTAGAAATAAAGATCAAATTTCTGAGAAAATTTCACAAACGCACTGAATCGCGCACTGACAACTGAGCAATTTTACTCAAAGTGGTGCATCGAGGGGCGAATGGCTATGGATAACATTGTCGACAGGCTTGCCCGAGGGACTGGAAACGGTAGAACGACATGTGTGGGGAAAAGCAAGAGACGGGAAAGCCGTGCGAGAGCACGTTGACGAAAAAGAAACGTCGAGAATAAAGACTATTTACATTGTTGGTCGAGGCGTGAGGATTTTCATCGTAGCCAAAAAGTGAAACGTCGGATTCGAACAATTTCTCGTCCGTTCGTTTCTGTGTGCCGACGTCCTTATTCTCCGAGCACTCGGATGTTTCGACCGAAACCAACTGACAACTATTTCATCTACAAAATACGAGTGGTTTTCCAAATCGAATATCGCGATGACGATTTCATGGTCTTTTTTAATTAACTTTGGCTCTGAGAAGGGCCGTATAATCTTTTTTATGCACTTTTATTACACTTCACTGTTATTTTCACTACACGATCTGTCACGATCTAACCCCACGTGAAATGTACCCCACGTGGGAGCCCATCTAACTGTATAAAGAGTCGCGGAGTGTCGTCAGTCCGTCAGTGGCGTCAACGTTGTTTGCCCGATGAGTGATGTCAAATTCGTTTTTTTCAAATCACTTGGCGCCAAGACGCTGCCGCGTCTCTTGATAATGATTATCGCAATATGAATTTTATTCGATATCTTGCGTGTAACATCGGGGAACTAAGTGCATCAGTGAGGAACAAAGAAATCGAATAAAAGTTTATGGACAAGTGTGAGCTAACGTCAGAGTGTAAGATATCATCTAGATAGCCAGCAGGACGCTTTGAAAGACACGGGGAGGATAAAGTTGTACGGGCTGCTATGCGCGTTCCAGTGTACGCGTATCCTGGAACGGGCTGGTCGGACCTGCAGCCATGCGTACATATTTCAACCAAGCATGTCACGCGAGTCAGGCTCGCGACGATCCATCAGCAGTCCGTTTTTTATGAGCGTTAAATGTGCAAGCGTAATGTGCACACATTATTTGGATGGCAAAATAGCTCACGCGTTCCCGTCGGATTTCAGCAACGAAAATTGCATTAGCGTACGAATACTGGCTTGACGTGCTGGTGGATCACTTCACCTCGCGTTTAGACTCGCGGCAGTCCGTCCAGAGCTTAGAGACGGAAAGTCGCGGAAACCCTACCGCAAAGTGCCTAGCGACTCTGATACATCGACAGAACGTCGACGGTCCAGCTCGCGATCAGGTCCTAGCTCACCGCGTGCGCACAGCATCAGTTCGCACAAGACTAAGAACCGTAATTCGAACTTTGCCAGACTCACTGATGTCCTCTCAGGAACTGTGAAGTCCAGTTCAAGACTGTCGAATCATTTCACGAAACGAAGGTGTGACCTTGATTCAATTATCGGAGGAAACCCTAACATGCGCTGTTTGGCCACAGGAGGTTCAACACGTAATATTTCGTATGATTAGGACGATAAATCCAAACTTCAGTTAGCGGTGTGTAGACGACGGGAAAACGCGGAGATTCAGTACGATTGGTTACGAAATGCGTACTTAAGGTAGAGCAGTGCTTTCGATTACCCTGGTAAGATTACCCCTGGAGAGTAGAGTAGTACAGCTATACTAGTTCTAACGCTGGGATCTCAGGGGGAGCAGGGCGGAGGTCCAGCGAGAGGAAGTCAAGTGCGGCGGTATGGCGGAGGGGTGAGGGTCCAGCGCGGTGACGTGACGTCTCGGAGGGGGATGTCAGGGGTCGCAGAGAGTCCACAAAAGTCCATGGAGGAGAGGATAGCCATGTGGTCCGAAGAGTGGCTGGCGGGAGGGGGAAGACACCGTCGATGAGTGTTGTATGTGTGCGTGCGTGCGTGCGTATGGGCGCGAGCGCGCGTGCGCGCGTGTGTGTGTGTGTGTGTGTGTAACCATATATGCGTAGGAAAATGTTCGGTAATATGAAAACGCTAGGCGCCATATGCGAAGGGCGGCCTTTATTTATGACATGCAGCTGCGATGCCTTGTTTCTATCCCGAAAAATGTCAAGATGTTTGCATGTGAGTCCGCCCTGTCACGAATCTCGTGGATAGTTGAGACAGGTCCTGACAAGTCAGGGTTTCTTGGGAAACAAAAACTATAAACGGTCTATCGCCGAAGGCTTTAAATGCGGATGGACGACTTGAGCACAGCTGCACTCTTGAAAAAAAAGTCTCAATACATCAAGGTCTCGGTTTCATTCCGATATAATACGTCGAGATGTACACATATGCGAGTATGGACGCAGTGCGTCCAGTCAAGCACCCCCTGGATATGACCAAAAACGAGCTCGAACAGGTTCCAACGGTCTTGCTCGTAAAATATTGGGGTAAAAAAGTTGGCTTATTATGGGATTGTTTACCAGAATACCATCGGAATGATAGTGGAGTGATGTCATATCTTCCATCCATGGAGCATTACAATACGCCACAGATGGAAGATCACATCGATGGCCCCCGCTTCAACGTCGGGAGTATAAAAAATGCAGTGAGGACGAAAATTCTCCACTTTCGGGGTTCTTTTTCGAACGAGTTTGAACTTGTTTTTCATGATTGGAAAAGTGGGGAGAAGTTTGTAAATTTGAGTGGGAGGGTTACGAGGGAGCTAATAATTTCGTGGACCAAGCTCAGACTGCAGTATTCCACCGCACCATCGTAATCTCTCCAAAAGTAAATTTGAAAAGTGTGGAAAGTGGATTTCATGAGTATCAACATAGTCGGCCGGATCGTGGCATTCCTTCTAACGAAGAAACTGTCAGAACTCCTCGTTCACGCAGATCATCGGATCACCGAATTGAGGGCCGTACACACCAAGTTTGGGAAACGCTACATCGCAGACATCGCGGATGAGTTCACTGTCTTCTTACCAGTGCGACTTGTGAAGGCCTTCTACAAAGATTTAGAAACGTTTAAGCGTATGCGGCAGGCAGCAAACGAGAATTATCTCTTTATGGCATACATCGGTGGAGACTACAATAGCGTAGACTTCTTCTGACTCTGATCACACCATGGTGGAAAAGACAAAATTCGATGGGGACACCATCGTCGCACAGCTCTTCGCATCATCGTGAGTATGCTACAACTCGCGCGCAAATGGTCAACTCTCCATGCAATTATGGAAGATACAACAGCGTCAAGTTCTGTCGTGTCTGAGCATGGTGGAAAAGACAAAATTCGTTGTGACACTATCGTCGAATCGCCGACCACATTACAGTCGTTTCGTCTTCATTTTCAATACGTCGACTATGTATAAATGTATAAAAATTTGTCATCAAATTGTAAATGAGGGAGAAACTGTTTTCGCCATCGAATAAATTAAGAATACAAATGATATATATGTTCATCGAAATGTTTTTTATTCATTAAAAAAATTCCTCGCCCACACCTTGCTTCGTATAAGCTCAACCAGCGAATTGAAGTATAAAATAAAAAACTGAACGGCAATGCTATCAGCCTTCTAATCTAATCAATCGAAGATGAAGAGGGCAAAATATTTCTCTTTAAGGAGTGAAACTGTTTTTTCTTAGTGCGAGCGCTCGCGCCCTATACCTTCACGACCTATCGCTTCACATATGCAACATGAGCGTGATCCTTGCGTACGCTCACACTTGAAAGCCCATAAAAAATCCGAAAAAATATGGATTTTTTAAAAAATCTATCAAAATCTGTTTTGCATCCCTGAACGATAACATATATATACTATATACTGCCACGTGTTCCGGTATGTATGAAGTCCAGCCTATCAGGAATCATAGGGCTCTTCGCAGAGCAACATCAAACCTATTGAAGTGATACTTGAGTCTATACAGCTCTTACCAAATCAGCCACATGGTTAAAGCATTTTTTTTCTTCGTTAAGGGAGCTTTCCAGTGTGAAATTTTCAAAAAATCGATTTTTTTTTTGCTTTATCGAATAGTATACACTCTTCCGAATATTCCCTGAAATTTTCATGCCGAAATTCAGATTATTTCGGTTACTGTACAGCATTTCTTGGAAGAAGGCAACGGAGCGCTACAGCTACAGCGAAACTTTGAACGCGTTTTTCTCGAAACAGCATTTTTCAAAACGGTGTCCAACTTGGAGGGCAGAGTTTTAAAGCTATCGAGTTGAATTTTTTACACAATATTCATAACGTCATTGTTTATCGTGCTATGGAAGCTTTTTTTGACATCTTCCTATTTTTTTGTAAAAAAAACTGCGAAAAAAATGCTAAAAATCGATACTTTTTGTTCAAACCGGCGCCATTTTTGCAAAAAAAAAAAAAAAAGCCTCCATAGCATGAAAGCCAATTATATACCGATCAATAATCTTTTTGTGTTTTTTGTTTCAGATCAAAATTGTGACCCCCAACGTGGACACCACATCCAAATGCATTTTCTGCAACAATTGTTTCATCATTTTTATAGATATTAATTAATAAATAAATCGATCTTTAAAAAATTGTTTTGTATTCTTCAATACCCAATTAATATACAAAAAAAAAACCAGACCGATTAGATTATTTTTTCTTTAAAAAAAAAAATCGCGAAAAACAGCGATTTTTCGGGCTGTCACACTGGAAAGCTTCCTCAACGTGCGACGCCAACCTCCGAGCATAGGAAATATTTTTTTAAATTACATTCCGCTTAACGAGTAAGGCCACTGTAACGGCCCAAAAAAAAAAGGTTTTTTCACTAATTTTTTGCTCCCGAAATTGAAGGTATTTGAAAATAAACTTTTAATGGTGTTATCGGGCATACATTAAACTTTATTATAAAATTTTTTTACAGTAAAAAAAAACAAAATGGCGGTTCCACAGCTATCTTCCCGGGACATGTTTTGCTTCCAGGGCTCCGCGGCACGCAGCACCACTGGTGCACTTTTGAATCTAGAACAAAAAAAAAAAACTATTAATCTAGAGGGCTATAGCTAGAGAATGTCGATCGGATTTTAAAAGGTATCAATTTTTGTGGATTTGGCGTGCGTTTGAAAAAAAAATTGATTTTTGACGAAAAAAACGGCAAGTTTTTTGTTAATAAAAAATCAATAAGCAAAGTTCTTGAAAATTCCGATCGACATTCTCAAGATAATGTAAATGTTCACATCTGGTTAAAATTTCAAGTAAAAAAAATGAAAATTGTTCGAGTTATGCTGCGTGCCATTTTGAAAAACCCTGTTTCGAGAAAAACGCGTTTAAAGTTTTGCGAATAGTTTTTTATTGGAAAAAATTAAAAAAAGAAGTTAAAAAAATTTTTACCGTTAGTCTGCAATCCCAGCACCATACATTTGTCCTTCAATAGCCAAATTTTCGTCTTCTTCGTCTTTCCTGGTTGATTTTTGGAGCGCGCGCGCACTTTTGGCCGCGTCGCTCAGAGATGTCTCCGCGTGCGTGATGCGTTTGGCGTCGGCTTCGATGCAGAAATTATATAACTGTACACCAATTTCCACCTCCAACATCTTGAATATTTGCAAGACGTTGGTAAGGCCGCCATTGAATATGCAAACAGCGATATCCGTCGCAATATCTAGTACAGTTTTTCCGCTTGAGGATGATTTGGGGGCCAAACTCCAAACGGTAGCGTTGAAACTTTCGTTATTGTTTTGAGTATAGGCCCCCAAGCAACGCTCCAGCAACTCGTCCCGGCTCAATTCCATGTAGATGGGTTTGATGGCTTGATAAACCTCCTCACTCATTGGCTGATTGTGATGATACGCATCCAAGGCATTTTCTGCTTTCGCTTTCTTCCAACTGCACCAATTCTCCGAACATTTTTCGTGCTGAGGCTTTTCATCCGTTGACATTTTGTGAAAAAGGGTTGCCCAGATCTCATTTTTCATATTTTTGATGGAATCGGAATTTCGACGGATTGCTAAGCCGTAATAAATGCTTAGTTCGTCAATCAATTTGGCAGTGAGTTTTCCTCTTCCCCCGAGACCTTTTGTTCCTTTTTTTAAGTTTCTCAATCGAGTGCCCATTCTTTTTTGCACGTGATCTATGCACTCTTTTTTTTTAACATCAACATTTTCATAAGGCTTCGAATCCACGATGCCTTTGAAAGTTTTGGAATCGCCATCTCCGATATAATTGCAGTCGTTTCGGAGCAAGTTTTGACACGCTTGGCGGCGACCTTCATTTCCTAAGGACAACAAATTTTTTTTCGCACAGGACCTTTTTTTTTCTCATTCTAGAGGGTTTAAACTATTTTTTAAGCCAATAAAAAAAAATCGATTTTTCAAAAAATTTACAGTGGCCTTACCCCTTAAGGCGTTACCCCCACTTGTAGCGCAAAAAAGGCCGTTTTCATGATTTTTTTAAAGAAAACTACAAAACTTTTTTAATCGATCAATATACCATCTTAAAGAACACATCTTGAAGATCTTTCAGTAATTTTTATATTGAAAAATATTACATCGTTTAGTGGCAAATGGCCGTCAATGAAATAATGTTTTTATATACACGGTTTGCGGTGACCAACATTGCGGCGAAGTGGATCATCTGGAAAAAAAATGCGGATGGATTTAGTCAAATATAAGTATAAACTAGTGTTTAATTGAAGGATTTTAAAAAATATTCATTTTTCACAAAATGGCGGACAGTCAAAGTTAATGGTTCGATTTTAACGAAAAAAAACGGCCGTTTTTTGGCTATCAAATGGCCATTTTTTTTTCGAAAAAAAAATCGAACGATTAAAAACTACATTTTTATGTATTAAATATGCCTGCAAAATTTCATGATCGGTTCATTAGTGTTCGAGTAATCTTGGTCACCGACTTCAGAAATGCCATTTTGAGAAAAACGCGTTTAAAGTTTCAATTTCAGTTTATACGAAGAAAATATTTTTTTTTGTAAACTTACATAGAGTCATCTATTCCGGGCCCACACAGAAGTTTTTCCGCCGACGATGCCGCTTGCAAAACGGAAATTGGGTGTTGCCTTCGTAACATTCTTCCTTCACGAGTGCACTCGGCCGCACGTCTCTCTGCCAGTGCAATCCGTGCTTCGTCCATTTTGTCAGCGTATTCGTGCGCGTTGTGTCCACAGCTCACTCCGATTGAGTTCAAATAAAATAATAATGATTTTGAACCTTCGTTGAATAGTCCAACGGCAATATAAGCTGCTAAATTTACAACGATTGCTCCACTAGACACGATTTTTGGGCTGATTTTCCAAATAAGTTGTTTGGAGCTTTCGTTGTTATTTTGATCGATGCCACCGACGCATCTTTCGAGTAAAGTTTCCTTACTCACTCAGATCATTGTACCTTTTCATCGAACAATGCATTGAATGTTGGAGGGAGGGTCGAGCGCGCCAGACAGCAGACTAGCCGGTCGTTAACACAACGGATTCTTCTCTTTCAACGCACATATCTCAGTCAATTTTGTTCGGATCGACTTGAAATTTTCAGGACATATTCTCAGATACTTATACTTAAAAAAAATGCAATAAAAAAATCGATTTTTTCAAAATCGCAAGTGGGGGTAACCCTTTAAGTAATGCCTTGACTATCCAAAACACATACGAAAACGCGGTATTTATTACAAAAACGATAAGCTTTAGGCATCTATCGTCGAATCCTTTTTTAGGATTCGCCCACTGATCCCGCTGCATGCACCATTTGAGCACAGATGCGAGGTCTTACATACTCACGAAATAATATTTTTTGGTCCCGTTGAACTCCAACCTGCTCGTTCTGAGTATGTATTTATTTTTCATGCATTCCACGTTAATAGATATCAACGCGATATTTTTAAAAACTCTGATGGAGGTGATTGTATTACATGTTCCGAGCTAGAAGGGAACGGCGAAAATATTTCTGATGGGAGACCATTTTTAATTATCGACAGTGCTCAAAACTCGTCACACTTTGAATGACACAGTGAGTTAACATAATCTCTCTGGGAAGAGTTTTCAGCTCGTTAATACGAAGCACAACACGGAACCGTGTTAGGAAGTATTAAATGTCAGGATAAATAACCTCGAGGCAGGCACCTCAGTATTTGAATATAATACGCGTAAATTTAATGTTCATTCTTGCTTTCCGACCGATAGTTTCGGTGGACCTTCACCGACTACTCGCCTACTCTCGCAGGGCTGTCTCTCTCGGATCTTCCACTCCTCCATTGGCACAGAAATTTAAATTCACACGTTACAACCATCAGAACCAGACTTGCACAACCAAGCCACGCTCGAAAGTTCAGTCGAAGTCTGTTACGTGGGAGCAACGGGTTCATCGAAGTTATGAAAACGCAAAGCTGAATTAACCGCCAACGATTATCAACTGAACGTCAACAATCATTGATAGCCCAAATATCGCGTCTGGATTGGTTGACGGACTATGAACCCATCTCGAATGGCGGAACCCTGTCGTTAGGTGACGGAGACGAGTGTCGTGTGATCGGTAAAGGTGTTGTACTCGCGAAAAAGCTCGTTGGGGGCCTATGGAGTGATGCGCGAATAGAAGATGTTCTCTATGTTCCCGGACTGAAGAAAAACTTATTTTCTCTGGGTGTTTGCACAAGAAAAGGTTTTGAAGTTATTAAAAAAAATAATTTCGTCGATATCGTACGGCATAATATAAGTAATGAAGTCATTGCGTCCGGTGTGAGACAGGACAACGATATTTATCGAATGTTTCTTCGCGTCGTTAAATCAAGTGCGGAAGAAGCAAACACCGTAGCGTACAATTTACGCGTGAGGCACGAGAGACTCGACCACGTGGACAAACGTGCAATACGTGAGCTCGCAAATAAAGGCCTTGTTCGTGGAGTGTCGATGTGTGACACGACAGGTTTCGTGTACGAAATGTATCAGCTTGGGAAATTGCATCGCTTGCCATTTAAAAATCGCGAAAAAGGCTTGACTAAGCCAGGAGAAGCATTTACTTCTGACATTTGTGGGACGATGTCTGTTGAATCATCGGGGGGCGCGAAATATTTTCTAACATTCATTGATGACGCGGCCGGATATCGTCATGTACAGGGTGTCCAATAGGAAGTCGCTAAAACTAAATAAGTGTCTCTTCTCTCCATGAATTCAATAGGGGTTCCTTTTTCTAAGGCGCATACCTGAGGCCCCGCAGTTTCATTCCAGCCGTGGTTGAAGCAAGTATGCGCGCGTCAAAATGAGTGAGCTCACCACGTAAGAAAAAGTATATCTTATTGAGTGCTTCTTCTCGAGGGGAAAAGTTTATAGTAACGCGTATAGAGGGCTTCGTACTAAGTTTGGAAGTCATAGAGTTGCCAGCGAAAACACTCTGAAAAGGTAAGAATTTAATATTTATTCATATTCATCTATCACACAACTTGTGTTTCAATTCAATTAAACTGCATTGAAGTAATTTGACGTTAATTTTTGTAGGATAATCGATAACTTCGTGAAGTATGGTATACTCCAGGACCGTAGACACCAGTTGCCAGGTCCATCCCTTACGGTGACTACCCTAGAGAAGATTAACGAAGTTGAGAATTATTTCAAACAAAATCCAAATGATTCGATTCGGAAAGCTGCTCAAGCATTAAAAATAACCAAATCATCATTACACAACATTTTGAAATATTTTTTAAGGTTTCATCCGTATAAAATAAGCACTCATTAATTGTTAACTGAACATGCCATGACGAAACGCATCGAATTTTGTAACACTTTTACAGGGATGTTTGAAGCCGAAGAACTTAATGAGAAATTGATTATTTATTCCAATGAAGCACATTTTTGGATGAATGGGTACGTAAACAAGCAAAATGACCGGTTTTGGGGAACGGAAAATCCCAACATATCGCTAGCGAAATCCCTTCATCCACAGAAAGTAACGACATGGGCAGCGATTTCAGTAAAAGGAATTTATTTGCAATTCTTGGAATCTACGGTAACAGGAGAGAGTTACAAGCAGCTTTTGGAAACTAAATTCTTCCCTTATGCAAAAAAGAGGGGACTGGTTAAAAATGTTGACTTCATGCAAGATGGAGCGACGCCGCACCGGACTCATGAGGTGTTTGAGCTATTCATCGCGTATATGGGACTCGAGTAATCGATCTGGGGTGCCCTTAATTTGCTCAAGGCGGACTACTATGGCTTCCGTACTCACCGGACCTGAACCCTTGTAATTTTTTCTTGTGGGGTTACATTAAAGATCATTGTTACGCTAAAAACCCCAGCACAGTAGAAGAACTGATCGCGGCCATCCAGGAAGTAGTTCGCGGCATTACGAACGATATGTTGGACACAGTTTTTCACAGTTTTCAAAAGAGAATTGATTTTTGTGCACAATTTAACGGGTCGCACTTCGAAAATATCTATCATTAATCACTGTACTTTTTCGTTATTTTTATAAGATGTAATAAATTGACATAAAAAATATTTGACTGGGTTTTATTTATGTGCGTTTAAAACTGCAGAGTTTTCTCTATTTAAAGCAATTTGTCATTTCTGAGTCTGTGAACGTGTTTTAAAATGACAGCCGATTAGTTTCAGCAACTTCCTATTGGACACGCTGTATATTTCTTGCGGCATAAATCCGACGTATTCGAAAAGTTGAAAGTTTTCGAAAAACTCATTGCAAACAAGTTCAGGCGTTCTATGAAGATTCTGCGATCGGATAACGGAAGAGAGTTCCGAAATACTCGAATGGACGAATATCTCGAAGCACGCGGCATCAAAAAAGAAAATACAGCACCGTACACACCGGAGCAAAACGGTAAGGCGGAGAGAGAAAATCGAGCTATTGTCGAAAGTGCCTGAACCATTATTCACGCGAAAAGTCTATCGTTAATTATATGGGCTGAGGCAGTGAATACCGCCGTGTATGTATTAAATCGCACCGTGTCATCCGGAGGATCCTCGACGCCATACGAAAAATGGATCGGAAGAAAGCCTACAATGAGTCACCTGAGAATTTTTGGCTGCGTGGCATTCGTACATACTCCCAAGCAATTTACGAAAAAGCTCGATTTGCGTGGACGAAAAATGGTTTTCGTGGGATATGAGGGCGATTCCCCAAATTATCGAGTTTACGACCCAAAAAAAAACGAGTTAGCATGACGCGAGATGCAATTTCACGAACAAATCGGAAAAGTAGAAATCGACAAGAACGAAGACAATGCCGAAACAATCACGATTGAAAAAGGAAACGAAGAAGTTACAGTTAGAGAAGTAGAAGAAGATGCGGAAGGGACTCAGCAACAAGCGGAAGATCAACAGGAAGGAAATCAGCATCAAGGAGTTGAAGAAGAAAGAGAAATTGAAAAACCGTCAACAAACTTGCTGTGGCAAGTACTTCGAAATCGAGAAACAATTCGTCAACCGGATAGATTTAAATTCGAGGTCGACGTCGCCGAATATGCAATACCAAACACATACAAGGAAGCAATACAAGGCGTCGATGCTTTGCAGTGGACACACGCTATTGATGAGGAACTTCAGACACACGATACAAACGAAACGTGGAAAATTGTTCCAAAAATACCGGGAACAAAATTGATCGACTCCAAGTGGGTCTTTAGAATCAAAGAGAATCCTGTGAAATGAGTTCAACGTTTCAAGGCAAGGCTGTGCGCATGGGGGTTTCTACAGCAGCATGGAATCGATTATACCGAGACGTTTGTACCGGTCGTGCGATACGACTCTCTTCGCGTTCTTCTAGCAACGATGACCGAGAAGGATCTCAAGCTGCTGCAATTCGATGTTCAGATCGCTTTTCTCTATGGGGAGTTAGAAGAAAATATTTTGATGAAAGTGCCGGAGGGCCTGGTGGTCGAAGGTTTCAAAACAACCGAAGTAATGTGCAAATTAAACAAATCTCTGTACGGGCTCAAGCAAACACCTCGGTGCTAGAATAAGAAATTTCTTGAAATTTTAACCCGGGAAAAAAAGTTCATATCTGAATATATCTGAATGTATCTGAATCATATCTGTAAAATCAGATATGATCGGACAAGAAAATTGGCAATGTCTGATCATGTACTGTCACGACAGAACACGTATGTTTATATCTGAGCATGTATGATCATCCCGAGAAAAAATTATCAGATCAGATCAGATCTGATTATATCTGGATTATATAGGATCCAGATATGATTGATCATATCTGGATCTTGTCTATTCATGCAAGAAAAATGGCCATATTAGAGCATACATGATTAGATTTGACGATATCAGAACAGGAATGATCAGATTTGACCATATCAGACCTGACGATATCAAATCTGCCTATAATATGCAAAATTGACCGGCGTCGAAGCGTAATTGGTTATATCAGAACAGATAAAACCATATCAGGGTGAACATATTTATATCAATAGCAGATATGAGTACGCTGCCGGCCGAAAGTATACTCCTATAAAAATTTCGCGCCGCACTAAAAGTTTGATATCTCTGTGAAAAAAAAGATATCTGGATTTCCAAGGCGGCATTTTAAAAGGGACAAATGAAGCTTCATTTTGCGTTAGTTTAAAGTTTTAAGTTAGTTGAATTAAAAAATGAAAAAAGTACATTTTTGTTTTTTTCTATAAGTTTCAACATAAAAAGAATATTTTTTGTTGCCTCTGTAAGAACTTTATTTTGTTTTGTTTACGTGGTAGTTTATATTTTGATTTTAGTGTCGGCAAAGATTAATATAAATACATTTTATACTTATAAGAACGTGTAGTGCACAATAAATATGTGATTTTATCAATAAAATGAATATAAAAAATATAATCACGCGATATTTTCATATATTATGGTTGTGGTTCAATTTTTCATCAAGGAGATAGACATATATGACATACCACATATACACTGCCGGCCAAAAGTATGGATACACCTAGAAAAATTTCGTGCCGAACTAAAAGTTTGATATCTCTGTGAAAAAAAAGATATCCGGATTTCCACGGCGGCATTTTAAAAGGGACAAATGAAGCTTCACTTGGTGTGTTGGAAAAAAAAAATTCGATTTTTTTAGACCCGGGGCGTCATTTTGAAAATGGCCGGTTTTTGGCTTTTTTTGGCTGTTCAAAATCGGCTGCACGTCTTCAAGACATTTTTTTTTCAAAGAACCTTAAAAGATAGAGCTATAGCTATAGTTACCTTTTTTAGAAAGTTTCGTACGATTTTTTTTCACCGAGTTATCGCATTTTTCCTCAAAAAGACAATTTTGAAAAGATGCTGCTGAAATGAGAAACTTTGAGGTTTAGAGAAAATTGCCGAAAGGAAAAAAAATTGCGTTACATCGTATGGAATCGAGCAGAATGTATTCGAAATTTTTATTCAAAATTTTTTGCTCCAACAATGAATAAAAAAATAAAAAAATTTTAATTTTTTTCTCAATTTTTAGCCGCACAAAACATCCACATTTTTTGCTGGTAACGACGATACTTTGATTGTCTGAGGACGTTGTCACTTTGGGTCGACCCGGACGATTGCGATTGAAATACGTCTCGGACTTCTTAAATCTCCCGATGGTCGTCTGCACTCCTTTCAAAGACACGCGAATTTGTCTGGCAATTTCTCTGTACGACAATCCCTTATCGCGCAACGCGACAATAGACCCTCTTTTATACAGTGGAATTTCTTTTTCCGTGCCTTTTTGATCCGTTAAGAACAAAAAAAATGGCGTAAAAACTTGTCGATTGTAGATCACACGTGTTCGCGTTCCAAGTTTTCGCACAACTAACTGGCTGTGTCAGCGCGACACTCGTCACATTATACCAAAGAATTAAAAATGTAAACAAAAACGTCGAGCGATAAAGAGAGAGAAAAAGAACACGAGAGAAATAGAATATCGACTCGCGAGAAATAGAATCTTTTTTACGCTCCACAAAGGTAAAATGTAAACAACGACAAGAAGCTTTATTTCCGCTCGTTGTGTTTAGATGAGGTAAGAGGTAAGAGGTGGATGCTTTGTGTGACTAAAAATTGAGAAGAAAAAATTGAAAAAAATTTTTTTTTTTCATTCAATGTTGGAGCAGAAAATTTTGAAAAAATTCTGCTCGATTCAATAAAATGTAACGCAACTTTTTTCCTTTCGGCAATTTTTTCTAAACCTCAAAGTTTCTCATTTCAGCAGCATCTTTTCAAAATTGTCGTTTTGAGAAAAAAATGCGCTAACTCGGTGAAAAAAAATCGTACGAAACTTTCTAGAAAAGGTAACTATAGCTATTGCTCTATCTTTTAAGGTTCATTGAAAAAAAATAGCCAAAAAAATGTCCTCAAGACGTGCAGCCGATTTTAACCAGCCAAAAAAAGCCAAAAACCGGCCATTTTCAAAATGACGCCCCGGGTCTAAAAAAAATCGAATTTTTTTTTTCCAACACACCAAGTGAAGCTTTATTTGTCCCTTTTAAAATGCCGCCGTGGAAATCCGGATATGTTTTTTTTCACAGAGATATCAAACTTTTAGTTCGGCACGAAATTTTTCTAGGTGTATCCATACTTTTGGCCGGCAGTGTATATGTGGTATGTCATATATGTCTATCTCCTTGATGAAAAATTGAACCACAACCATAATATATGAAAATATCGCGTGATTATATTTTTTGTATTCATTTTATTGATAAAATCACACATTTATTATATACTACACGTTCTTATAAGTATAAAATGTATTTATATTAATTTTTGCCGACACTAAAATCAAAATATAAACTACCACGTAAAGAAAACAAAATAAAGTTCTTGCAGAGGCAACAAAAAATATTCTTTTTACGTTGAAACTTATAGAAAAAAACAAAAATATACTTTTTTAATTTTTTAATTTAACTAACTTAAAACTTTAAAACTTTTTCAATCAAAATGTTGTCAAACGTTTCGTTCTTATAAGTAGAAAACATTTATTATCTTTGCCGATACACTAAAATCAAAATATAAACTGCCACGTAAACAAAAAAAGAAAGTTATCACAGGCAACGAAATATATTCTTATTACGTTAAATCGGAAATTTTCGATTTTTTTTTATCGATTGTGAGTCGTTTTTGGTTGATTGTGGTAACAATTAAAATATTTGTGAGATGAGTCTTTAGTTGGAAAATGAGCGTTAAAGATTACTGGTAAGTTAGTGTCTTGACTTTGACTTTTCGATTTTTTGTTTTTTAATCGATTGTGAGTCGTTTGTGGTCGATGGTGAGAACAATTAAAACGTTTGTGAGATCAGTCTTTAGTTAAAAAATGAGAGTTAAAAATTACCGGTAAGTTATACGTGAACTTGGCGATTCGACTTTGGATTCTGGCACTTTTTTGCGTTAATCGTTTGTGGTTGATTGTGGTTACAATTCAAACGTTTGTGAGATGAGTCTCGGCGGTGAAAAAAAGATATGTAAACAACGGAAAAGTTAACGATTCGACTATCACTTTTGCACTTTTTTGTGTACATTTTCGGTCGTGTGTGGTTCGTTGCGCGAACAAATCGAAAACTTGTACGATTAGCGTTTTCGAAATAAAACGTCAATACATATGTGGAAAAATTATCGATGAACGGTTATATTACCCAAACAAGTCAGCACTGACGCATTAATTTTTATTATATTTCTATATTACGAAGAAGTTAATCGATGTCAAACTATGGACGAATACTTTAATTAAAACATTTTGTGAGATCACTCATTAGTTGATAACTAATAGTCAAAGATTACCGCAAAACTAACGAGTCAACTTTGACTTTTCGATTGAAAAAAAATTGTTTATGAGTCGATTATGGAATTGTAAAATCAATCAAAACGTTTCTGCAAAACCGCTTTGCAAACGGTCATATAACCCAAACGCACAGGCTAACAGAAAAATGCTATTTTTACGTTATTTATATATGACGAAGAGGTTAATTGATTTATTTTCGAACCGATGATATTTTATAAGTGATTTACAGTGTTATACACGGACCAAATGGGAGTTCTCAAATAGACCAATAACGTGTGACTTTGTGTGCGTATGCGCGCATCTGTGTATGTGTTAATAAGACACACAATCATAACACTTTTATATATAGATATGCATTGATTTATATTTGATTAGATCTGATCACACGTGGGCAAGCATGTTCAGCGATCATCATATAGAGCTTCGATGAATTCGAGTATAATTCCATGTCTGGGCAGATACAATCGTACATGGGCAAACATTTTCAGACCTGATCATATACGAGTTGGGTTTGGCTGCGTATTCATCCATACCTGATTAGATATGTTCATGCATGCGCGCACATATTCAAGTCTGATCATGTGTGAGCTCGTATGTAGTCGTGAATTGTCCTATATCTGGTTAGACATGACCACACATGGGCAGACATGTTCAGCTAAAAATTTATATCTGCACATATTTACTTATGCGCGATCATATCTGACCAGATATAGAGCTGACCCAAACCGCATAAAAATACATGTATGTTCATCTTTGAACATGCATGATCAGATAAGAATCATTTATGTTGCAGATGAACACCTACATGAGCATATCTGCTCAGATATGACCATTTTTCGCCGTGAAGCCAGTGTGAGCTGAAAAGTAGTCAAGCGAATCAATGTATCTTTGTCGGGCAAGTCAACGGCGGAACCGTATACTTAGCGCTTTTCGTAGATGATGGTCTTATCACGGCGAAAACTGAGTCTGCCTTGACTTTTATAGCGGATAAATTGCGCGAAGCATTTCAAATCAAAATCGGCGACTCAAGTTGTTTTATCGGGATGCAAATTGAAAGGAATCGCGAAAACAAAAGTCTCGTGATTCACCAGAGTGCGTATGTCGCGAAAATTCTCGAAAAATTCAGGATGCGAAATGCAAAGCCAGTAAGTCTACCGATGGATCCGCATATAACTTTGCATCCGATCGAAGAAATTGATGAGCTGTCAAATTCTACTTCGTATCGCGAGGCAATAGGGTCGTTAGTTTTTCTCGCGACAGTTTCACGACCAGACATTGCATTTGCAGTTAATGCTGTCAGCAGATTTGTCAATCAACACAGTGCCGAGCACTGGCGCGCAGTGAAACGGATTTTTGCCTATCTTAAGGGAACAAGAGATTACAGTATAAAATATAAAAGCGGTGGTAGCGAAAAATATCTCGTCGGTTTTTCTGACGCAGATTACGCGAACGATGTTGAAACGCGAAGGTCAACCACGGGATATATCTTTTATATAACCGAGGCGGAATATGTAGCTGCTGCGACAGCAACCAAAGAAGTCATATGGCTGCAAAAATTGATTAGTGATCTCAACTGCTCGTGCGAACGCGAATCAACGATGTACGTCGACAACTAAAGTGCCATACGTTTGGTGAACAACCCAGTCTTTCACAAGCGCACCAAACATATTGGCATACGTTATCATTTTATATGCGAAAAATTCGAAAACAACGAAATAATGATAATGTATATCCCATCAGAATTATAACGAGCGGATATTCTTACGAAAGCGCTGCCGAGAGATCGTTTCAGGAAATTATGTGAACTAATTAACATTACCTCAAATTCAGGCGAATACTCAAACGGTGGTAGTATTGAAGTTATTTTGTTTTTCGTATTTACTAAGATGGCAGAGGAAAGAGCCTATAGAGTATCATGTTTATCGCGCTCATTTTTTTTTTGGTTCTAGAATATCCTGATTGTGAGATAAGTAAATCTCGTTAGTCGCAGCCTGAGCCTCCTGTCAATCACATAAATAAATTTGTTTAGATTCGTTGTTCATATTGTGACGTTTCCTTCCTTAATCCTCAACTCCTTTTCCCTCACAAATTAATAACTGTTACAAATCAATTTCTACCTCTTCTGATGGATCATGACTGAATACAGTTATTGTCATTGTGCCAACGTATCAGAACTAAGTCACGACGAGCATTGACTGTCGCAGAAAATGTATTTTATGCACAGCGCTAGTTTTTCCAGTACTTCAACGAATCATGATACTGAATCAGCGCTGTGATGTGATTGATACTATGGTAGCGATTCGTCATATAAACAACACATGTGGTACTCGATGCTAAATACTCCATGATATTGATACATATCCTTTGCCACGCTTTTCTCATCAGTCTTTTCACACCCTCATCTCCTAAATCATTAGTTTTATGTCTCAGTATTGTGTTAGTAATGAATGGATGTCATGCGTTCCGACAGGAGTTGGCGATTTGGAGCCACCCATGGGAGGTCCAATGGTAGTCGGATAGTGCTGTTCATTCATTGAGCTTCATTGCTCAACCATTAATCTCATGTGATTGCAATTTGTCCTCTGATCTAAAGTAACGCAAACACCTGCGAAATAATGGATTGTAGTTCAATTCGTCTAGTACATATAACGATATAGCAATTATGTTAACTACACGGCCTGATGGCATGCATATATCCTGACGGCTGTTACTGTTCAGTTATGTGTTCAGGGGACTCGACAGGTTCTCGATCCATGCGAAATATCATACGTTATTATCCTCGGTATCTTGTATGCATAGCGAATTGATATGTTTTTCCCTCTCATATTGAGTCATGCGTATCGGAACAATGTATTTTTTGTGGCATACACAGTGATGAATCGATTGCTTGAAGCTCAATTTTTTTATCTGCGGCCTCTGGGAATCCAATATTTAGTAGATTCAGTACCGTTAAATAATGTGTGTAAGAAGATGCACGGTCACTGATTCGTTGAGCTGGGTATAAAGCTGTGACAGCCGCCCATGCGAAACGTATATTATCATTTGATTGCACATCAATTGCAGCCCTCATAATCATTATCTCCCACGGCAATATCGTATACCATTCAACGCGGATTGGATTATGATTAGTTACATTTATTGTAAAATTACGTGTTTGTTGTAATGCTCAGTCACTGTCACGGTATTGAATTTCATCGAGCAGGGGTTAAAGTATGCACCATTACGCGTTCAACTCAATCTCTCGCCATATTAGCCCATCACCGCTCTCTCCTGCACCCATGTGTATAAAATGCCTGTGCATGAAATTCTTCGATCCTTCCAGATCCGATATTGGGCTATCAATGACTGTTGACTTTCAGTTGATCATCGTCGGCGCTTAATTCGGCTCTGCGTTTTCAGTACTTCGACGAACCCGACGTCCGTTGCTCCCATGTAGTTAAGTCTTCGAGTGAACTTTCGAGGGCAGCTTGGTTGTGCAAGTCTTGTTCCAATGGTTCAGTGTTGTTCTTCATATTAATGAGCTGAAAACTCTTCCCAGAGTGATTATGTTAACTCACGGCTTTGTTCAAAGTGTGACGAGTTTTGAGCACTGTCGATGATTAAAAATGGTCTCCCATGAGAAATATGTTCGCCGTTCCCGTCTAGCTCGGAACATGTAATATAGAATCACCTCCATGAGAGTTTAGTTTTAATATCGCGAAGTTATCTATTAAGGGGGGATTGTCTTTTTTTCGCAAAATTTACCGCTTTTTGGGATTTTTTTTGTGAAGAAAGTATACAACGGAAAACTTGTGAAACTTGGCATATAGTTTTATTGATCTGTTTACTACATACAAACAAATTTTTAAACAATTTCATCAAAAAATCCGCCTCCCACCCCCCTCGACGCGCGATGTTCCTTTTTTGATGGTGTGCACGATTACAGCCTTCACGTTCATCCTGCAACAAAAACCCAGAAAGCATTTTACTTTAGACACATATAGCTATCGTTCGATGAAGGGGAAAAAAAAATTGACGATTTGGTGACGTTTTGAACTTGAAGTATCGATTTTTCGAAAAAAATTGATCGATTTTTTGTTATAAATAAAAAACTATAAAAATTATTGCTTTTTTGCTTTATCAAACGATAAAAGGATGTCAGCTGAGCATTCTGTCCAAATTTGAAGGCAATCGGTTTAATAGTTTTTGAGAAATCGTGCATACCAGTTGTGAAAAAGCTGTTTCGAGAAAATCGCGTTTAAAGTTGTGAGTGCAGTTTATAGGACATATCGAGTACTTACAGTATTTTTAATCTAATCTGCTATGACAGGGCTATACAGGATGTCTTCCTCGGCTTCGAACAACTCATTCAGTGAAGCAGTTTCGCTTCTGCGTCTTGTTCGAGCCTCTTTCGTTGCTTCGAGGCTGCGTCTCGTTGACCTCTCTATCTGCTGCTTATCTCGCGCATCGACGAATATTGATGCTTGCTGGCCAACGACGATTCCAATCGTCGTCATTGTTTTAAGGACTGCTGTAAAGCCTTCGTTAAAAATCCCTGCGGCCAAATAAGCCGCGATGTCGATTGTTTTCGCGCCACAGTGAAGGTGTTTAGGTGCGAATCGCCAAACGGTTGCGTTGAAGCTTTCGTTGTTGTTTTGAGTATCACCACCTAAACACCTTTCCAGCAAGTCTCTCGATGACAAATCAATGTAAATCGGCTTAATAGCATTCGCGACGTCTTCATGCAGTGGAGCTTCGTGATCAAATTCGTCCAGAGTTTTTTCGGCTTCGGCAATGCGCCATTTGCACAAGCTTTGTGACCTCGCGGGACAGTACATATGCTGAGGATTTTCATTCTTCGAGATCTTGTGGTAGAACGTTGCCTACACAGCATTGTACATCTCATCAACAGAGTCTGGATGTCTTCTGATAGCCAAACCGTAGAAAATTGGTAATTCTTTTATCAATTTATCGGTTAATTTTCCTTTTCCTCCAAGTTTTTTCGTTTTTTTCACATTTCTCAGTCGCGAGCCCATACGCTTCTCAACGTGCCCGACGCATTCCTTTTTCTTCACGATCAAATCATCGCCGTAAGGTTTGTCTTCCAACAAGGCTTTGAATGTTTTCGTGTCGCCATCGCCGATGTATTTCGCGTACCGTACTTCATGCATTTCCCAAGATCGTCGGAACATGTCTTTGATCGCGTCAACTTCCATCTTTCCAGCTGACCCGTCGTGATTTGCCGTACATTCACTGCTGTGTTCTTGGAACCAATCGTCGTATTCTTCGGTACCGGATTTTGATTGCCACCATTTACAAACGTGACAGTAAGACGATTTCACGACAAGGTCAACCACTTTGCTTGAATATTTGCCGATGAGTGTCGTGATTACAAACAAGGAACTATATCCTCGCTTTTTCCATTTTCCGGCTCCCGACACAGAAATATCTGTCTCTGGATTTCCGTGCTCAGCATTCTTCGCTTTCTCTTCTTTCACTGCCTTTTTCGCACACAGCTCCCATACAGCTTTGGCTCCACTGTAAATGTTCTCCAAGGAGGCATAGTACAAGGTTGTGCTGAAACCTTGGGATATATCCATCAAGCCACAAAATAAATTTATACACTCTCTGCCTACTCCCAATAGTCTCATAACAAAAACTATTCTCCGGTTTATCTCACACGATTTGTCATCGACGAGAGGACAGGAATTAATATATTGCACACGACACTTGCACTGCACAACTATTTTAAAACCCAAGCCGCGAGAACTGGATTTGCCAAATTTGATCGGTCCTTTGCATTCCTGACATATTACGAGTTGCGAGATTGCAGAGAAAACCGATAGAAACGCGATAATGCGATATCCATGACCCGGGTCCGTAATTATTTCTTTGTCTTCCGCTGTCGACAGTTTCTGGGCCGACGTACTTGCAAACGTCATTTCCGTTTCTCTGGTGTGAATATTCCCAACAAATTTCCTTTTTTTTCGGTCTAGCAGCACGACTATGAGTATCACTTCCCTGTTTTCGATCCATGATATATACGTCTATTACCAGTAAACTCTCGTTCGAGACTGAGCGACTCTCCACCGAATATTTCGATCTCGCACGACCGTTAGGACTCGTCCTTCATTGAATTAAATGCCTATTGTATGCTGTCCCGTTATTTTTATGGTCTGCCGAGCAACAGATTCGGGTAGCTGCCGGGCGCGCCGACCCCTGCCGTGTGACAACGAGCGCGCGGCCACCGCGAGTCGACACGCAGGTATAAAATCGCTTATAACTTTGCCATTTTTGAGAATTTTAATTTGAAATTTTGCACACATATTCTCAACACTTTGAAGAATATGAAACAGCGGTCAGCGAAAAATCGATTTTTTTGTCGGAAAAAAAAAGAAAATCCCCCCTTAACGTGGAAAGCCTGATAAATAAATACATACACAGAACGAGCAGGTTGGGGTGCAACGGGACGAAAAAATATTATTTCGTGAGTATTTAAGACCTCGAGTGCATCTGTGCTCAAATGGTGCATGCAGCAGGATCAGTGATCGAATCTTGAAAAAGGTTCCGGCCAAAGATCCCTAAAGTTTATCGGTTTTGTAATATATCCCTCGTTTTCATATATGTGTTTTGGATATTCAAAGCATTACTTTAGCGAAATGTAATTTATAAATATGTTCCCTATGCTCGGAGGTTGGCTTCAAACGTTATCGAAGAAAAAAAATGCTGATTTGGTATGAACTGTATAGCCTCAAGTGTCACTTCAATAGGTTTGATATTGCTCTGCGAAAAGCCCTATGATTTGTGATGGGCTAGACTTTATACATACTGGAACACGTGGTAATATATATATATATATATATATATATATATTTATGTTATCGTTCAGGGATGCAAACCAGATCGTAGACGATAGAATTTTTAAAAAATCCATATTTTTTGTCGGATCATTGTCTTCATACTATGGTTCTGTAAATTTGTTATGGGCTTTCAGTGTGAGTGTAAATAACGATCACGGTCATGCTGCATATGTGAAGTGATAGGTCGTGGAGGTAGTGGGCGCGCGCGCTCGCACTAAGAAAAAACAGTTTCACAACTTAAAGAGTAATATTGTGCCGTCTTCATCTTCGATTGATTACATTAGAATTTTTTTAATGAAAAAAAAATATTTCGATGAAAATATTAGGTTGATAAAAAAGTTTTGTCACAATAATTTCAATATAATTTATTTATTAATATATCTTATACAAAACAGTTCTAATCAACAATGTTTTCGCCATCGGGCTTCCTATGACACTCGACCATCTAGTTGGCAACGCATTTATTCCCTTTGCCCAAAACTGCGGCAGCTGGGACTCAAAGAAATATGAAACATCCCTTCTGAGATCGTCGACGTTTTCGAAAGTTTTGTTCCTCAAATATGCCTTCAAATGTCTGAACAAATGGTAGTCAGATGTCGCAATGTTCGGAGAGTAGGGTGGATAAGGAACGGTATTCCAATGAAGCTCAGTGATTGTTTTGTGGGTTTCCTTTGCGACATGGGGTCTCGCGTTGTCGTGGAGAAGGTGCACAATCGCGCGTCTTGGCCGTTTTTCTCTTGTAGCTTTTGCCAATTCCTGAAGATTCTCGATGTATCGTGTAGAGGAGATCGTCTTGCCTACAGGGAGAAAATTGTGAAACAGCATTCTCTTTGCGTCCCAGAAACAGCACAACAAAATCTTTTGTGAGTGACGATCAGGTTTCGGTTGGTGTGGCGGTTTTTCTCCGATAGGAAGCCAGTAGGCTAGACGCGTTCTGTTATCATACAAGACCCAGCTTTCGTCTCCCGTCATAAGACCTTCTAAAAACTCCTAGCGATGATGGCGAAGCAGGAGAGACTGGCAGATGGTCACGCAGTAGTTCTTATTGGCGTCGGTGAGACGGTGTAGTATTCATTGAGCTAGAATCTTCCTGTATCCTAAGTTGTGTAAATGATTTACTATTGACGGTTGGGTGCAGCCAAGTTCTCTTGCTAGCTCGTGCGTACTTGCTTCCGGTTTTGCTTTGATGCAGCGGAGTGATGCGTCTTCATCGATGGTCGACGGTCGTCCGGAACGTTCCTTATCTTCAAGGCTTGTGTCTCCAAATTTAAAACGATTGAACCAACGCTGGACTGTTCAATGAGAAACTACGTTCTCGCTGAATGCATGCTGAATATTTTCAGCAGTTCTGCTTGCGTTCGTGCCGTGCCACCACTCGTAAAATATGATCGCTCGAAGTTGCTCCTACGAGATCGAAGCCATTTCTTTCCACTAGAACGCGCGCTTGTCTTTTTATACCCTGTTACGCGGAAGAGTAGAAAACATTCTAGAATATTCGAATAGCTCGATGTCATATTGCGTCAATACGTAAAAATACATTTAAAAAATTTTTGCGACAACACTTTTTTATCAACCTAATATATCATTTGTATCCTTCATTTATTCTATGGCAAAAACAGTTTCTCCCTCATTTACAATTTGATGGCATATTTTTATACATTTTTACATAGTCTACATATCGAAAATGAAGACGAGACGACTGTGATGTGGACGGCTATTCGACGATAGTGTCCCAACGAATTTTGTTTTTTCCACCATGCTCAGAGACAACGGAACTTGACGCTATTGTATCTTCCACAATTGCATGTAGAGTTGACCATTTGCGCGCCAGTTGTAGCATACTCTCGACGATGCGAACAGCTGTGCGACGATGATGTCCCATCGAATTTTGTCTTTTCCACCATGCTGTGATCGTTTCCAAACTTCGTCGAAGGCCTTCACAAGTCGCGCTGGCAAGAAGATATTGAATGCATCCGCGATGTCTGCGATGTAGCGTTTCCCAAACTTGGTGTGTACGGCCCTCAAGTCCGTGATTCGATGATCTGCGTGAACATGGAATTCTGACAGTTTCTTTGTGGGAAGAAATGCCACGATCGGGCCGACTATGTCGATACTCGTGAAATCCATTTTCCATACTGTTCAATGTTACTTTTGGAGAGATGATAATGGTGCGGTGGAATAGTGCAGTCTGAGCTTGGTCCACGAAATTATTAGCTCCCTCGTAACCCTCCCACTCAAATTTTCATACTTCTCCCCACTTGTCCAATAATGAAATACAAGTTCAAACTCGTTCGAAGAAGAACCCCGAAAGTGATGAGTTTTCCTCCTCACAGCATTTTTTCACACTCCCATAAAACTGGTTCAAACACGTTCAAAGAACTCCGTACGTGGACAATTTTCCTCCTCACAGCCTTTTTTTCCACTCCCGACGTTGCGGCGGGGGCCCATCGATGTGATCTTTTATCTGTGATGTATTATGATGCTCCATGCATGGAAGATATGATATCACTTCACTATCGTTCCGATGATGTTCTGGCAAACAATCCCACAACAAGCCAACATATTTACCCCAATATGTTAGGCGCAAGAGCTTTGGAACTTGTTTGATCTCGTGTTTGATCAAGTCCAGGGGCTGCTTGGCTGGATGCACTGCATACATACTCGCATATGTGACCATCTTGACGTTATATATCGGAACAAAACCGAGACCTCGATGTATTGAGATTTTTTTTTTCAAGAGTGCAGCTGTGCTCAAGTGGTCTATCCGCATTGAAAGCCTTCGGCGATTGATCGTTTATAGTTTTTTTCCCAAGAATCCCTGACTTGTCAGGACCTGTCTCAGGTGTCAACGAGATTCGTGACGGGGCGGACTCACATGCAAACATCTTGACGTCTTTCGGGATAGAACCAGGGCATCGCAGCTACATGTCATAAATGAAGGCCGCCCTTCTCATGTGGCGCCTAGCGTTTTCATATTACACACACACACGCGCGCGCGCGCACCCACGCACACACACACACACACACGCACCCATGCGCGCACGCACCCACGCATGCACGCACGCACGCACGCACGCACACACACACACACAACACTCCCCCTCCGGCCAGTCGCTCTTCGGCCCACATGGCTAACCCCTTCACAAAGACCCCTGACATCCCTCTTCGTACCGTCACGTCGGCGCGCTGGACCCCCACCTCGCCGCCGTACCCATGCACTTGACTTCCCCGCGCTGGAACCCGCCACCGGTCGGCCCTAAAATCCCGGCATTAGATCTCGTATACCTATACTATTAAGTAGCTTTGGTGAACGGCTAAAAAAGTGAATATTTCTCACCAGCGAGCCTGGCGACGACGTGCCAGTGTATTGCTTCGTCAAAACAGGCAAGCCAAACCATCTCAAGTTAGGGCTGCTAAGAGAAAATAGTCCGGAACGCTTGAAAGGATCGTAGTAAATTTAGAAACCAAAAATATTATCCGCGAGAGCCGATCGCCTCAAGCAAGCCGGGTCATCTTAATCTATAAAACGAATAGCGAGTCGCGTATGGGCACAGATTTTTGGATACCGAATACAATCACGAAATGGGAAGAACGCCCTTTACCGTTGATCAAATATTAAATCAATTAACTCGGAACAGGTCGTTAAATCCATTCGATCTAACGTTGCATTTCCCCAAATTCCAATTCCAGAATCTGTCGATAAAACCGTGTTCATTACGCCTGATGGGAATTATGAGCCTGATGAGGCTTAGGTGATTAACGGTTGGGTCGATCTCTGCTCTACACGGACGATTTTCTTGTTCCAACAACTACCGCGGAAAACGACCTCGAAACCTCAAATTTTACATTGGTCCTCTCCAAATTTAAATGCCTACACTTGAAAATTGACTGTCCAGTAGCCCAATTTGGAAGGAAAAGATTAAGTCCGGAACGTTCAACGTATATTTCATATTGGAAGTTCTTTATACCAGAAAAATAAAACCGATGCGATAATTTTTGGGAGTTGCTAGTTATCCCTGTAGATTTATTAAAGATTGCGCACTCAAGGTAGTACTTCTGACGAATTTGCTGCGTAAATTGTTCAGCCCCCAGTAGAGGTTGGGACACTATTGGGGGCACACAACTCTCCAACATTTGGCCATTTATGACCCTAGCGATAGAATTGCATACACATCCTAGCTCAATAGGACTCTGAACAATGCTCATTAACAAAGCAGACACAGAAAGAAAGGGCCATCGCGTATTATAGCCGCAAGACTTCAGTTGAGGAACAAAAGTACCACCCATACGACCTTAAAGATGTTAGCCATAATTGAGGCCCTTAAGGCCTGTGGCGTGTTTTTATCAGGCACCAAATCTACCCCGGCGATGGACTGCAGTGCGATAAGGGCCGCAGCCACAAAAAGAAGGATTCGCAACCCCGCGTAGCTAGGTCGTGGGGGTACGTGCAGGACTTCGAATTTGAATTTCTATATGAGCTGGGTCACAAGCCGCACATGCCGACTACTTGAGTCGGAATCCCGTGGAGTGTTTGCTTGTAGCCACAGCGGACGTTGAATGGATTAAGGTTACCAAAAGGTAGAACCCAAACATAGACGTAATCGTTTATGTAGAATATTAGAATTTTAGAAACGGGAGACATTAGGCCTGACTAGAAACAATACTTTGAAAAGTACGACCCCGAGCGTGACATAGTAATCCGAAGAAACGAAACCATTAATAAGTGGCCGGTGTCGCGCGCGCCACGTTTTAACATTGTAGAGATGTGTCATAACGGTCAAGGACATTTCTCTGGGGGCAGAGCTCTTGAGAAGATCCGAGGATATTATTGGTTTGCAGGGATGCGGGTATTCGTAAATAAATACGTACATACGTGTTTTAACTTTCTACATCCTCAGCTGGTCACAAACCGGGTCTCCTACATTCCATTGGAGAGGTATTTGTCCCATTACATACATTACATCGGCATTATGTACCCGACAAGGCAAACATTTGACCAGCACCAAGTCGAATACTTAGCATCCTAAGCGAACCCTTGATAGTAAGGTTCATGTAATGGACTGAAATGGAGTTGGTGAAGGTTTTGACCAGGGATGCAAGCTCGGGCTTCGCACAATGCCTCACGTGATCGAGAAGGTGTGCTGATTGCAGCCTGCTGGTATCCGCAATCACGTTGGACCAACATCCAGGTACTTGCAGGATATACGAATCCTTATGTAATTACACTCCAAGTGCAGCAAAACAGACAAAAGAACTATGCATGATAGTTCGACATGAGGATCGTCTCTGAACTTGGACGATATAAATTCGCACAAAAGGCATGAAGTATTTAAGCCTTTCGGGTGAGACCCCGTTTGGGAAAGTCCTGGTGCAGTCTAGTTTCCTTTACCTTAAATCCTATGCAGAAGGGTAATCGCCGTGGTGTGGTTGGCTCCCTCGACCGAAGCTGATTACAGCGCTTAAGGGGCCAGACCACTTTGAAAATTTCAAATTTTCAATTTGAAAATTTCACTTGAAGAAATCGACGATGATGAGCAACCAGAAAGGATTTTGTACGGTGCAGAAATTGCCGATTGAGTTTAGGTAAGAGTTTTTCATAGTATAAACTTCAAACGCGTTTTTCTCGAAACAACGTTTTCAAAATCTAGCTCCGTCGTATCTCTAAAACTAATAAACCGATTCCCTTGAAATTTGAACCACATATTGTAAACATGATTCGCAACAAGATGACACTCGATGGTTTTAAAATTTGGATTTTTACTCTTCTTTTGCGAAAAACTGCGAAAAAACACGTTTTCATAAACATTTTTCATTTTTCAACTGCCATTTTTTTATTTTTTGATAAAACTTTATATCCGCGGATCATTTTGTAGCTGGTGTCATACTGAATCTAATGGACATTGATTTTTTTATTTCAGGCAACCCGTTGCCGAGTTGTGATGGAGCTACCTCGCCCACCTATTTTTGAGGCGTTACGTTGAACTATAGTTTTTGTACTCAAAAATGAATAAAAATGAATACATTTTTTTAAATGTGTTTCAAGACTTTATTTATCAAGCCCAACAACTTTTATATTCATATCTTTTATAAAATCCTCAAAAAAAACCTTTTTTTCGTGGCCCCAAGGATTCCGGGGAAGACCGAGCTGAAAAAAATTGGTGATGGCGATCTTGTTCGTTTGAGCTGTACAGACATGTTGGCGATGTTTAAATATGTTTACGACAATGAACCGAGGATGACTTAATTGTAGGAACCCCGAATGTTGGAAAAACATTTTGCTGCTTCTCTTTATTGTGTTGCGTCGACGGGTCTCAAAGAAAAGATCGCGAGGTGTCCCCCTCCGATTTCGGTGGAATGTAGCATGTTTGTAGAATAGGTAAAAATACGCGCCAGATATTTTTTATATCTTTCTAACCCGATTTTTGAGGGGTGAAACGCACCCTCGAAAATAGGGGTGTTGTTTGTTTCCCGTCGATAACGGTTTAAGGGGACCCGGTGGTCAAGAGCACAAAAATTTCACCTATTTTCACGATTATTTTTTGCCATTAAAAATTTTTAATGGCACTATTGGATTGCCGTATAGACATGGGGGGGGGGGGGGGGGGTTGATCGGTAGACAGGGAAAACGAGTTTTTCATTATCGTTCGGGACGTGTAGAAAAAAACGACGCGCGAAGGTTTGTTGTCAATATTACTCGAAAATACGTGTATCTCCGGTTCCCATTTTCTACGATGGCTTTAAAACTGGTGTATTGTATAAAGAACAAAGAAAGATCGGGAACTGAGTCACTGCGGGTGTATGTATATTTTCGAGCGATGCGCTTTATATGATTTCACGATGATAAACCAAAATATTCCCGCTTTGCGTGAATATGTAAAGACGCATCCACGACTCTCGCTCCAGGTTTTAAACCCCCGCGGTGGTTTTTACGATGGACGTACGGGAAACACAGCCACTGCGGATGACGCTGCCTCGAACGAGAAGATCTCTTACATAGACATTTGCTCGTTGTTCCCGTATATTTGTAACCCAGGATGCTTTGCCGTAGGACACCCCGAGATATATACTGGCAGTGAGTGTGACGGGTTGTTCCAAAATTCGACACCCAGTGAGCTACTCGGACCAGGTATCCACGGCACGATGAGCACCATCCTGCCGCCCGAAAAATCTTTTCCACCCAGTTTTGCCGGTTCGATTGCGTGGAAAACTTTTTTTCGCACTCTGTCGACGGTGCGCAGAAGAAATGGCCCAACAACAATGTGACCACGAAGAGGTCGAGGCTCAAGCGTTCCCGGTTACCTGGGTGATTGAGGTGGCTAGAAAGTTCCTGGATATGGGTTATATTGTGATGAAAATCCATGTAATTTGGTCGTATAGAATAACCAAATACGACAAGGCTACTAGGGAGGGGTCTCTTTGCAGGTTATGTGGACAAATTTTTTAAAATTAAGCAGGAGTCGCGCGCAATATAACATTTGAAAACTTTCAACGAAAAGAGCAACTTCCATTTGTGACTTACGCTGATCGCAAGTGCGTTTTGGCAAAGGTTGTCAACATAAGTATACAGCAACAGCGTGAAGTGTTTAACATCGCGTACTATGTACATTGTACGACTGATCTCCTCTATCGGGATACTACTCGCATGGTGATGCTGATTGCATCCCATTGGTTGTCGAGAACCTTAAGCATTTAGATTTGCGCATTAACGATATTTTATCGGATAATGGTCCCATGGTACTTCTAACTTCGGATGAGTGTGCAAAATTTCGAAGCACTGCTCAGTCACATAGATGTGAGACACCATTTGCCGAAGTCGACATACGTGTTCGTGATCATTGCCATCTGGTCGGACGTCTGGCCGGACGTTATAGAGCTAGAGTTTTTTCATGCCCATAGTTTTTCATAATTTGTCCGGCTATAGTGCACAGTTCATCATCAAGGAACTAGCCACAGCATTCGAAGGTGAATCCTCCGTGGTGCCCATAACGAAGGAGGAATACATTTCTTTCACAAAAACAGTTCGGACGGCAGCCAATTCACATTAGATTCAATTACGCTTCATCGATTTATACGAATTCCTCAATGCAAGTCGGGATAAACAGGCCTCATTCTTGACAATGAAAAAGTTGAAAATTCTACGCTCCCCATTTTATGGCATACCTACCGACAATTCCATCCCATTAACTCGAACGGGTATCTTCCTCAATGAGCATATCGATAATTTAACCAGACTGGCTGAATATCACCTACCGTCACGAGACGCATTTTACAATACTTTGACTGGTGACGTTGTAAGCGATATCGAATACGCTCACGCTGAGAATGTATGGGAACGGTTTTCGATTTAAACGTTAGGTGAGAATAGTGACTTATACTTGACGACTGATGTTCTGTTACTGGTCGACGTTTTTGAGATACTTCGCAATGGCCGTATGGAGAGTTACAGGCTCGACCCCGCTCATTACTACACTCTCCCCGCATGCACATGGGATGAAATGTTGAAGCATACATGCGTTAACTTCGAATTGTTCACAGTCGTTGGCATGGTATTATTTGTTGAACGGGGTACGCGCGGTGGTCTCAGTCAGTGCTCAAATAGGTATGCGTGCGCCAATAACAAATACATGGCAGCGCTCGAACCATCAAGGTCCTCCTCGTACTTGATGTATTTCGATGTAATTAATTCGTATGGATGGGCATTGTGTCAACCATTGCCCTATGCTGATTTTCAATGAGTCAATGACTTGATCGCGCTAGATTTACCGACCGGTTACAGTCTTGAGGTTGAGTTAGAGTACCCGGAATGTCTACGCGATGCACACACGGACTTGCCATTTTGTTCATCACAAGGTAAACTACCTGGAGCGTAATACAAAAACTGTTCGCAACCGTGCGCAACAAAGAACGGTATGTTATTCAGTATCGCAATCTACAGCAGTGTATACGCCATAGTCAGAAAATTATCAAAAATCATAGAAAACTACTACAATTCTCGCAACCAGTCTGGCTACGAACATATATCGAGCTCAATACGCAATGCCGGACCGAAGCAAAGAATAACCTCGAAAAAAGCTCTATAAAATGATGATGCGTCGTTTGGGAAAACTATGGAAAATGTACGCAATCATGGAGACGTTAAGCTTTTAACACGGCGGGAGGGCAGGTACGAAGCAGGGGACATGATTTCTAAACCAAATTTTCATAGCCGGAGCGTTTCTTTCAGAAAACTTAATTGCTGTTTAATTACGCAAACTCGAGGTGAAATTCAATAAAACAATGTATGTGGGTATGTGCATACTCGACATATCAAAGACATGTTTATATGCCTTTTATTATGAGTACATGGTGCCGCTGTATGACATGAAACGTAATATCCATCGTTTCGATACGAGTGGGTATCCGTGGAGCAATGGGGATGATATGCCACTTGTCAACGAAAAAGTTCTCGGACTTTTGAAAGGCGAAAATAATAGTCCGGTAATGACTGAATTCGTAGGCCTTAGAGCAAAAATGTATGCAGTGCGAGTCAGTAGAAAAGACGATACGAAGAAAGTACAGCGCGTCAAAAATACATCGGGGCGTGAACGATCTCATTCGAGGATTATACAAAATGCTTATATGACCAGATCGAAATGACTGGCCTGCAATCATGCATACAATCGAATCGATAGATGTGTGCACCATCGATG
>OX632363.1:6079789-6097289 GCA_951751655.1 Ophion costatus
TGTGCGTGTGCGTGTGCGTGTGCGTGTGCGTGTGCGTGTGCGTGTGCGTGTGCGTGTGCGTGTGCGTGTGCGTGTGCGTGTGCGTGTGCGTGTGCGTGTGCGTGTGCGTGTGCGTGTGCGTGTGCGTGTGCGTGTGCGTGTGCGTGTGCGTGTGCGTGTGCGTGTGCGTGTGCGTGTGCGTGTGCGTGTGCGTGTGCGTGTGCGTGTGCGTGTGCGTGTGCGTGTGCGTGTGCGTGTGCGTGTGCGTGTGCGTGTGCGTGTGCGTGTGCGTGTGCGTGTGCGTGTGCGTGTGCGTGTGCGTGTGCGTGTGCGTGTGCGTGTGCGTGTGCGTGTGCGTGTGCGTGTGCGTGTGCGTGTGCGTGTGCGTGTGTGTGTGTGTGTGTGTGTGTGTGTGTGTGTGTGTGTGTGTGTGTGTGTGTGTGTGTGTGTGTGTGTGTGTGTGTGTGTGTGTGTGGAGGGGGGGGGATCCTGCATGCGGCAGCCGAGTGCGGGGTTGTGGTGGACGGGAGGGGGGGGGGTGTTCGAGAGTGGGGAGGCTAGTTTTCTGGTGGCCGAGATTGGGGGAAAAGGATCCAACACGCGAGAGAAGGGAGAGAGTCAATGAAACATACACGTTTTGTTATTATAACAATCACTTTTTATTTTTAATTGTGTGTGTCTGTGTGTGTGTGTGAGTGTGTGTGTGTTCGCGCATGCGTTACAAAATGAGTCTCTATTCACAACCCGTGTCACCAAACTGAAACAAACAAGGAAACAGATTTTTTTATTTTTTTATCATAAACTTATGTCATTCTTATGATTCAATTCACAACACTCACAATGATTTTTGACCCCGTGCATCTCAAACACGCGGATTTCGGCATCGGTTGGAATAATGGCTCTCTGCAGTCCTTGCAATATTTGCCCTCAATGAATTTTAGTATTTCAACGGTGTGGACGCGGACCTCACGCATTTCCGTAAAGACGCCTCCTGCATTGGCGAAACACGATATGCACAGCGAAATATCCATGTGCACGCCTTCATAAAGCAGATGATGCACGCAAACTATGTCCATATCGTTGAAACTATTACGGCCACTCTATTTAAATAGCGTTCCGAGTATTCATAGTGTTCACCATCATCACTATCACTCGCATAATCCGAGTCATCCGAGATGACTTGATCGTCGTTGTCGTCATCGTTGGCGTTGTCGACATCATCATCATCATCTTCATCGTTAGCGTCGTCGTCGACGTCGTCCTCAATGGCGATGACCTCAGGCTTTTCATCTTCAATAACGATGACCTCGGGCTCATCAGAATCGTCCGGTTCGGCAACTCCATTGTTGACGTCCATGTTGGCGTTGTCGACATCATCATCATCATCATCTTCATCGTTAGCGTCGTCGTCGACGTCGTCCTCAATGGCGATGACCTCAGGCTCTTCATCTTCAATAACGATGACCTCGGGCTCATTATAATCGTCCGGTTCGGCAACTCCATTGTCGAAGTCCATGCGGCGTTCACCACCGTCATTGATTTCAACGACGTCATTATCATAATAGTGATATTCAGCTAAATATACATCGTCAACCACGATCATTTCGTCTTCACTATGCGAAATCACGATTTCTTCAGCCATTTTTTATCTTTCTCACGCTATCTTGTCGATGTACAGTCAAAAAGTGCACTCTCCGGAGGTTCGAGACTATGATGATGAAAACTGCTGCCCCAAATGCCCTTTTGGGGAAGTGCATATTTTCGAATCCGTATAGGTTTTTTCTAGTATGGTGGGGATGCCTATCTGCTGTTCGATTTTTTAACATAGTACGAGAGATGGAAAGCGCTTTCGCACGTGAACAAAGGCGAAATACGAAAAAAAAAAACGTCTCTTAAGAAGTTACGTAGAGGGCTAAGAAAAAGTGGATGAATTTATCCAGATGATCTTTTTTTCAACTATTTGGACGGAGGCTCATGTCCGAGACACTGTTATACACTGCAACTTTTCAACCACCTCGTCCGAAAGTCTCAAATTTTACGACTCTTTTTTTTTCTTACGTCGAGCGCCAGGGACCGTCATACCCTATCGCTTCGCATGTGCAACTCGGGCCTCATCATTCCATAGGTCCACACTTGAAAACCCATAAAATTTTACGACAACATGCGACGAAGACAGTGATCCGGGGAAAAAATGCATTTCCATTTTGCAAGGCTTTAGTTTTTCATCTCTGAATGATAATATATACAGAGAGTGCAACGTCAAACCTTGATGCCGACATTTGAGATCATGCAGGTCTGGACAAGTTAGCCCCATGGTTAAGGATTTTTTCTTCGTTAACACCACCCTCCAAGCTATTAGAATTTTTTTTTTTTATTGCTCCGCTATTCAGAGCAGTGCAGCCAGATCGCGCGCGAAAGTTACCCTCTCTCTAGTCCCTCGCGCGCCCATCACACAATCATAGTAGCGCGTGTCCGTGAGCGAGCGACGCTCGGACATCTTAGGAAAGAGCCGAGTGCCGTCGAACTGTCCCGACCGCGCCTTCGGCAGCTAAACCAACACATAGACACGCTGAGCACGTTCATGTGCGGCCAAGCCGAACGAAGGCTTCGAGGGAAAAAGCAATCTGAGCACGGCGCGCGCGTGACGTCACGCGACGGCACGCGCGAGACTTTTAGATGATTTCAATGCTTATTTAGCTCTTGATTCTCTGCGTTATTAATGTATACAAAAAAATGTATCGCGCACTCTGAACGCTTATTTTTTTAGTTTATACGTTAATTTAAATATAATAATAAATCTAAATTACAACTTATTTATCTTCTACAAAATTGTTTACGCTTTACTCACACCCGTCCTTATGCCAAATAAATTATAATTCAGAAAAGTAAGTGAAAATATATTTATATTCGTATTATTATATTAATTCTCATACTTTCATCAAGCGATAAAGTATTAACTCCAAAAACAAGTCAATCATCAATCGGGCCGCCAATCGTAACTACCAGAAAGTGCATCTTTAACACAAGTGATAAGATGGTCCCGTTGGTAGCGTTCCTGGCATCGGTCCGTAGGGCCGCAGGATCGTTCCTCACGCTCAGCGCTTTTTTTTTTTAAATCATGGTTACTATTAATTTTTATTTGATTAGTTATTTTTATTAGTTATCATATTTATTTTAATTAGTTATCTTTTAGTACCGAAAAATTTATCGCGCACTCTGACCGCTTAATTTATTAGTTTTTACGTTAATTTAAATATAATAAATCTAAAATACAACTTATTTATCTTCTAGCAAAATGTTTGCGCTTTACTCACACCCGACCCTATGCCAAATAAACTGTAATTCATAAAAGTAAGCGGAAATATATTTATCTTCGTATTAATATATTCATTCTCATATACTTTCATTAAGCAAAAAAGTATTATCCCCAAATAGTACCATCCATCCGACCGCGAATCGTAAGTACCAGAAAGTGAACATACATTGACACAAAAAATTAAAGGAGCAAGAAAAGTTGAACTTCGTCAAAAGTGTTCGTACAAAAAAAAAGGATGTTAAAGCTTCAAGTTTCTAGTTTTAGTTCCGACAATGATTTCTTTTTTAGAATCACTGATTGCGCGGTAGGAAGAAATATCACGGCAAAAAAAATGTTGCAAATTTTTACGTTTTTCAAAGTTCTGCACGTGTTTTGGAGATTTTTTTCGGACTTGACCAATATCAAGGTCATTGAGCCCATTCAATTCAGTTCAATTTGCTTCTTTTTTTATCTCCTTACGACCATTTTTCGCTGATATCGGCCTCCTCGTCGGCCGCTGAATGAAAAAACGTCCTTTTGTCTTCAGTCATCGATATCTCGGGAACTAATGGTCGTACGGGAATTCGACCGGCAATTTTGGAAACGTGAATGCATACTCTACAAGCTCTGATTATTATTGTAGGTTTAAAAAAAATTATTTTTGCCATCAGTTTTAAAAAAGTACAAAAAATCGATGTTTTCTTGTTTTTTATAAAATCCACCGCTACTTTGCAAATATTGCGATAAACACTATTGTTTATGGACGGTCATTCGGCTCAATATGTCCCCAAGAGATATGCAAAATTCCAAATTGATCCGTTCATCGGTCTTTCTTGCCCGATTGACCAAAATATGAAAAAAAATTAAAGGAACAAGTGTCCTCCTTTTTAGAAATCATTTCATGATTATTAAGAGGAAAAACAACTTTTCACTACTTTTCGTACAATTGGGTATTGAGTACGCATTAAATGTTGGAAAAGAACCCTGAAAATCATATTGACTAAAAATTTTCGATTTTTTTTTTTTTGATAACAAAAATGTTGAAATTTTTTTGTTTATAAAAAAATCTATTTCGATTTTTTTTATATTTTAAATGTTGACATTTGTTTTCGATTCAACATTTTACCGCCAGCATTAGAATTACCCAAAGTGTACGTAGAATTACCCAAAGCGTACCTCCCCGTGGTATGCTCTGGGTAATTCTGATGCTGGTGGTACAATGTTGATTTAAAAAAAAATTTCAACATTAAAAAAAAAATTGGAAACTGATTTTTTTATAAACTAAAAAAATTTTCAATATTTTTTTTATGAAAAATTTTTTTTTTCGAAAATTTTTAGTCAGTATGATTGTCACGGTTTTTTTCCAACATTCAATGCGTACTCAATACCCAATTGTACGAAAAGTAATGAAAAGTTTTTTTTCCTCTTAGTAATCATGAAATGATGTCTGAAAAGGAGGAAACTTGCTCGTTTAATTTTTTTTCAAATTTTGGTTAATCGGGCAAGAAAGACCGATAATCGGATCAACTTGGATTTTTGCATGGCTCTTGGGGACATATTGAGCTGAATGACCGTCCATAAACATTAGTCTTTATCGCAGTATTTGCAAAGTAGCGGTGGATTTCATAAAAACCAAGAAGACATCGTTTTTTTGTACTTTTCTAAAACTAATGGCAAAAATAAAAAATAAAAGTTTCACCACAATAATAATCGGAGCTTGTAGAGTATTCACGTTTCCAAAATTACCGATCGAATTCCCGTACGACCATTAGTTCCTGAGATATCTCAGCGAAAAATGGTCGTACGGAGAAAAAAAAGCAAATTGAAGTGAATTGAATGGGCTCAATGACCTTGATATTGGTCAAGTCAGAAAAAAATCTCCAAAACACGTGCAGAACTGTGAAAAACGTAAAAATTTGCAAAATTTTTTTTGCCGTGATATTTCTTCCGACCGCGCAATCAGTGATTCTCAAAAAAAAAATCATTGTCGGATCTAAAACTAGAAACTTGAAGCTTTAAAATCCTTTTTTTTTGTACGACCACTTTTGACAAAGTTCAACTTTTCTTGCTCCTTTAATTTTTTGTGTCAATGTATGTTCACTTTCTGGTACTGACGATTCGCGGTCGGATAGATGATTGTTTTTGGCGATAATACTTTATCGCTTGATGAAAGTATATGAGAATGAATATAATAATACGAAGATAAATATATTTCCGCTTACTTTTATGAATTACAATTTATTTGGCATAGGGTCGGGTGTGAGTAAAGCGCAAACATTTTGCTAGAAGATAAATAAGTTGTATTTTAGATTTATTATATCTAAATTAACGTAAAAACTAATAAAATAAGCGGTCAGAGTGCGCGATAAATTTTTCGGTACTAAAAGATAACTAATTAAAATAAATATGATAACTAATAAAAGTAACTAATCAAATAAGAATTAAGGTTGTTGGGTCCCAAATCGCAAATGATGATAAAATTCTGAAAATTTGGTATGATTTTGTATGAAGTATTTCAGAGGTCGTGTAAAAATTTCACGACAATTAGGAAGCTCGTTATTGAACAATTAACATTCACAAATTAAATGCTGTCTTATGGAAACTGATGTAACTTTGCAATAAGTTTTTCTTTTGACCTCTCAATTTTGAAATATCTACAATATACTGAAAGCAACGGAAACAAAACGAAGTTTATTGATCCTTTTTTTTTATTTCTTTTAAAAATTGTTCTTAACAAAATGTTAATTTTTCAATAACGAGCTTCCTAATCGTCGTGAAATTTTAACGCGACCTCTTAAATACTTCATACAAAAACATACCAAATTTTCAGAATTTTCTTATCATTTTTTATTTCAACCCTTAAGGAGGTTGAAGTAATGATGATAGAACTCTGAAAATTTGGTATGTTTTTACATGAAGTATTCAGGAGGTCGTGTAAAAATTTCATGACGATTAAGAAGCTATTTATTGAACAATTAACATTAACATGTTCTATAGGGACTCAACATCCTTAATAGTAACCATGATTTAAAAAAAAAAGCGCTGAGCGTGAGGAACGATCCTGCGCCCTACGGACCAAAGCCAGGAACGCTACCAGCGGGACCAACCTATCGCTTGTGTTAAAGATGCATTTTCTGGCACTTACGATTGGCGGCCGGATGGATGATTGATTTGTTATTGGTGATAATACTTTATCGCTTGATGAAAGTATGAGAATTAATATAATAATACGAATATAAATATATTTTCACTTACTTTTCTGAATTATAATTTATTTGGCATAAGGACGGGTGTGAGTAAAGCGTAAACAATTTTTTAGAAGATAAATAAGTTGTAATTTAGATTTATTATTATATTTAAATTAACGTATGAACTAAAAAATTAAGCGTTCAGAGTGCGCGATACAATTCTATTGTATACATTAATAACGCAGAGAATCAAGAGCTAAATAAGCATTGAAATCATCGAAAAGCCTCACGCGTGCCGTCGCGTGACGTCACGCGCGGGCCGTGCTCAGATTGCTTTTTCCCCCGAAGCCTTCGTTCGGCTTGGCCGCACATGAGAACGTGCTCAGCGTGTCTATGTGTTGGTGTAGCTGCCGAAGGCGCGGTCGGGACAGTTCGACGGCACTCGGCTCTTTCCGAAGATGTCCGAGCGTCGCTCGCTCACGGACACGCGCTACTATGATTGTGTGATGGGCGCGCGAGGGACTAGAGAGAGGGTAACTTTCGCGCGCGATCTGGCTGCACTGATTCAGAGCATATATGATAACGGGATGTTTATGTTGAAAAACTATAAACTTTCGGAGATCTATGGATAAAGACCTGTTTAGGCTTCGACCGTGCACCACTTAGGAACATTGAAAGTGCGGGGAAAAATGGATTTTACGAGTATCAACAAAGTCAGCCGGATGGCGGAATTCCGTCCTACGAAGAAGCTATCAGAACTCCGCATTCACTCTGGATGACATACAAAGGTGGCAAATACAACAGCGTCGACTTCTTCCGACTCTGAGCACACCATGGTGGACAAAGACGAAATTCTTTGGAACACCATCGCCGAACAGCTGTCCACATCATCGAAAGTATGCTGTAACTGGTGCGCAAATGGTCAACTCTACATGCAGTTGTAGAAAATACAACAGCGTGAAGTTCCATCATCTCTGAGCATGGTGGAAAAGAGCAAATTCGTGGGGGCAGCATCGTTGAGTGGAACAACCGTCGGCATCATAGTCGTCCCGCCTTCGTTTTCAACGTTTTATGTGTTGACTATGTAAAAATGTATGTAAAAAACTGTTTTATTGAAGTGTAAGAGGAGGAGAAGTTCAAAGTATTTTCGTCGTAGAATAAAGTATACAAATAACATATATTTACGTCGGAATGTCTGTATTCATTTTTCAAAAAAACCCTCGCTCACACAACGCTTCGTATACACTCAACCAGCTTTTCAGTGATTGTACATTTACATGGGCGCAATTGTATTTCATGTTGGAGGAATGATGCGGGCATTTGGATTTGGTGATTTTCGGCAACTTCTGCAGCGATGGACAGTCCAGAGTCTCCAAGTCGATGAGCTTTGTTGCGGGATCCGTGAATCTTGATAGCCATGTGCATTTTTCGAATCCCTTCACATAGATAGTAGCAGCTCCTTGCAAGATTCGTCGAAAGTTCAGTCGAAGACTTTGCTACGTGGGAGCAACGAATTGACGGGGTCATCGAAGTACTGAAAACGCAAAGCCGAATTAAGCGCCCACGATTATCAACTGAACGTCAGCAGTCATTGATAGCCCAAATATCGCATGTGGAAGGATTGAAGAATTCCACGCACAGACATTTTATACACATGGGTACAGGAGACAGCGATGATGGGTTAATATGGCGAGAGATTGAGTTGAACGCGTAATGGTCCATACTTCAACCCCTGCTCGATGAAATTAAATAACGTGATAGTGGCTGAGGTTTACGACAAATACGTAATCTTCCGATAAATGTAACTAAGTATAATTCAATCCGCATTGAATGTTATATCTTATTGCCGTGGGAGATAATGATTATAAGGGCTGCAATTGATATGCAATCAAAAGATAATATACGTTGCGCATGGGCGGCTGTCACAGCTTTATACCCAGCTGAACGAAACAGTGAGCAGGCATCTTACGCACATTGTTTAACGGTATTGAATCTACTGAACATTGGATTCCCAGAGACAGCACATAAAAAAATTGAGCTTCAAGCAATCGATTCATCACTGTGTATACCACAAAAAAAATACCTTGTTCCGATACGCATCACTCAATGTGAGAAGGAAAAGCATATTAATTTGCTATGCATACAAGGTTCGAAGGACAATAATGTATGATATTTCGCATGGATCGAGAACCTGTCGAGTCTCCTGAGCACATAACTGAACAGTAACAGCCATAAGGATATATGTATGCGATCGGTGTGTGAAGTCAACATAATTACTATATTGTTATATGTGCTTGACGAATTAAACAACAATCCACTATTTCGCAGGTGTTTACATTACTTTAGATCAGAGGGCTAATTGCAATCACATAAGATCGATTGTTGAGCAGAAAAGAAATGGACTATCCGACTACCATCGGACAACCCATAAGTGGCTCCATTGTAAAGGCCTATATGGAGTGTTTATGTTTCTTAAAACTAATGACAGAGTAGATGAGGGTGTGGAAAGACTGATGAGAAGAACGTGGAAAAGGACATGTATCAATATCATGGAGTATTTATTATTGACTAGTACATGTGTTGTTCATATGACGAATCCCTACCATAGTATCAATCACAGCACAGCGCTGATTCCATATCATGATTTGTTGAAGAACTAGAAAAACTAGCGCTGTGCATAGAATACATTTTCTGCGACAATCAATGCTCGTCGTGAGTTAATTCTAATACGTTTGCGCAATGACAATTATTGTGTATTCAGTCATCATCCATCAGAAGAGGTGGAAGTTGAATTACTCAAGATACAATGGTATATGCTCCACATAATATTAAATGATATAAATAAATTGTCATTACTTCGAATATTGGAAAGTAGGCAATACTTGAGTTTGTGTTTTCGATTTTGGGGTCTATACGAGTATCCACTGCTACAAAGCACAACGAAATATTTATAGATCGTACAAGCTGCCATCCCAGCTAGACAAACCAAAATATGTCATTTTTGCGTCATAGACTGATGAAAAGAATTCTATGGCAAATGAGATTACATTATTCGTCGACTGCAAACCCACCAGAGTTAAACTTTATCTCAATTCGGAATTCTATCCAGACGATGGCTCGAATTTGCACTTCGACAAAAAAAAAAAAAAAAAAAAAAAAATTCGGCCCTCTCACGGTTAATGATTGATTGCATCAGAACGAGCCTGTGAACAAATACTACCGTAGATGCGTGAATAGAGTTCGAATGCAAGGAAGATTCACCATCGAATACAACTGCATATTGTTTCAATCGTAAACGATCGCGTTGTTGCATATTGTCCAATGACCGACACTATCCACAAAATTCTATAGATCCGCAAAATACTCCCTCGCCTAATTGAATGAATAGTTTAAAAATGAGTTTCTCGAAGTTCAACGTCAGTCATGATTGGATCTTGTCATCGACTAGATCACGCTAAAACATATTCATTATGACTGTGCCCACCTTTGTCGATCTTCAAGGATTCATTGTTGGAAGGAACTTTATCGTGAAGGAAGTAGCAATTCTGAGAGCGGGATGCGTACTCTCCCATTACATTTTCGCGAGTCCCATACCATGGAGACTTCTCACAAAATCTGAGAGATACGAAGCATCATGGTTGATTCGTAATCATCATGGTCTCAAGTGGGCCTATGGAAACGTTCCATATAGCATGGCCGAAGATTTAATAACGGCCGCAGTTGAAGGTTCAACGGAAGACGATATGTGTTCTATCGTATATGTTAAGGGTCATGAAAAACGAGAATGGCTAGCTGATATACTAAATATGAAAAATGAACTAGTTATTGAGTCGTTGAATATGGACATGGACGATATGGATGCCTCAAGTCAATTAGTTGGAAGTTCTACTCTACGATGTGAAAAGCATAAAAACAATTGTGCCTTACAAAATGTATTTAAAATCTACAATTGGTGGCTGAATCATAAAGATTCGTGCAAATAAAAGAAAATGTAACATTATGTACTTTTTTATTCTCCTTACCCCGTACTTTATGATGTCAGAATCATCGGATATTGAATTCTGCAACCGAATAAAATATTTCTTTCGGATACACAAAAATCGAACACTTCGGGGTGTTTGAAGATTTTCGAGAGTCCTTCGTGAGATGTTCAAGAGTCTTCCGAAGACATTCATAAGACATTTAAAGACATTCCCGAGACGATCGAAAACATTCATAATACGTTTGAAGCCATTCATGAGGGGTACAAAGAGGTTCAAGGGACGTTCTAGGACGTTCATACGTTTGTTTGGGTTTGTTTGGGTCAGTTTTGTTTGGGTTAGTTCGAGTTTGTTTGGGATTTTCACCCAAACAAACTCGAACTAACCCAAGCAAAACTGACTTTTGGGTTTGTTTGTTTGGGTTTGTTTGGGTCAGTTTTGTTTGGGTTAGTTCGAGTTTGTTTGGGATTTTCACCCAAGCAAACTCGAACTAACCCAAGCAAAACTGACCCAAACAAACCCAAACAAACGTATGAACGTCCTAGAACGTCCCTTGAACCTCTTTGTACCCCTCATGAATGGCTTCAAACGTATTATGAATGTTTTCGATCGTCTCGGGAATGTCTTTAAATGTCTTATGAATGTCTTCGGAAGACTCTTGAACATCTCACGAAGGACTCTCGAAAATCTTCAAACACCTCGAAGTGTTCGATTTTTGTGTATCCCATACAAAAAAATGCGTTTCACATTCGAAAGAAATATTTTATTCGGTTGCAGAATTCAATGTCCGATGATTCTGACATCATCAAGTACGGGGTAAGGAGAATAAAAAAGTACACAATGTTACATTTTCTTTTATTTGCACGAATCTTTATGATTCAGCCACCAATTGTAGATTTTAAATACATTTTGTAAGGCACAATTGTTTTTATGCTTTTCACATCGTAGAGTAGAACTTCCAACTAATTGACTTGAGGCATCCATATCGTCCATGTCCATATTCAACGACTCAATAACTAGTTCATTTTTCATATTTAGTATATCAGCTAGCCATTCTCGTTTTTCATGACCCTTAACATATACGATAGAACACATATCGTCTTCCGTTGAACCTTCAACTGCGGCCGTTATTAAATCTTCGGCCATGCTATATGGAACGTTTCCATAGGCCCACTTGAGACCATGATGATTACGAATCAACCATGATGCTTCGTATCTCTCAGATTTTGTGAGAAGTCTCCATGGTATGGGACTCGCGAAAATGTAATGGGAGAGTACGCATCCCGCTCTCAGAATTGCTACTTCCTTCACGATAAAGTTCCTTCCAACAATGAATCCTTGAAGATCGACAAAGGTGGGCACAGTCATAATGAATATGTTTTAGCGTGATCTAGTCGATGACAAGATCCAGTCATGACTGACGTTGAACTTCGAGAAACTCATTTTTAAACTATTCATTCAATTAGGCGAGGGAGTATTTTGCGGATCTATAGAATTTTGTGGATAGTGTCGGTCATTGGACAATATGCAACAACGCGATCGTGTACGATTGAAACAATATGCAGTTGTATTCGATGGTGAATCTTCCTTGCATTCGAACTCTATTCACGCATCTACGGTAGTATTTGATCACAGGCTCGTTCTGATGCAATCAATCATTAACCGTGAGTGGGCCGAATTTTTTTTTTTTTTTTTTTTTTTTTTTGTCGAAGTGCAAATTCGAGCCATCGTCTGGATAGAATTCCGAATTGAGATAAAGTTTAACTCTGGTGAGTTTGCAGTCGACGAATAATGTAATCTCATTTGCCATAGAATTCTTTTCATCAGTCTATGACGCAAAAATGACATATTTTGGTTTGTCTAGCTGGGATGGCAGCTTGTACAATCTATAAATATTTCGTTGTGCTTTGTAGCAGTGGATACTCGTATAGACCCCAAAATCGAAAACACAAACTCAAGTATTGCCTACTTTCCAATATTCGAAGTAATGACAATTTATTTATATCATTTAATATTATGTGGAGCATATACCATTGTATCTTGAGTAATTCAACTTCCACCTCTTCTGATGGATGATGACTGAATACACAATAATTGTCATTGCGCCAACGTATTAGAATTAACTCACGACGAGCATTGATTGTCGCAGAAAATGTATTCTATGCACAGCGCTAGTTTTTCTAGTTCTTCAACAAATCATGATATGGAATCAGCGCTGTGCTGTGATTGATACTATGGTAGGGATTCGTCATATGAACAACACATGTACTAGTCAATAATAAATACTCCATGATATTGATACATGTCCTTTGCCACGTTCTTCTCATCAGTCTTTCCACGTCCTCATCTACTCTGTCCTTAGTTTTAAGAAACATAAACACTCCATATAGCCCTTTACAATGGAGCCACTTATGGGTTGTCCGATGGTAGTCGGATAGTCCATTTCTTTTCTGCTCAACAATCGATCTTATGTGATTGCAATTAGCCCTCTGATCTAAAGTAATGTAAACACCTGCGAAATAGTGGATTGTTGTTTAATTCGTCAAGCACATATAACAATATAGTAATTATGTTGACTTCACACACCGATCGCATACATATATCCTTATGGCTGTTACTGTTCAGTTATGTGCTCAGGAGACTCGACAGGTTCTCGATCCATGCGAAATATCATACATTATTGTCCTTCGAACCTTGTATGCATAGCAAATTAATATGCTTTTCCTTCTCACATTGAGTGATGCGTATCGGAACAAGGTATTTTTTTTGTGGTATACACAGTGATGAATCGATTGCTTGAAGCTCAATTTTTTTATGTGCTGTCTCTGGGAATCCAATGTTCAGTAGATTCAATACCGTTAAACAATGTGCGTAAGATGCCTGCTCACTGTTTCGTTCAGCTGGGTATAAAGCTGTGACAGCCGCCCATGCGCAACGTATATTATCTTTTGATTGCATATCAATTGCAGCCCTTATAATCATTATCTCCCACGGCAATAAGATATAACATTCAATGCGGATTGAATTATACTTAGTTACATTTATCGGAAGATTACGTATTTGTCGTAAACCTCAGCCACTATCACGTTATTTAATTTCATCGCGCAGGGGTTGAAGTATGGACCATTACGCGTTCAACTCAATCTCTCGCCATATTAACCCATCATCGCTGTCTCCTGTACCCATGTGTATAAAATGTCTGTGCGTGGAATTCTTCAATCCTTCCACATGCGATATTTGGGCTATCAATGACTGCTGACGTTCAGTTGATAATCGTGGGCGCTTAATTCGGCTTTGCGTTTTCAGTACTTCGATGACCCCGTCAATTCGTTGCTCCCACGTAGCAAAGTCTTCGACTGAACTTTCGACGAATCTTGCAAGGAGCTGCTACCATCTATGTGAAGGGATTCGAAAAATGCACATGGCTATCAAGATTCACGGATCCCGCAACAAAGCTCATCGACTTGGAGACTCTGGACTGTCCATCGCTGCAGAAGTTGCCGAAAATCACCAAATCCAAATGCCCGCGTCATTCCTCCAACATGAAATACAATTGCGCCCATGTAAATGTACAATCACTGAAAAGCTGGTTGAGTGTATACGAAGCGTTGTGTGAGCGAGGGTTTTTTTGAAAAATGAATACAGACATTTCGATGTAAATAAATGTTATTTGTATACTTTATTCTACGACGAAAATAGTTTGAACTTCTCCTCCTCTTACACTTCGATAAAACAGTTTTTTACATACATTTTTACATAGTCAACACATAAAACGTTGAAAACGAAGGCGGGACGACAATGATGCCGACGGTTGTTCCACTCAACGATGCTGCCCCCACGAATTTGCTCTTTTCCACCATGCTCAGAGATGATGGAACTTCACGCTGTTGTATTTTCTACAACTGCATGTAGAGTTGACCATTTGCGCACCAGTTACAGCATACTTTCGATGATGTGGACAGCTGTTCGGCGATGGTGTTCCAAAGAATTTCGTCTTTGTCCACCATGGTGTGCTCAGAGTCGGAAGAAGTCGACGCTGTTGTATTTGCCACCTTTGTATGTCATCCAGAGTGAATGCGGAGTTCTGATAGCTTCTTCGTAGGACGGAATTCCGCCATCCGGCTGACTTTGTTGATACTCGTAAAATCCATTTTTCCCCGCACTTTCAATGTTCCTAAGTGGTGCACGGTCGAAGCCTAAACAGGTCTTTATCCATAGATCTCCGAAAGTTTATAGTTTTTCAACATAAACATCCCGTTATCATATATGCTCTGAATAGCGGAGCAATAAAAAAAAAAAAATTCTAATAGCTTGGAGGGTGGTGTTAACGAAGAAAAAATCCTTAACCATGGGGCTAACTTGTCCAGACCTGCATGATCTCAAATGTCGGCATCAAGGTTTGACGTTGCACTCTCTGTATATATTATCATTCAGAGATGAAAAACTAAAGCCTTGCAACATGGAAATGCATTTTTTCCCCGGATCACTGTCTTCGTCGCATGTTGTCGTAAAATTTTATGGGTTTTCATGTGTGGACCTATGGAATGATGAGGCCCGAGTTGCACATGCGAAGCGATAGGGTATGACGGTCCCTGGCGCTCGACGTAAGAAAAAAAAAGAGTCGTAAAATTTGAGACTTTCGGACGAGGTGGTTGAAACGTTGCAGTGTATAACAGTGTCTCGGACATGAGCCTCCGTCCAGATAGTTGAAAAAAAGATCATCTGGATAAATTCATCCACTTTTTCTTAGCCCTCTACGTAACTTCTTAAGAGACGTTTTTTTTTTTCGTATTTCGCCTTTGTTCACGTGCGAAAGCGCTTTCCTTCTCTCGTACTATGTTAAAAAATCGAACAGCAGATAGGCATCCCCACCATACTAGAAAAAACCTATAGGGATTCGAAAATATGCACTTCCCCAAAAGGGCATTTGGGGCAGCAGTTTTCATCATCATAGTCTCGAACCTCCGGAGAGTGCACTTTTTGACTGTACATCGACAAGATAGCGTGAGAAAGATAAAAAATGGCTGAAGAAATCGTGATTTCGCATAGTGAAGACGAAATGATCGTGGTTGACGATGTATATTTAGCTGAATATCACCATTATGATAATGACGTCGTTGAAATCAATGACGGTGGTGAACGCCGCATGGACTTCGACAATGGAGTTGCCGAACCGGACGATTATAATGAGCCCGAGGTCATCGTTATTGAAGATGAAGAGCCTGAGGTCATCGCCATTGAGGACGACGTCGACGACGACGCTAACGATGAAGATGATGATGATGATGATGTCGACAACGCCAACATGGACGTCAACAATGGAGTTGCCGAACCGGACGATTCTGATGAGCCCGAGGTCATCGTTATTGAAGATGAAAAGCCTGAGGTCATCGCCATTGAGGACGACGTCGACGACGACGCTAACGATGAAGATGATGATGATGATGTCGACAACGCCAACGATGACGACAACGACGATCAAGTCATCTCGGATGACTCGGATTATGCGAGTGATAGTGATGATGGTGAACACTATGAATACTCGGAACGCTATTTAAATAGAGTGGCCGTAATAGTTTCAACGATATGGACATAGTTTGCGTGCATCATCTGCTTTATGAAGGCGTGCACATGGATATTTCGCTGTGCATATCGTGTTTCGCCAATGCAGGAGGCGTCTTTACGGAAATGCGTGAGGTCCGCGTCCACACCGTTGAAATACTAAAATTCATTGAGGGCAAATATTGCAAGGACTGCAGAGAGCCATTATTCCAACCGATGCCGAAATCCGCGTGTTTGAGATGCACGGGGTCAAAAATCATTGTGAGTGTTGTGAATTGAATCATAAGAATGACATAAGTTTATGTAAAAAAAATAAAAAAATCTGTTTCCTTGTTTGTTTCAGTTTGGTGACACGGGTTGTGAATAGAGACTCATTTTGTAACGCATGCGCGAACACACACACACACACACACACACACACACACACACACACACACACACACACACACACACACACACACACACACACACACACACACACACAATTAAAAATAAAAAGTGATTGTTATAATAACAAAACGTGTATGTTTCATTGACTCTCTCCCTTCTCTCGCGTGTTGGATCCTTTTCCCCCAATCTCGGCCACCAGAAAACTAGCCTCCCCACTCTCGAACACCCCCCCCTCCCGTCCGCCACAACCCCGCACTCGGCTGCCGCATGCAGGATCCCCCCCCCCTACACACACACACACACACACACACACACACACACACACACACACACACACACACACACACACACACACACACACACACACACACACACACACACACACACACACACACACACACACACACACACACACACACACACACACACACACACACACACACACACACACACACACACACACACACACGCACACACACACGCACACATTTGTACAAGTTTTTTATATATATGAACTCCTGTTAATAGTCTAGACAAAAATGCTCCGCTTACTTCTTTAATGTTGATAATAAATTATCAGATTTTCAAGGAAACGCGACTCTATGATGCCCCCTCCCCCACAGAGCCGACAGCGGCTTCCCCCTCTCGCCCGCGGGTCCAGCTTTCGCCTGGAAGCATCCTCACCAAAAACTAGCCTCCCCACTCTCTAACGACCCCCCCCCTCTCCGCCACAACCCCGCACTCGGCTGCCGCATGCAGGATCCCCACCCCGCCGCCATGCATACCACGGCTTCCCCGCACTCGACCCCCCCCCCCCCCGCCATGCATACCGCGGCTTCCCCGCGCTCGACTCCCCCGCCCCGCTCCCCCCTGAGATCCCGGGGTTAGAACCGGCCTAGCCCTACTACTCACAGTTTCGCGTGTTGACACTTTTATTGGCATGTTTGTCTCCGCTCGCGAATTCGCCATTAAACACTGTATTAACTTTAATACTGATGTGTCTGCAGATAGTATTTTGCACATGTTGAAGCACTAGGTCGCGAGCATCGTTGAGAAATTGCCGTGGTTCGATGTGATTGCGATTGATTACGGAACCGTTCAATATT
>OX632363.1:6099789-6127289 GCA_951751655.1 Ophion costatus
GACAGCGTCACCAAAAACTAGCCTCCCCACTCTCTAACACCCCCCTCCCCCTCCCCCGCCACCACAACCCCGCAATCTGCTGCCGCGTGCAGGATCCACCCCCCCCCCCTCTCCGCCGGAATGCCGCACTCGGCTGCCGCATGCAGGATCCCCCCCCCCGCCCCGCCATGCATACCCCGGCTTCCCCGCGCTCGACTCCCCCGCCCCGCTCCCTCCTGAGATCCCTGGGTTAGAACCGCTCCAGCCCTACTACTGTGCCGCTCTGACTCGTGCACGCCCTTATATAGCCCCAGGCCCGTTAGGAGAAATTCCATTTCTCTTGCGGATCCGGAGGACTAGGTAGGGAATCACGCCGCCGAGGAACACTCCGATGGTGGGGTGACAGCGTTGGTAATTTCCAGGACGTTCGCACACTATAGCCATCTCGAGGGGTAAGATATACCCGATTATTCCTCTCTAGGATATTAGGCGCGCATTCGGTGTGAGGAGGCGTCGCGATGAATCTTGGTCGCACTCTTGGTATGATAGGAGTGGTCAAAGTACAGGATGTGCGATATGTCTTGCTACAGGCGGGAACTCCCGCGAGTCCGCGGTGGCCTTGCTTCTCGCGATGGGCGGAGCCTCTTGCGAGGTGTCGCGTGCTCGCCCCAATTCTTAGCGCAAGTGACCTGGCCGGCCAGCGACATGGCCGGTCGCTCCGAACGCTGGCCAGAATACGCAAGTATCGCGTAAACGGATGGATTCTATCGTATTCTGTGTGACGGTGGCTTGGCTGTACAGCCGAACCGTTACAATATATATATATATATATATATTAAACACCCGAAAAAAGTCGAATGCCTTTTTAAATATTTTTTAAATAAAATCGTCCATTTTTAATTGACGAACGGCTGTAACGCGTTTTTGAAGGGCTAAGTCTCGCAGCCGTTTGAGAAGGAGAAGTTGCGTTGGGTTGCTCATTGTTGCTCACGGCAGTGGCAGCGAGCAACAATGTATCTTTCGCGTCAACGTTCGGATAATTGAGCGTTCGGATAAACTAAGCCATCGTTCGGATAATTGAGGGTTCGGATGATCGAGATTCGGATAATCGAGGTTCTACTGTAATCCGATTTACATACTTAGGGGGCGTACACAAATTACGTAACGCAACATTTCCCAATTTTTCGTTCCGTTTCGTTCCGTTCCGTTGAACCGTAACGCTTTGCCAGGACATAACTGATTATGAAAGCATCGGGTTTATGCTCATTTTATGAAGTATATATTCATCTAGTTTTATACCAATTTTGATGACAAAATCTTGAAATTTAACCGCTATATATGCCTTGGTTTGACGACGAAAAAAAAATCTTCCCATTGTCCCATCGATATCTTTATGAAAGGTTATCTGTAAATTAAAAGTCAACAATTTATCGATATCTATACAAATGTAGCTATCGTTATGCGTAGCAGTTTTTTATTTTGGTTTTTTTTTTTACAAAATGCCGACAGTTCGGGAATTTTTTTCTATTTTCAAGGCCCTTTTTCTGTATTCTTTAAAAAAAGTAATTATCGGATGTTAAAAACGTGGATACGTACAGCCTTAGTCATTGCGATTACAAAAATGTTTTGTTAAGAATTTAAAATCGGTTGATAAGTTTTTTAACTATTCGCTCGGACAAAGTCGAAAAAACTAGTTTCGAAAAAAACGCGTTCAAAGTTTTCGTTCCGTGTTTCTTGATATCGTTACGTTTTTTTCTAGAATATTGACACTTACATTGAAGTATGGAGTCACGGGCGGTATGGCGGTTCTTCATCTTCATGATATAGTTCACAAAATAATAAGTGCCTGTACTTTATTTATTGTAGACGATGCCACACCTGTAGGGACTGAGGGCATCAACCGGTCGCGCTACCTGTTCTCACTAAAGTGATTATAACTCCGTCAATTTTCGGACTCGTGAATAAAAATGTTGGCAACATATTTTTCAATACATGTACTTTCAAGAATAATTTTTTTTTAATTGCTTCAAATTTTGCTTGGTGGCTGTGGAAAAGCTACTGTGCAAGTTCTAGCACGGTGATTTCCCCCCTTAACTGACATTGCGTATAGAAAGCTGTGAGCTGCCCATGGTAAAATTGCCCTCGAGGTTTAAATTAAAAACTTAAACATACAGAAATTTTGCTATTTCTGGCAGTTTTACAATCGTTACGTAACGCAAACCTTGACCCCCCCTCCTCCCCCCTACGTACGTAGACCGTAACTTCCGGTATTGGATTAATTACCACTTGCTACGATAAAGAGACATGACAGCAAGGCAACAGCTGACTGTAGTCCTAACCATATCTCACTCATTCGAATTTCCACACATATTTCATTTTTAACCGACATACTTCGCCGACACAAATTTTCTACGCTTTTTACCAGTCATGGCCCTAATACAATGCTTTATATTTCCTAAACCTGACATTGTTTTGATAGATCGACGTTGAAAAGAATCGAGGTTAAACTCGCCTGGTTGAGTAAAAAGAGATGGAGATAGCACCAATGTTGCCAAATATCGATCCTAGAAATACTGCGCGAATCGTTAGAAAAACTATTTTTTATTTTTATAATGAAATGTGAACATTTATTAAACATGGACAATTGGACAATTTATTAAACATGGTCACATGGACAATTTTAGTTATAACAAATTATTTTTTTTTGCATATGTTAAAAATATCAATTGTACAAGTCTCAAGTATGATCAGTGGTATGACTAGTGTGAAGCGATAGATTACCTTAAGGGCATGTACAAAGTCAACATAACATCACAAATTTTCCAACCCAATTTTCTTATAGATGGTTACATTTTTTAGGGAAAACAAAGCATTAGGCTCTGGAGAATTCCAAGACACAGAGCTTGATGATTTCCTTTTGCCCTAAATATTATTCATATCTGAAGAATCTCTGTTCGCAAATTTCCGCTATCTCTCTCGCACTTATATGTCACGTGGTACATCTTCTTCTTCGCCTTAAAATCTCATCTCTCATCATAACTGTACTAATCATTTTGCTACACGTGCCTCTATGTTTTTCGCCCTATTTTGCTTGAATTGTTAGTTCAGCTCGCGGTTGCATGACGGTGGGAGGCTACGAGGCAATATCCGACATGAGCTGGGCCAGCAGTGCCGGTTCCATTGGACCATGCGTCTGTCCCATGCGTTCTAACTCTTCCTCCTCTTCCCTCGAGGGTTCATATCCTCCGTTTCGAGTTTCTGGAAATTACGAGCACATTTTTATTTTAGAATATTGAGTGCGTGGTTTTTTACATGTATCCAGAAAATGCATCAAAATCACAATCATAAAAGTTATCGTCTTCGACGATAAATTAACGTGACGATCCCTTTCGGAAAATTTATTGTACTAATTAGGCGTAAATTGGGGAGTTATAAATCGTATCCGATGCACCTTGAGAACCGTTCGAATATCGTACGAATTGAAAATTATTTTAGGGATCGCTATGTGATAAATTGTTGACATAGAAAACGCGTGAAAATGAATTCATTCGTTGCATAAAAAAAAGGTGCCGTAATTACCGTGCAGTGCGAAACTGGATACAGGTGATCTAAAGCCAGATTAGTATCTCAGTTCCAACTTTGGCAGTTGAGTCCTTGTCTATTATTTATATATAATTTATATAATTTATGTCATTTTATTTATTTGATCTCGACTCTCGAAAAATATATACCTTAATTAGATCGCAGCACAAGCTCAAATACATCCCCACACTCAAACAAACCCAAACATACGACATTAGGTAATCGAGATAGATTTATGCCAGATAGTACCAAATTGAAATTGACTTGCAAGTGATATAGGTTCATCAAAATAAATAAACGTGCAATTTAATTCTGTGTTTTACGTACGATTGAGAGTGGAACTCACCGTAAAGAACGTGAGATTGCTCATGATGCTCTGGCCAGCCTCTCCCGTGTGCAAAACGAGTTGAGCAGCTTAGGCTATGTCACCCTCAGCAACGGTGACGCAGAGTCTCACCTCGGCGGGACTTCCTCCAGGTAACACTTGGTGGCGAAGCGATACTTGGCGCCAGGAAGGTTCTTGTTGCTGGAAGCGCGCACAATAAAAATTAATTCTTTTTTTTTTCATGATGAATTCCGCAAAAAAAATCGGTGCAAACAAATTCGACTCTACAATCTCCTACGGACCCAAACTACCGATATTTCTCGGTCATAATTAAGGGGCTATACCAGTGTGACACTTTCAAAAAATCGATTTTTTTTTGCTTTTTTCGACAGTTAATACTTTCAACAATATCATTATCATTTATATCAATATCATTTCATTTTGCAAAAATCGATAGTTAAATCTTTAAATGCGTTTTTCTCGAAATGAGATTGTTCAAATTTCCTGAAATTGTAACTGAAAGAGCTATTATCCGATTGACTTGAAATTTGAACTGAGTACTCTTGAATATATTTACTTTACAATGAGGTAGGATATTTTTGATTGGATGAAAATTGACGATTTGGCATTGAAAAAAACGACCATTTTGTAGGCAAAACAACAGACTTTTTTCATAACTACGCCATTTTGTTAAGTTTTGATATTTTTTCCTTTTTCGGTTTCAGCTACTCAATCGGCTGGAATCATGTCAGCAGTGGAGGTACTTTTTTTGACGCCTCCGAAGGCAGCGCAAGAGTTGCTTGGATCTCAATATTTTTCTATAAAAAAATTACGTAATATAAGTCAAATATAGCCAAAAATATTCCTAATTTTCCGAAACATTTAATTGGGTACTTTTCTTTCAAAAAATTCCCGAAACTTACCCAAATTTTCAGCGTTCACACTCGTATAGCCCCTTAAGACGGAATGACGCACCGTTGCCGCCGGTATGGCAGAACGTGATTGTCAATATCCACGGATTTCCTAAACAGCTCTTTAGGATTTCGCACAATTTGCTCAGATGACATAAAATTGATAGACGAACGGCTGTGTGCTCGAAAAAAGTTTTAAAATTGCGAAAAAAATGTGGACCGTCTTGCCATGCTGAACTTGTAATTAAAATTATAGAAAATAATCGTAGATTAAACGAAAAGCGGCTTTCCCTAAAATCAGAAAAAATCATGTTCCAATTATAATGAACAATTACATGAAAGTATAAAGGAACTAGACAAAATGAATCGTGGATTTTTATACTCACGATCGTTGTGATACGATAAGATACCTCAAAGGGCCGCCGATGTTTTGAACAACGAAAACAAATTCGTATAACTAGTGACTCCTCGGATTCACTCTTGGTGAATGATTGAAACCTTGGCTACTGCGTCACGCATAATTAATGCCTTGTCGACTGTTATTTAGAAACCATTGGAAGCTGTAAAAAAATAGATTATACATGTCTATAATCATATTTCATTCAATATATTTTTTAAATATTTATATCTATAATTTCATACTTCATAAAAGATACTGCAACACATTTTTCTGTTTTTTGTTTGTAATATGTGCAGGAAACAAAATAATTCAACTTTTGCCTTTCGGTTTTTCGAAAGTATTGGGGAATCAACCGCACACTGTATTATTCAGTAATATAGCGTTATACCTTACATGCAGCGGTAATGAAGAGATATGACCCCGATGCGATTTCAACACCTCATTCCCTCATTAAAATCTGCAGCATAGAGGGAACAAATTATACAGCAATATCAAAATCGCTAATACTAGCAACAGCGCCGGTGAAGAATCACAAGCGCCCTAATTGAAGAATGACAACAGTTCTAAGTAATCGATAATAGTTCTATGCAAGTAGAAGTAGCGATAAGTAATTTACGTACAATTTCGCTTGTTTACGGTGCATCCTAGATTTTTTCCGGCTGCTGTTGTTGTTTATGTTGTAAGATTTGCTGAGGAAATGACCGCGCATGATCAAATAAAAATCAACAATTCGACGAGTGATTTCTTTCGCATGTGTTTGACACCCGACTAAAGGCAGAGATGGGAGCTGCGAAACTTTCTCCAAGATTGTCGTTAGTGTGTCGATCTTCACCTGCATCGTGCCGACGACGTTCAGCACGACAATTTCAAGTTTTTTCGTCAGCTCGAATAGATCTTTGCTTGGATATATCAGCCCGCCGTGGTCCACAGCCTCCAAGAAATCCTCGCGCGATTCACGGCAATCGTGTGCACTTTGGAGCGAATTCCGACACTCGATACACTGCAGCGACCGCAGCATTTTTCGGGCGACGTACCCGGCTATGTAGCACTGTGCCTCGTCATTCGTACTGGTAACATCATATGTATGATCCGTACAAACGGAGTTGATCACAGATTCCATATCGTCTTGCTCGTTTCCCATTTGTGTTGACTCTGCCAAGGGTCCACCCTCGAAAAGATTGTCGATTTTTTCAAGCCACTTTTTTCGAGGTTCTCGAGCAGCAGCCAGTGACTCTGGACTTTGCATTAGTGTTTGCAATAGATCGACGCCACTGACGTTTGACCCTCGCGGCGGTTTCACCAACGAATAGGTACATAAAAGCCGAAACACGTGGGAAAAAAGCAGCGGGTCGGGGTGATCATGCGATCCACACGAGCTCCTCATAATGCCGAAAAATCGCTGCAATCAATCGACATTTTGTAGCACAATTCGAGATAGTATGGATCAATTGAATATATATTGATGAATAAAAAACAGGAGGAAGTAAAAGGTTGCAAAGTAGGTTGTCAAAGTTGGGAGAAAATGGAGAGCCCATCGAAAATACGCTGCGAGACGTGCAATAAAACAAGAATATCGTGCTTACCATTGAAAAAGAAAGCTATGAAAGAGAAAGCTAATTCTAGCTGAAAACTTTAAAAAAATCGAAGTACAGGGCGAACTGACGAAAGCGAATCGAATTAAATTCTGTACTAGTAGAGGTCAGTATAACCCCGATTAACCGGGGTCGCGTTATTCGCGGAGCGGATTTACCGTGCAACTTGTAAAAGCCTAGACACTTGCGCCGTGCATACGAGCAGGGTCGCTTGTATCAAGCGCGAAACATGTTGAAACACGAAATTCGCTCGTTTCAGCTTCGTTACTCATCAAGAAGCTGAAAAGACGACTAAAATCGTACTTGACTTTCGGTCACCAAGTATAGAGCAAGTCAATTGAATCGTCGAAAAAAAAGTTGAATATTTGCGAATTTAAGGATATTTGGAAAATTTGGTATAACTTTGGATATATGCATGAATGAAGGATATCGTCGGTAATTTTTTAACCTCGAAGTGTACCCGAAAAACCCTCAAAGTTGCAAAGCGCTGCGGTTTTTTTTCTTAGTGCCCCGACGGTTTAAATTTATCGTTTCTATCCAAAATCACCGTAACAAGCAATTTTTTGATTTTTATTCATTTTTTCAACTTCAAAATGATTTTTTTAGCAATAATGCGTAATTTTTCTATTCAAACACATCAATTGCCAAAAAAAATCGACAAAAAAATTCAATTAAAAAAAAATTCAAATTTTTAGGGTAGTTTAAAAAAACCGTTTTTTGTGTTTGTTAAGAAAGAGTATTTCAACGATTGAAGCTGCAAAAATTAAAAGTTCGAGATTTGTGTGAAGAGAATCAGTCGACCGTAGGGGGTATATCAATTTTTTTTAATTAATTTTTAAATTGACATTGAAAGCAAAAGTGGTTAGACTGGTAAAAAAATCGACCAAACTTTTTTGGACAAGGAGAGATTTTCGTTAACACGTTGTAACGGGTCGAAATATCGTTGCAATATATTTGTTTGTTCGAGACTCGATCAGGGAATAAATTAATTTAGACTCAGGTATTTGGGTGGTAATTTACAATAAAAAATTATTTATTCAATACTCTGGATGCGATACAATATTATTTAACGCCGCGTATGGGTGTAATGTGTTGTTTGTGTTGTACTTCGTGTAATTTGTCCCAAGCTGATTCGTTGGTCGATAAAGATTCGCGGTGTTACCAAGTGGTTAAGCGTTCTCGAGCGCGACCGGTATCGATTACCATGCGTCGGTAACCGTAACTCCTTCCTTACCGATGCTCGGGGCGCGCTGGATCGTGACGCGGTAGATCGCGGCGCGCTGGCTCGTCACGGTCGCTGCCCGCCCTTTGTTTACGAACTCGGCGTACGCGTGCCTTCTAATGTTGCTCGCCCGTGCCCGTTTTTTTTTGTTAGTTTCTTGCCTTTTATAAATTGATTAAAATAATTGGGATGTCGGTGTGTTCGCAGATATATCTGTATGTGTGCGTGTGTGTGTGTATGTCTATGATTTCGCACCTCCTGTTACCTCCTGTCCCTTTATTTTCTCCTGATACTATTTGTCTATTTAATTTACGATAAATCGCTCCTTTTTGCTATTAATTAAGTCTACAATAATCCCTTTTTATTTAACTCGTTATTTTCTCGATCCGCGGGTCGGTATTCGCAAGAGGTTCCCTATTTTCACCTATTTAATTCTTTTTGTAGGCTTTTCCCTCGTATTCCTCTTGTGCTCCCTTTCCCTTGAACCAATATTTATTCCAAGTTAATTAATGGATTATCTTTCCTTTTCTTTATTGACTTATTTTCAAATATTCTTGCTCCTTTCAGATTCCTTGTCTTTTTCTTTCCTCCTTAGACACTTTCCCTACCCTTGAGGGCTGGTATTCGTATCATGGAGTAATCGTCCAAATCGGGACCTGAAAGTGCTTTCTGTGAGCCGACACCTCCACTCGTTCTGTTGTCTCGGTTTTCCTCAGTAACCCTTTCCCTACCCTTAAGGGCTGGTATTCGCGTCACCTCGTACTTCTCGATTCTCCAGAGCCAGAAGAGGAGTGCCTTTACTGAAAAATTCCTGTTCTTATATACCCATGTTTAGCTGCCTTTTCATGCCCCTTCTCTTCCGTCTTACCTTAATTCAATTAGTGGGTTTTCCCGGTTTTGTTCTGCCTTTGACTTTCCCCTTCCTTTACCTTCATTATTGTTAACCTTTCTTTTAATTAACTTAGTTGGCCTGTACTCTGTTTTTTGTTCCTTTTCTTCACTGTTTTTCTGTTCGCTTATTGTTTCGTTTATTTTTCTGTCTCGGTCGTTCGTTATCCCCCCCTCCCCTACTCCTGTCATGAAGACGGTTGGTTCCTGACTGCATGGTGGGGGGTTATTTACTCCTGAGACGTACCTGTACGTCTCATTGTCCCCCGGGGCTCTTCGCATTTTGGGTTGCTTATTCGGCAACTCAAATTGCGGAGAGTCCAAAACAAACAACCTAAATAACCTTAATACTTCCCTTTAGCCTCTTTTGGGTATGCTGCCTTACTTCTCGGACCGTTCTCTTCTGCGTGCCTGGTGTCTGGGTGACTTGTTGATAATGAGTTTCTCCCCTCCCCTTAATTTTAATCGCTCTTTTGTTTTCGCTCGCTCGCTCGCTCGCTCGCAATTTTTTTTCATTGGACCGCTGCCCATAATTCGCAAATAATTTTCGTAGCACATTTTCTGGGTTCTATGCTTTATTTATTTATTTCATAATGATGCGATACTCCGGTTGTCGTCGCTCTCTGTTTCGCTGTCGCTGTTATTGTTGTTGAGTCCGATGTCGTGTAGAAACCTCTCTTCCCCGCTGTCGTAGTCGTTTTCAAAGATTTTGTCGATTCTGAGGGTCTCGTTGTCGTCGTCGTCGTCGTCCTCGTACTGTTCTGTGATCTCGTAGCCGTGTGTGTTGTTGCTCGTGCGTGCCGTGTTTTGAGTGTCCCTGGTGTCCTGGTTATTGTTCTGGTCGTTGTTGTTGCCGTTTGTCCACTGTTGTTCGGTTTCCCTCTGGATGTGGTTGTCCCCGTATCGGCTCCCCTTTGCCTCGATCCTTGGTGGCCCCGGGTTTGCGATTCTTGCCGCCAACTCGAAGTTCAGAAACATGTCGGCCAACCTTACCCCTCGATTTGGGCCTTCGCTTTCGAGATAGAGGTCGATTACGATCATATTTCTGTTGGCGGCTTTTCCCCAGATCCGCATCTCCCAGGTCGCCTCTTTTACTGCCGCTCTGGCGTAAAAAAGCTCCTCCTCCGTCCAAAGCTCGTCTCTTGGGACGAGGTCACCATGGGTGGCGGGGATGGCTTGGTAGGGGCATGCGAGTGCCGCTCTTGAAGCCGTAAAGCATTCTTCTTGTTTGGCGGTCACCCACATGCCCCGATCACCCAACCATAATTGCCATGCGCCATTCGGTTGGATGTATTCTAGGGTGGCTCGGTAGAACTTGTCCTCTTGTCGATACAGAATCGCTCTTCCGGGGTACCCTTCCTCCTCCAAAATTGGGTGAATTCCGGGTTCCCCGAGGGGCATCTGCTGCCACATCCTGATTATCGCTGTGTCCCTCCCGTTGTTTAAGTGCACGTAGAGCTCATTGGGGTGCACTACTCCCGCCACCGTCACTCCCTCGTATCTTTCTCTCAAAGACTGCGTCTCGTAGTTCCGATACATTTTGTTTTGCGTTTGACTGTTGACTGATGGTAGATCGTTTAATTCTCGATACGTTGATTCTCCCCTCTCTTTAATATCCCAACGACTTTCCGGGATACCATCCTTTAATATTTTCATCATTCACCTCGAATAATTCGTATTCCTTTGTATTATTGTCGTTGATTCGTGATCGTCCTCTCCTCGCTCGTCTCAGCGTGTTCTTTTTTTTTTTGTTTTGCCCTTTCTTCGGTGCTTCTCGTGTTTCTTACTTGCGATTTCTTCTCCTGGTTTTTGCCCATGTTGATACTCGAAGATCGTTTCGAGGTGCGGGCCCTTGCTTATATACCCCTTGTTTTTCTTTTTTCGATTGTCTGGTCTATGAGATCGCCTTCTCCATGTATAATTTATTCTGTATTCTTTTCCGGATTTCCCGATAGATAGCGCTTCATGAGACTTCCATGAAATTTTCCTCGTTCTCGTTTTGTCTCCGGATCTTCAATTAAATATGTTGCTTGCCCCACGCATTTTTTTATCCGATATGGTCCTTCGTACAGTGGCATAAATTTTGCCGTCCTTTGTTTTGTAGGATCTGAAACGTTTAGTGCTCGGACCAGGACTAGTTCTCCCTTTGCGAAGACGGTGGTTTTGTGCGTTGCATTAAATTTTTCCGCTCGTCTTCTTCCCTTTCGTTGTATCCTTTCTCGTACCAACTCCAATTTTTTTTCGTAGGTGATGTCTTCGTTTTGTTCTTCCTTCAATGCCACGATCCACTCCCTCCATATCCGATATGGCTTCTTTTTTAGCTGTATTTCCATTGGGGTGAATTCAGTCGTTTCGTGTTGCGTCTCGTTGATGCAGTCCTGGACTACCGGTATCCATCGATACCATCCGGAGTGCTTCTCTTGCAGGAAGGTTCTAAAAAAACGGCTAAGTTCCCGGTTCACTCGTTCAACGATGTTTCCTTGTGGATGTCGAATTGATGAGAATATTCCATGTATGTTTTCTTTTTCTAGCCGTTCGAGCCAAAGTTTAGAGGTGAACTGTGTCCCATGGTCAAACTGAATTCTTCTTGGTTTTCCGTATTTCGGGACGTAATCTTCAAAAATTCTATTAATCGTTGCTGCTGTGTTTGCCTTTTTTAGAGGGTACAACTTCACGAACTTAGTGAAGGCGTCTATCGTGACGAGGATGTGCTGCACTCCCCCGTCGGATTTTGGCAATGGGCCATAGAAATCGATGGATATGGGGTCCCCCGGACCCTCTGGTATTATCGTCTGCATTTCTGCGTGGTTCGTTTGAATCGCCACTTTGACCCTTTGACATTTGTCACATTCGGCGATGACTTGCCTCACTCATTTTGCCATCCGTGGGCAAGTGAAGTCTTCTCTTAGCATATAAAAAACCTTTCGAGCTCCTGGATGTCCATATATTTCGTGGCATTCCTTTATGAGAGGGTTAATTAACCCATCTGGTATTATGACCTTCCATTTTCCCGTCCTATCATATTTTTGTAGACATCCCTTGTCGTTGCGGTATTTCTTGTTACCTTCTTCTTTGTCACACAGCTCCCATATCGCTGCGAGGTTTTTTTGTTCCTTTTGCATTTGTCCTATTCGTTGGACTTGCTGCTTAATTTCCTTTGCAGGTTTTCTGGCGAGTATGGCTGTGAGAGCCACCCTCCCCGGTGTGCTCTGGTGCTCACTGTTTTTGATCTCGGGTGGCCTGCTCAGTGCGTCCGCGGCTTCGTTTTTTCTGCCTGGACAATGCTCTATTTCGAAGTCATAGTCTTGTACCAGTAAGGCCCATCTTAGCATTCGATCTCCTACGAAGCGGCACGTTTTTAAGAACGTTAGTGCCTTGTGATCGGTGACGATTTTTATCCTTGCTCCCAATAAATATGTTCGGAATTTTTGGAGTGCCCATACGATTACCAGGAGCTCCTTTTCTGTAGTTGTATACCCGATTTCTGCCTCTTTAAACGTGCGACTAGCGAAGGATATGACGCCCATCTCTCCATCCTTGTCCTTTTGGCTCAGGACTGCTCCAACAGCGTAATCACTTGCGTCTGTCGTGAGGACGTATTTTTTTTTTGGATTTGCATGCCTCAGAATCACCGTCTCAATGAAGAGTTGTTTAACTCTTCCGAGTGCTCTTTCCTCTTCTTCACTCCACTTCCATTCCTGTCCCTTCTTGAGCAGGTTCAACAGCGGGACCGTTTCTTTGGCATGTTTGCTTGTGAATTTGCTGTAGAAGTTGATCAACCCCAAAAATCCCCGGAGCTGTTTTATATTTTCTGGACGTGGGTATTCATGGATCGCTTTGATCTTCTCTGGCTGTGGTTTTATTCCTGATGTTGTTAATATGTGCCCCAGAAAAGCAACTTCTTGTTGGAAGAATTTTGATTTTTTAAAATTCAGTGTCATTTTGTTGATGTTGATCCTTTCGAAAAGATGTTGAAGGTGTTGCAGGTGTTGTGCTTCGTCTTTTGATAGGCAGAGGAGGTCATCTACAAAGTTGATTACTGATCTTCCCAGATCTTGTAGGACCATATCGAGTCCTCTGATTAGGCTGGCCGTGCTTGTTTTAAGCCCGAAAGGTGTTACCGTAAATTGGTAACACTTACCCTCATGGAGGAAGGCGGTGTATGGGCGCGATTCCTCATCTAGCGGAATTTGCCAGAAGCTGCTGGTCATGTCCAAACTGGATATGACTTTTGCACCGCCGCATCTCTGGAAAATTTCTTCGGTTGGTGGTGCTGTGTCGTGATCTTCTACCAGGAATTTGTTTAGTTGCCTTGCATCTAAACAAAGCCTGATTGATCCATCCTTTTTTATAACCGTTACGAGGGGGATTATGAAGCGACTTTTTGCTCGCTCGATCATGCCGTGCTCCAGCATCTTTTGGATTTCCTCCTGCACTTTTTCCCGATATTGGATGGGTACTGGATATGATCGATGCATATATGGTTCTGGATCTTTTAGCACTAATTTATGAGTGTAGACTTCCATGCGACCTGGTTTTCGGCTAAAAATGTGCCTGTAATCTCTTATTAGGTTTTTGAAGTTGATCTTGATATTTGTCGGCAGATTTGAGCACTCTCTCAGTTTTTGGTCGACTTCTTCTTCTGTGAGTTCCTCGTCCGTACGTTTTTCTATCGCCGCTATACGTATTTGTTGTGTCGTTCTTGTTTTTTCTTGCTGCCAATTCCATCTTCCCTCCTCTAATTCGACGACAGTCTCGTTCTGTATGCGGATGACACCTTGGTTTGCGTCCACTTCTACCTGGAGTTCTACCATCCCATCGATACCTAAGATCGCATTTTTGCTCATTTTAGGTATGATGAGTAGCTGCAGCACTCCCCTGGCCTTTTCGAGCTCGGCGTTGATCATTATCTGTTTCTTTATTCTTCCTGATTTCCCGCCGAATGCCCCGATTGCTGCAGTGCCGGTGACAGGGATAATTGGACACTCGTCTAATTCGTTTTTGTAACGTTGATAAAAGTCCTCGGAGATTGCTGACACCTTGCTTCCACTGTCGATGAGTGTCTCTACAGTGATTCCTTCTATCTTCATGGGTAGTATTGGGCATCGTGGCTGTATCTTCTGTACGAGGCTTCCTTTCCCGGGGTCCTCCATGAGAAATTCCCGTGGTCCTTCATATATGGTGCTGGTAGATTTTTTTTTTGTTTTCGTCCTCGTTGTTTTGTTTTTTACCGGTGTATTCTCCTCGGTTGTCACTTGTTCCGTTTTCACTCGGCTTTTTTGTAATTCTCTCCTTATCTCTCTCATTGTTTCTATTTTCCAGGGTGGTTCCTGGTCAATTTCTGTCCCTTCTGTCGGTTTTCTTTGTTGCCTTTCTAATACCCGAATTTGTTTATTGTCCTCGGTGGTGATCATTCCTAGTCGACATGGAGGGTCAACGGGCTTGCTTTTCTCCTTTTTCTTTTTCTTCTTCTTTTCGTTTCGCTTCATACGGGAGATTGCTTCTTCCATTGCTTCCCGGACTTCTTCCTCTTCCTCTTCTGTTGCGCCTCGTGATGGTTCGATCCCTTTTTGGATTGCCATCGTTTCGGGCGCAACGCCTAGCAGTTTCCCTGGTTCTGTGCTTGTTCTGCTAGTTTTCCATTCTGCGTGCTGTTGATTGGTGCTTCCGGTTGCTCTCTCGGGGGCATATTCCTTCCCATTGGTCCCCCGGGATTACTTGGATTCCATGGAGATGCAGCGGGGTTGAGGTGAGTCCTACTATTCTCGTATCCCTGCTGCCATGGCTGTTGCCTCTGGAATGCGGGTGTTACGGGGTTGAAATTTTTTCCTTCGTTCCCTAATCCTTTTCCCCACTGTTGTTGATTCTGCCAGGGTGGTTGTGATCCTTGCCACCGTGGATGCTCCGGTTTTCCTCGCTGGTATGCAATTTGTGGGTATGATGTCCCGAATGTCCCGAAGCTATTGTTCTTCCACGGGTTGTTTGGTTGCCACTTAGGAATGATGGGTTCCTGTCGACGAGGCATAGCTCTTTGGGCATTTAGCGGTCCTGCGCCGTCCATACTTTCCAGTAACTCCAGGAAAGAATCGATCGTTTTTACTCCGCTGACACGCACCGGCATCCTGATCGCTTCGTCAAAATGGTTTGCCAATTTCCGGATAATCATTTCATCTTCTGGGCCTTGGCTGAGATCCTTGGCATTCCCGAAGATTTGGGTTGCATATTCTGCTCTCGTCGTTCGATGTCCGTCCCACTCATACGCCCCGAATTCCAGGTTTCTGCGAATTTTATCCTGGATTTCTTGACTCCAGTAACGTGCCCGAAATTTTTCCTTGAAGTCTTCAATGTTCTGGACTCTGTCTTCTACAATCCTCCACCAATCCTTTGTAGTTCCTTGAAGGGATTGGCTGATGAGATAGTGCAGGTCAGTGTTTCCGGTGATTTTCCAGAATTCGACAAAATCCTTTAGAAATCGGATCGGCCTTTCGCTGCCGTCGCCATTGTATGTGGGCGGTTTTTGTTTGGCAACGTAGGCCTGGCTAACGTTGAGTCCTGTTCCCCATGTAGTGTTGCACAGGGTTGCCGACGTTTGGGCTCGTATGTTTGTTTCGCACTCCTTGATTCGCTTTGAGTGGTCAGTGATGACTTCTCCCACCTCTTTTGACGAATAAAGGAGGTTCGATATCGTCCTCCTGATGTCTTCCACCCGTGTGTCAAAATCATCCTGTTTATCTTGACTTTCCTTTCGGATCTGCTCTTGGGTTCTTTCGATTATCTTTTGGGCAATTACGAGCTTCCGTTCAGTCCGTTCTTCGATTCTGTTAATTTCGTTGGCTACTTTTGTTTTGTTTCTTCCTGTAACTGACGCGACCTCACCATGCATCGATCGTCTTGCTGTTTAATCTCCGCTTTTGTGGTGACACGTTCTATTCTTTGCTCGTTGCGGATTTTATTCATAGCTCTTATGAGGGTTTTCGTGAGTTCGCTATCTTCATTTCCTGTCGCATCAAGGTCGACTGTGTTCCGGCTGACGTCAAATGTTTCCTCAGTCGCTCGTGCCTCTTGCCTGGGCCCTATTGCCGATAATCGGCCAATATTTTCCCGATCGCGTTGACGGGCTTCCTCTAGTAACCCGTCCGCTGTCGTTGATTCCCAGTGCAGGGAGTTTTCGTTATTTCGCGGTTCCATTTTTTTTTATTACCACTTTTTTATGAGTCTTTCTTTATTGTGATCGAGTCCCTGTTCGGGCGCCAAATGTAACGGGTCGAAATATCGTTACAATATATTTGTTTGTTCGAGACTCGATCAGGGAATAAATTAATTTAGACTCAGGTATTTGGGTGGTAATTTACAATAAAAAATTATTTATTCAATACTCTGGATGCGATACAATATTATTTAACGCCGTGTATGAGTGTAATGTGTTGTTTGTGTTGTACTTCGTGTAATTTGTCCCAAGCTGATTCGTTGGTCGATAAAGATTCGCGCTATTACCAAGTGGTTAAGCGTTCTCGAGCGCGACCGGTATCGATTACCATGCGTCGGTAACCGTAACTCCTTCCTTACCGATGCTCGGGGCGCGCTGGATCGAGACGCGGTAGATCGCGGCGCGCTGGCTCGTCACGGTCGCTGCCCGCCCTTTGTTTACAAACTCGGCGTACGCGTGCCTTCTAATGTTGCTCGCCCGTGCCCGTTTTTTTTATTAGTTTCTTGCCTTTTATAATTTGATTATAATAATTGGGATGTCGGTGTGTTCGCAGATATATCTGTATGTGTGCGTGTGTGTGTGTATGTCTATGATTTCGCACCTCCTGTTACCTCCTGTCCCTTTATTTTCTCCTAATACTATTTGTCTATTTAAATTACGATAAATCGCTCCTTTTTGCTATTAATTAAGTCTACAATAATCCCTTTTTATTTAACTCGTTATTTTCTCGATCCGCGGGTCGGTATTCGCAAGAGGTTCCCTATTTTCACCTATTTAATTCTTTTTGTAGGCTTTTCCCTCGTATCCCTCTTGTGCTCCCTTTCCCTTGAACCAATATTTATTCCAAGTTAATTAATGGATTATCTTTCCTTTTCTTTATTGACTTATTTTCAAATATTCTTGCTCCTTTCAGATTCCTTGTCTTTTTCTTTCCTCCTTAGACACTTTCCCTACCCTTGAGGGCTGGTATTCGTATCATGGAGTAATCGTCCAATTCGGGACCTGAAAGTGCTTTCTGTGAGCCGACACCTCCACTCGTTCTGTTGTCTCGGTTTTCCTCAGTAACCCTTTCCCTACCCTTAAGGGCTGGTATTCGCGTCACCTCGTACTTCTCGATTCTCCAGAGCCAGAAGAGGAGTGCCTTTCCTGAAAAATTCCTGTTCTTATATACCCATGTTTAGCTGCTTTTTCATGCCCCTTCTCTTCCGTCTTACCTTAATTCAATTAGTGGGTTTTCCCGGTTTTGTTCTGCCTTTGACTTTCCCCTTCCTTTACCCTTGATTATTGTTAACCTTTCTTTTAATTAACTTAGTTGGCCTGTACTCTGTTTTTTGTTCCTTTTCTTCACTGTTTTTCTGTTCGCTTATAGTTTCGTTTATTTTTCTGTCTCGGTCGTTCGTTATTCCCCCCTCCCCTACTCCTGTCATGAAGACGGTTGGTTCCTGACTGCATGGTGGGGGGTTATTTACTCCTGAGACGTACCTGTACGTCTCAACGTGAAAAAAAAAAAAATAATAAAATAAAATTTAAAACAAAAAAAATTCGAAAAAATGCGTAAACATTTTTTTCTTGGTAATTGATGTCTTTGAGTAGAAAAATTACATACTGTTGCTAGAAAAAACCATTTTGAAGTTGAAAAAATGAATCAAAATCGAAAAATTGTTTCCTACGGTGATTTTTGACAAAAACGATAAATTTAAACCTTCGGGGCACTAAGAAAAAAAATCGCAGCGCTTTGCAACTTTGAGGGTTTTTTGGGGATACTTTGAGGTTAAAGAATTACCGACGATATCCTTCGTTCATGCATTATATCCAAAGTTATACCAAACTTTCCAAATATCCTTAAACTTGCAAATTTTCAACTTTTTTTCAGTCAACATCATCACTTCGACTTTTTTACATCTACAGCCACTAATTGCATATCATAATGTTTTTTTTATTTTCTGTAGGACCATTTTTCTTCGTGTTATCCCTTGTTGAAAATCCGCCGAAATTTATAATTTTTTCAATATCCCGTAATTTGTATGAGTAGTGTACTTCTTAGCAAAATTTGTTCTCATACTTATAAAGCCAAAGGCGAAGCACGGCCAAAATATACTTAATAAAATGATAAATTTGAAGAAAAAATCAACGATACCTCTAAAGCATCTTGGTTAACGCGAGATGTCATCAGGCAGTCGAAATCTAATTCGTCGTGCAGTTCCTTCAATATTTCGATCGTCGCACCGAGCGTTACCTTCAAGCCCGTAAACGTGCTCGCCGAAATTGGAAATGGGAATCCATTCAGTTTCGACATGTACTTCCACGTTTCTAGGTATTGTAGAAAATCCACAACAGCCTAAAAATAAAAAAGATGTGAAACAAATTTGCCAAGCAATAATGTCGACGTTTACAGTCGAATGTGGTTTCAGGCTTGCCACAAACGACCAAGGTATTCACTTGAAAGCGTAAGCAAAAATGCCGTCCTGTATGTATGTTTTTGTGTGTATGCCAACAGTAAAACTGGACACGCCCATGAAATGATAATTAAAAATAAGTGTCACAGAAAACAAATACATGCACCCAATTAAATGTTTACAATTCAACTTAATGAAAAAGTGAATGACAACTCCACATCTGTATAAATCGGGAGCATGTATAAATATGTAGCTTCATTAGTAACATTGGTGCAATAGAAATACTATAGTAAATAAGAAGTGATATCCAATCCATTCACTGACAATATTAGTCAACAGTCACAATCTGAACCCATTTCAAATAATTGTCAATTTCTTCTTTTCCTCGGGAGTAGAATCGTTCAATCATCCGACAAACAGCACATTTATTATCATTTTATTTCAGTAGAATAACGAGGGGAAAAACCAATCAATGTCATCATTGTTTCTGCAAGATAACTCGTTATAGAAATATGCTCGATATCATGCTACATCTTTTAAAGCAATCTTTATTTTGATTGTTTAATTGCCATCAGCGGAACTCAACTACTTTAATTTTGATTTACCAGAATAAAAATCGACGAATCAGGCTGGCAGGTCTGGCGATTGGAGAGCCGCGTATTTAGCTCTACTCTTGCTCTCTGCTGAAGGACATTATTTTCGTCGAAGGAATATCGAATTTGCCATTACAGGATCACGGGCAATTTATACATTGGAGGGGTATGAAAAAACACTTTTAAAACGCACAAGACCGGTACATCATATTAGAAACTGGCAGTGGCTTAAAGTTATCGATACAGTGGTACTGTTGGGAAAACGTGCAACATAAAATATTTGTTTCACAGCAACAACCTCCAATAAAAAGTAAATAACCAAATGGGTAGATAGTGTGCAGCCATGCATCAAGAACAAAAAAAATAACCCGAATAATTTATCATTTTGATTTTAAGGTACTTACGTTTTATAGCGGATGGTATGGCAGAGCAACAATGTTAATTGATGAACTGTTTTATTTACAACATACCGCTCTTGCCCTGAGCGGATATTCTCGTCGCCGTTAGCATCCGCTATAAATGTGTTACACTGATGTGCCTTTCGGTTATTCATCGTCCAACACGTCACATCAATTTTCACTATTAATCATATCAATGTACGGTATTTCCGCATCGAAGAGGTGCCTGAAAACTTAATAAATATTTTACTCCTGGCATTTGGTTGTTCCGCTCTGCAAGTCCCTTCACATCGATCTGCAACATACTGGCCACAAACACATTATGAACGACAAATGCATAAACGTTAAGGGCTCCGCGTGGACTTATCTTCAATGGGACTGCGTGATTTTTTTTATATTCGATAATCCATTTTTTCAACCTTAACGATTCATTCATATAAAGCATTCGACGAATAATTGATAGTAGTAGATCCGCTTGAGGATAGATGATCGATCTGCTTGCATTGTAAGGGAATTCGTATGTAACGATTTTTTTTTTATCCGCGGGGTTGACTGCTGCGTACTCGAGGCTGCATCGTCGTTGAACTCACATTCCTCACTGCTGTTCAGTCGTGAAACGTACAAATACTTGATAGAATTGTAAATGAAACACTTGCAGGCATTGTTCAGTTTATATCGCTAAAAGTCCATAAATTCATCCGATAATGATAGTCGATGTAAGATTCTTCTCATACAGCTGCGGCTATCGAACCCTTTTCGAAATTCAGACACATCTCAAATTGTTCTTTATTATTCAAACGCTCTTCAAAGATCGATTTCACACATAATCCAATATGTTATAACTTACGGATTATGCGAACAATGAAAATTCGAGGAGGCTTCATAAACACGAAAATTATTATGGTCGACAACGAAATATCTATTGTAAAGACTTGTACGTGTAACCTAACAATGTATAAAAATTCGATTTCACTTACTTTTTTCTGTCGGCAATCGTCGTGGTGGCGCATGGCATCATGTTGGGTGCGAGACATCATAGCTTGTATGAGGTCCCCAACCCTTTTTATAAACGTCTGCGTGGCCGTAGAGTCGACTAACTCACTGCACCGATCTTCTTTCCCGTATAGCGCCATTACAACGCGTACCGGTTCCGAGAATAACTGAAAATTATGTACACCTTCTTCAGATAATGGTTAGTAAACACTGAACGTCTTGGATTTTATAAATGTTTTTTAAATGAAACTTTTTAAGCGACAATGAGAATGAAAATCACAGAAGTGGAAGGAACGTATCGTTTCAGACAGAAGATATAATACTGGGTAACAGAGTGGATTAGGTTTTCGTGACGCTAACGGCAAAAGGCCTCAAAGCCCACATGTACGTAGCTCGGGTCGGTGTACGGGCTGAAAGAAAAACAAGAAAATCCCGAGTTGCATTGGTGAGAGTACGACACACCAAATCGTAAAGATCATCGAATCCAAAAAGAAAAGTTATTTTAAATCAAAGTGAATTTACTGGAAACCAGTCGTGCTGAATACAGTAAATTCATTGTTTTTTTAAAACCGTAATTGTGAAGAATATTAAAAGAGAAAAAAAAATCTGTAGATAGTAAAATGAAAATTATCATCAAGTACACGATATTTCAAAGCTTATATTGAAATGCCGTGTACTAAAATTGAAAATAAGCTTGTATGCTGTAAGCAAAACTCGAACAAACTTTAAGAAATCCAATCCCATAGAGTTGAAGTAGATTTTTGTTCGGTTTCCTTAAGGTTATGATAAGATTAAAAACAAAAATCTTACCTGAAATGCCATCGGAACGTTCATCTTTTGGAAGCCTTTCGGATTAACGTGATCTGGTGTTAACTTAGGCGCCACCTTAAGAGAGGGCTTGATGTATCCCTCGTGCTGAACAAGCGCCAGCCAATGCGACTTCTTTATGATTCCGTCAGGAGTCTAATGAACGAAAATATAATCATAATCATACATTTCATTATGGTATGCATGGCCAGATCGCGGCTGCAACTTGTAATGGATGTCTTTGGGTTTTCGTAGGTTGAAGTTTAAGGAAACAAACACATTTATTTATATTAAGAAGCCATACTAAAATCACGTAGCTCATGCACGTACCCAAAATTCGTCCTTGGTCACGATAGTGTTCCGGAAACATTTCAAGAGTTGTGGAAAATCCGATATAAATCTCAACTTCTTGGAATCATCGTGAGGGTGCGTACAGTGCAAATTCGTGTCATTGATGCCGAAGAGGGTCCACACTCGTCTATTCCATTGTGCACCGTCCATAGCTACAGCGTCCACGTGAAATCCCGTGTTGCCAAGCAGGATGATGCCCTCCAGAATCAATCGGTGGAGGATTGCACTCGTAACAGAGTTTTTGCTCAAAAAGCAACCCAACACTTGCACCCATGGACCTCGAAACGGTTGGAACATGAATACAAGAGCATGATCTGCTCTTGTATTAGCTTGGCGTTCCGGCGTATACTTTCCCAGATCCACAAAACCGCTCATCTCCATGGTTTGACGATTGAAGGAGATGGACTCATTGATCTTCATTTCATCGACTAACATAACACCCAAGAGATTGAATAAAATCGATCCTGTTAGTTTCATTTCACATAGCATATGGAATGTGTGTTTTAATTCATTTGAAACCTATATCGCATGGAGGCCACGACAGCCACCATGCAATATCCATGGAACCTGTCAGATGAAATAAATAGCCGCAGTAACAATAGTTGGTCGTAGTTAAACGAATGCTGAAATGTTATTGTACCTTGTTTACCGGAGCTCTCCATCTGCGAACCTTTGCGACGCATACATTCGAACACAGCTTCTTGAAAACCATACCTTGCACCATCCAGTTTTTGGATATACTTATTTAAAGTATCCTTGGATGGCAAAGGTAAGATATTCCGTAAGCGCATATGTTCGTAAAGCTTGGCGTTTTTCATACGCATTAGGAGACACTCATATATCCACTCGATGGTATAGCGACGACCGCGGTTACTACACGCTTTCGCTGCTTGGAGGACTGACTTCACTGCGTGTTGTTGAAGTTCAGGGAGTTCTTGAATTTGCGACTCCAAAGTTTCCTTCTTTATTGAGGCGCATGCTACTTTAGCTCTAATAACGGCGGCACGTAATTTTCGAGTCTAAAAAATAGCGAGGAGTAACAAATATCATGACCAACAAGCTGACGGGAAACATTCCCGTATGCATGATTTGGATTATGAATCCAAATCATGGAGCTCGAGGCAAAAGAATTCGAAGGAAACAACTGGTCGATAAATAGCTATCGATCGACATTTTCATAAAATACACTAACAATAGAAATAGAATATATAATAACAATTTAATGTGTTTTACCGGGTGAACAGTGCAACAACGCCGTAATCGAAACAAACTAATGTTTCAATCACATATTGAGTGCGATTATAACGCGATGGGAATTTTGTTTTCTATACTTCAATTTTCATTTCTAGACTTTATTTTGAAGAAAGAAAATTTTATAACGAATTCCAACTGTATTTCTTCCAATCCCTTCTAGCTTTCATTTTAACGCAACTCCTTAATACAACGTTAGTGCATATACGTATAAAATATTCGGGACAGATTTTTTAAAATTCCTTATTTATATACCATTTTTCTTTATCTAACCCATTATCTATATACAATTACATCAATTTCGATCAATATTGTTAATAATCGATAGTATACTGTCAATAGACAGAATGTCTCAATCACTCTCCTGAAAGCGTTCCCGGAAATGTGGGGGTGGAGACGGAATTTTGAGTCGACTGATATAAGCATGTATGGGTTCAGATCAACCCCTCAATTATTATTAGTTTTTAAAGGCGGGCCAATCAGGTGCGCCCTATAAACTCAGCGTACGTCGATGAGCGGTACGCCCGTGTAGTGGTGCAGCGATACGTGCGTGTAGTATGGCTCACCGACGTACACCGTCTCATCGGGCGCACCTGATTGGCCCACCTTTAAAAATTGATAATAATTCAGGGGTTGAGCCGAGACCCATACATGCTTATCTCACTCGACACAAAATGCCATCCTCCACTCCACATTTCCGGGAAGAGGGACACCCTGTATACTATACATTGGTAAGTAAGTAAAAAAAGGCCTGAAGAAAGATGATGCATCAAAGTTATGCAGAGTACGAAAGGGACAACATAAATTGAACCAAGAGATGAATTTGAAGTTTGCATCGTTGGAACGTAACGAAAATACGATTTAAATTTTTATACTCACACTTGCAATGTATCGATAGGTAATTTTCTGCAATTACAGAATTTATAATACTCAGAAATATGAAGGAATAAAAATGACTTTTTAAAGAAACAATGAAATTGTAAGTGAATCAAATTTTCGTTACTATCCAGCGATGAAAATTTCAACATCATACCGAGAGAAGAGAGAAGATGGAAATAAGAGAAAAATTAACAAAAGCGCTAAAAGAGATTATAGATCGGTAAGTATGTTAATATTTCAAAGTAACAGAGATAAAATTTTAAAAAGAAACACAGATACAGACGGAAAAAACGGTAGAGAAAAATGGTAGGGATATAAAATATGTAGATTATAAAGATTAGCGAAACTGGTTATATTATGCTCTACAATATAAGCGTCAGGTTGAGTCTTCAATATCGTAAAAGGATATAATAAAGAAATTTTACTAAGAACTGTCATTAAAGGTGACAGAGAATAAAAGTATTTGATGCAACGTAATAGTGTTGTAAATTACTGACCTTTCTAAGTAGGCGCTGGTACTGCCGCTGCTGGTGCTAGACTTCGCGTTTGCAGCGGGCGTAGCGAACTTTAATATCAGTAGAACTTCGTTGCCTTCTTTTCAAAGTTTTGTACCTCAATTTCCGGCAATAAAAGCACCTATGTGGACCAGCCGGTCGTTGGCATTCTTCTTCCAAAAGAAGAAAACGGCAGTTCTCCGAACGGCTGGAAAAACGAAGACTTTTGTTATTTTTATATAAAAACTCCAATTCCAATCTGAAATGTTTTAAATCGCATTAATAAATCGGTACCTTTCGGGTGTTCATAATATCAATATCAAAGACACGTGCCATCGTTTCTGCCTTACAACCCAGATCGATTTTCCCGCGGTTATCGGGAGAACGAATCTGTGGTCGAAAATTTAATAAAGTTTAATCCATGAAGATTTTTGGAAATATGTCTTGATCAGTTTTTGACACGAATTCTGCGAGGTTGTAATATTTATGTCGACAACGTAAAACTTTTCACAAGTATAGCGCAGAAATGGGTAATTTTTTATTTGCCACAAAAATATATTCTTTCGACGTATTCAAACGTTTCACGAGTATTTTCTAACCGAATCAGTGCGTCAGCGCCATGTTGAACCATATATCTGTCACGAAAAAATATTTGACATGATTTCAAACATTTCCTGACTACTTTTCATTATGAACTCTGTTTACGTTTAGCATGAATAGCTAATATTACATTTTAAAGGTGTTGAAAAGATCGTCACAGAATTTGAGTTAATTAATGAAATAATTGAATTTTCAGTTTCTTAAGGCAGTAGTCTGCTCTAGAAATCTGACAAAAACGATTTTTTTTCTTCATTTTATTATTCCTTAGACCTTTCTTAATACGCTCGTGAAAACCGTTTATTGATATTTTAAAAATTAGCAAAGTAATAGAAATTATAAGCAAGCCGCGCGCAAACCTCATCTAACGGTATCAAAACTTTGAACGCGTTTATCTCAGAACTATGTTTTTCAAATCGGCGCCCACCATATCTCGATAACTAATTGACCGATCAAGCTCAATTTTTGCACATACCTTCGGTAGCCTCTTTCTGTGGACTGGTAGCAGAATTGAGTCATACAATAATTTTGCCCACATTTTATAACTCGTCGAATACCCGAAAATGTAGGAAATATCGTCAATCAAAGTTTAACAGGCCGCCATTTTGTAGATACATTTTTTTAAGTACTAATTCTGCTACCAGTGCTTAGATAACTCATACAGATTCAGAATATATATACATATATTTTTTTTTCCAGATGCATACAACATCACCCAGAATGGGCGCCGATTGAGGCGGTTTTCGGCGGACCACGGTGTAAAAAAAATAAAAAACTACATGAAAATGTTTAAAATAATTTTTTTAAATGTAGATACATTCTGAAAGGAACAATAAATACATATGTAAAATTTCATCAAGACAACTTCAACGGTTTAAAAGTTATTCCAACCCAAAAATGACGTAAAAAATCTCGCTCTAGACCAGACTACTGCCTTAAATGTTCAACAACGTATTAAATTCATCATCTGCTATCATTGTTCAAAAAGTAATGTTATATCAATTGAATTAAGATGTAATAAAAGAATATAGAGTATGATCTAGTTGACAAAAATCTTATTTAGAGAAATAAAGATTATTAGGTTGAAATATGAATGCGATTCAAACCGAAGTATTCAATGAATAATTAAAAAGTCTTTCGATTGGGTCCTTAAAACATCCTTCTGAGTTGTTTAATAAATAAATAATTACGAATTGACACAAGTTATCAATATAGACCGCATATAAAAGTGTGATTTCCAAATTGGGATCGTTGGAAAACCCAAGGAATTTTTTTGCGTTTTCCAACGATGGAAACTTCAAATTCATAAATTAGAGAAAATTGGGACAACTCACTATTATGGATAAATCCGCTTAAATGTCCACAAAAAGCTTTATTTTCGACGTAAATTGATCGATCTGTGTAAAAACGATTTTCTCGTTCGATTGAAACCAACACCAGGTCGGCGGCAATGGTGTTTCAATTAAAGTCGTTTTGAATCGTTCAATTGTCATTCCCACCACCTATAATAAAACAATGCTTAGTAATGTTTGTGAAGAAATAAAAAATGATCTGATATTGTGAACATGAAGAAAATGTGACAAAAATCACTGTGTCAAACTGATTACATATCAAGATCAGTCAGTCACATTTATTTCTATGCGACCATAATTTCGATTCTAATTACCTCGTTAATCACCATAGGCGCAGCGTCGTCAGGACAACCTACAGCATCTTCTGCCACTGCTGCACTGTCTCTGGCTGATGAGGTTTGGTCATCGATGATGCGTCTTAAAGGCAATGCCCCTCTTCGTAGGGCACATCGCAGACGAGGCAAGTCTGCTCGACAGCCTTCAAGGATGAAAGTATCCTCTGTTTGAACATCTTCTTTGGAAAAGTGTTGTTCGCATACAAAACTGTTACCATGCAAAGGTGTTCGCAGCAAATCGGCCCACCGTCTGAGATCCTCTTGGTTCTGAAACCAAACAAAAGCGAGCCCTATATTTTTGTGCCCATACTTTGTACAGAATTAATTACAGCTTGCACTGATTATTATACTGATACTATTGAGTGTTGCTCTTAATGTAGAAATGCAGTAGAGCTTTGACGCAAAATTGGTTCCAAAAAATTATTCAAGCGTCTTCACTTCGACAAATGATGAATGCACAAAATAGAACGTGAGAGTCGAATAAAAAATAAGAGAAAATTATAAAATAACCAAAGAAAACTTGAAGAGCACAAAAAACAATGAAAGAGAACTACCTACTACAAAAGTAGTGGACATACAGGACATGAAATTTACATTAAAAAAGTTGAAGATTGTAACGATAGATTTAGTGTGTTTCGAAGAGTTGGCTTTCGCAAGTGATATATTAAAAAAGCGTATAAAGGCTCAACGTCAACGCAAATTTCTGGAAACGGAAGTCGCCAGCCATTTTCTTCACATATGTGATCCGACAAAGAAAGGTCCCGAAACGAATCACAAATAACACGGTGCGCAGTCGACAAAGTAAAAACGTCGGTAAACGTAAAAAAGATCGTCCGATCATCGCACCATCCCTATCGGACAATCGACTCGTCTGAACGCAAACGATCATCACACCATCTCTATCGGACAATCCGAATTCTTCAATCCGAAACCCGAAATGCTTTTTTG
>OX632363.1:6134789-6142273 GCA_951751655.1 Ophion costatus
TAAACTTCTTTCCTTCTGGAAATCCCCTGCTCCGTTTAATGCTGGCCATGATCTCCTCTCACTGACATACAACTTAAGCTTACAACACTTTTCACCTCGAACTGTTATTAGGCATAGTTGAGTCGATTTCGACGAACGCGCTTTTTCTGCTATGGTTGACTCAGCACTATCGCAATTATATTTCAAATGTCGCTCTTCGATGATTACATATGCAGCGCCTTCTGCTGCTGGTTGTTTTCACACGCTTTAGAGTGCTTAGCAACAAAAAACAAGCTTAGGCTGCTGCTTGGTCCTAGTAACCGTCAGCTAAGCTTGTTATTCTTCATTGTTTTCTGGTGTGTTGGATCATTCACATCGTGTTACGAGTCCGCTATAAATCTCAGCGAAGATCGTGGGAAAATCGAAGAAAAGGAAGCGTACGAGAGAAGAAGAACAGGAACATTGTCAACGCAAAATTAAGAAACTAATGGATAGATGGAAACGGGCTAAATTCATCGAAGATTCTTCACCAACCAATCCAACCAGTTATATGAGCAACGTATCACCGTCCGTAGAGGCGTCACCTGAATATAACGAAGGTAAAGAGAGAGATATATATAATCAGAGGCGATGACTTTGGCTAGACGCAAAGCAGATCGTACTCACCTTTCTGGTAGAACTTATCCACAAGGACAGTCATCCAGATCGGTCGAATATATTTCTTAGTTTTCTCTTTCTTTGAGGCGATGACTTTGACTCGAGGCAAAGCAGATCGCACTCACCTTCCTGGTAGAACTTATCCTCAAGGACAGTTATCCAGATTGGTTATATACACCTCCCCCCCCCTGTTTCTTCTCGCTTTAGATAAAGACACGGATCAGGAAAAAGAGACCCGAAGCGACGCCAATATCGATTTGATCACCCAGTTACCGATGGAATCGATAAACAATGACTGTGTCACGGTAAATGAGAGAGATCCTCCAGAAAGCTTGGAAAAGGATGTACTCCAAGCTTTGGGATTACCAGCCAAAAACAAAATCGAAAAAATTAAAATACAATGTGATCTGAAAGATCTACTAATCGAATGGTTAACGATAGATCATGAAAAGGATATCAAGGATCCCTCTTGCCCAAATATCCTCGCGAAATTGAGGATTGCTTCATCGAAGCCCCAAAGCTTAACTCTGAAATTAAAGCGTCTTCAGGAGTACAGACTGTCAAAAGAGATGAGCATTTTATTGCCAATCAGAACATTGCGGGCTCACTGTTTGTGTCAATATCAATAATTCTTCAAACACTATTAATGAAGAATGATGACATTGACAAATACGAAATGATTGAAAAGTTGAGCGACTCTATAAAGATGGCAGCTCAACTCCATCGGAACTTCTCCACAGCGAGGAAAGCTTTTATTTCTCCTACAATCCAAGCAGAAATCAGGTCGGCGCTGGATGAATAAAAAACTGACACTTTCCTCTATGGCGAAAAATTGTCAGAAACTGTAAAATCGGTTAAGGCTATGGTCAAATTTGGAGCGGAATTAAAATCGAAACCACCACAGCCAAAGCCAGCGCCAAGAAAAACTTTAAACTGGAGAACCCTACCTGTACGTCAAGGGAAGCAGCATCAGGGGGGCGACAGGAGCTTCTCAAAAATGAATTTTCGAGCGAGATCGCAGAACTTATCGACTCGAGGCCCGGGTCGGCACCAATCACGGACTCACATAAATCGCAAACCAACCTCTCACACAAGACAGTAGAGGTCAAGGCGGGAAACATAAAAAATTATTTGAAAACCTGGAAAGAGATCTCGACCGACCCATTCATAATACAATGTGTCAAAGGGTATAAAATACCAATCATGGGTCAGATAAGTCAACCTAAGTCACCTCGAGAACCAAAACGATCTATCAGGGAAATAGGCGAGATAAAACAGGCTATAAACAAGTTGATTAAGAAGGGGGCTGCTCGCCAATGTCAACCCAGCGAGGGACAGTTTTTCTCAACCTTTTTTATCATACCAAAAACAGATGGTTCAAAAAGATTTATTCTAAATTTGAAAGGCCTTAATAAATTTATTTGCCAGGAGCACTTTAAGATGGAAGATATCAGGACTGCAACAAGACTTGTATCGGAGCAATTTTTTCTAGCGTCTATTGATTTAAAAGATGCCTATTTCCTTATTCCGATTCATCAATCTCATTGTAAATTTTTACGATTCCAATTTTTGAACCAGACTTATGAATTCACTTGTCTTCCATTTGGATTATCGACTGCCCCTTATGTTTTCACCAAATTGATGAAACCTATAATGCATCGACTTCGATCTGAAGGATTAATTTCGTGCATTTATTTGGACGATATTCTCTGTGTAGGTGATAACTATACAACATGCTTCGAGAACATCCCTCGAACATCCCTCAATAAGTCTCCTACAAAGTTTGGGATTTATTATTCATTTTGAAAAAAGTACCTTAATACCGGCGAAACGATGCAAATATCTGGGTTTCAACATTGATACGAAAAAATTCACGATTGAATTAACGGACGAGAAGAGGACGAAATTAAAATACTTGATTGATTCCTTTCTTAAAAAACAAAAATGTAAAATTAGGGAGTTCGCTCAGTTGATTGGCTCCTGAATTGCAGCCGGTCCAGGAGTATCATACAGTTTCTTGTACTGTAGAGATTTAGAAAGAGCAAAGACGTTTGCATTAATCTTAAATGCTCATGATTATGATCGTATTATACACATTCCCCATTATACACGGAAAGATCTTCTTTGGTGGAGGAGTAGGCTAACGGACGCTTGCAACACTATAAAAAAAGCCCAGTACAACGCTGTGATTTTTACAGATGCCTCACTTACCGGATGGGGAGCATTCTGCAAGGGAGTATCTTCGGGAGGCTTATGGTCATTTAACGAAAGAAAAGAATCTATAAACTACTTAGAATTATTAGCTATTCTCTTCGCTCAAAAAATTTTCACGGCCAATCTGACGAATTGCGAAGTCCTCTTACGAGTTGACAATACCACAGCCATTCATTATGTGAATAAGATGGGGGGAACACGGTTCCAGAAATTTAATAAATTATCAAAAGAAATTTGGCAGTGGTGTGAAACACGAAATTTATGGATTGTTGCGACCTATATACCATCAAAGGAAAACATTGAAGCAGATCACGAATCGAGATTTAATAACATGGACACAGAGTGGGAATTGTCTTTTTCAGCCTTTCAAAAAATAGTAAAAAACTTCGGAATACCAGAAATAGACCTTTTTGCTTCCAGAATAAATACCAAATGCAAAAGATACTGCTCCTGGCATAGAGATCCTGATTCGTTCGCGGTAGATGCCCATATATATCGTGGAAACCCTGGTTCTTTTACAGTTTTCCGCCATTTTCTCTAATTTTGCACGTCCTTCAAAAAATCAGACGCGACCAGGCAGAGGGTATTTTAGTCGTGCCATAGTGGCCTACCCAACCATGGTATCCGATCTTCCATTCAATGGTAAGAGGAAAGATCTTACAGTTCAGACCGTCATTGGATCTTTTGTGTTCTCCGTGTAGATCAATACGCCATCCACTGCTACCAAACTTACCCTGGTGGCAGCGCGTGTATCAGGGAAGGTTTCTTAAGACAAAATATCTCGGAGGAGGCTTCAAGGATTCTCCTAGCATCAATCGCCGAATCTACTTTAAAACAATATAATTCACACCTTAAGGAATGGTGGAAATTCTGTATGAATAAGTCCCTCGACGTATATGCTGCCTCAAACAGTGACATTTTGGATTTCCTCACAAAAAGGTTCCACGAGGGAGCTTCTTATAGTACACTCAATTGTGCAAGATCAGCAATTAATATTTTGTATAAGAAAGCGACCACCGAGGACTCACTCATTAGCCGGTTTTTGAAAGGGATATTCAACATAAAACCGCCTAAACCAAAATATGACGAAACCTGGGATACGGAAAAGATTTTGAATTTTATCGAGAATTTGGAGGCGAATAATGATTTATCTTTGACATGCTTAACGGAAAAGTGCGTAGTATTACTTGCCTTATGCACTGGTCATACAAAGTCGGTACAAAAGAATTGAGAGGTGATGTATCAAGCTTATTTATTGCAACAAGGAGACCGTATAAAAAGGTCTCAGCTCAAACGTTCAGCAGATGGATAAATCTTGTTTTCAAAAAGGCAGGAATCAACACTGATATTTTTTCGGCATATAGTATAAGACATGCATCTACCTCAGCAGCTCTAACTAAGGGAGTAGATCTCGAAACAATAAAACGTACAGCAGGATGGTCTAACAGATCACTAATGTTTGCGAAATTCTACAATCGCCCCATTGTATCGGATAATAAGTTTTTTGCTGTTTCAATACTCACAAAGAAGTGATACAGTTCATAAGGGCCTGAGGCTACATGTTGTAAGACTGTGATATTTTAATAAATGTTTCGTTCCTACCCAAGCATTCGAATCATTTACTATAAGCAACGAGAAATTGTAAACTCTAAACTGCTGCATATGTAATCATCGAAGAGCGACATTTGAAATATAATATAACGATCAAACGAACTTACCTTTACGTGAAGTTCGATCGTTATTATATGAAAATGTCGCTCAAGATGATTACATCCCTCCCTGCCCAATAAATAACCCGTACAATTTCTCAACAAACAACTCTTAAAAATGAAGAATAACAAGCTTAGCTGACGGTTACTAGGACCAAGCAGCAGCCTAAGCTTGTTTTTTGTTGCTAAGCACTCTAAAGCGTGTGAAAACAACCAGCAGCAGAAGGCGCTGCATATGTAATCATCTCGAGCGAAATTTTCATATAATAACGATTGAACTTCACGTAAAGGTAAGTTCGTTTGATCGTTATATTATCGCACTCATCGCCAGGTTCGGCCCTCAGCTTTGATCAACTAGTTTCGTCTTTTTCATCTACTATAACTAAAACGTTCACAAAATCCAATCTTGTATGCCGATTACCGCGCAATTAGAGATCAGGTAACGACTCAGCTGAGACAGGCAAAACAATATTTTCTAGCGAGTAAACTTGAGTCCATTATAGATCCCTCGCGACTATGGCGTGAACTCACCAACCTTGGACTTGCTAAGCCTTGCTACTCCTCACCACTTAATTTATTTGATCCAGACGAATTAAATGCTTACTTCGCTTCTGTATCTGGTTCCACAGACCCACTCACTCTGACAGACTTTAACAATGCTATATCATCTACGCCACTACATCAGCCTTCCATCTCTTTCTCATTCTCGATCAATACCACTGATGATGTATTGAAATACTTATCCTTAAACACCTCGACTTCTATCCGTGCTGGCCCCGATGGTATCTCTCCCTTCATTATTTCCGCCGCCAAATCTCCTATTTCTCTTACCTTAACAAAGATTTTCAACCTTTCGATTGCATATTCATATTTTCCCTCCATTTGGAAGCGTGCGCATATTCGCCCATTGTCCAAAATAAAAACACCTAACTCTCCCTCGGATACTCGACCAATTGCAACTCTCCCGGACTTTTCAAAAAATTTTGAACGTGTTCTCCACTCACAAATTACTGCCTTTCTAGCTAACTAAAATATCCTGAATGACCGTCAATCTGCCTTCCGCGAATCGTTCAGCACTCAACTTGCCTTGCTTCGTGTCTCGGACGATATCCGCAAGGGCATAGATCAGAGAATGTTAACGATCCTCATACTCTTCGATCTGAGCAAAGCACTCGACACCGTGCCCCATCTACGCTTGTTCCAGAAACTGGGTGCCATTGGCTTTTCACCTGACACCGTATCATGGTTTTTCTCCTATCTCACCGGCAGATCTCAGAGGGTGGTCGGTGGCCGTGCGCACTGCTCTGGGTGGTTACCCTCCACAAGAGGTGTCCCCCAGGGTTCAGCCCTCGGTCCCCTCCTCTTTTCTCTATATATCAACGATATTGGCCGCGATGTCCGTTACAGCAGCATTATGATTTTCGCCGACGATACACAAATATATCTGCACTGCCATCCCTCAGATCTAAATAATGCGGTCGCCATGATTACGTATGATGCGAATATTATCTCCGACTATGCTGCTGCCAACGGTTTAACACTCAATACTGCTAAAACTAAAGCATTGTTATTCGGAAGCTCAGCGTACATTCGCGAACTCGATCTATCTTCATGGCCCCAAATCGCTTTAAATTCAAAAGTCTTGCCGTATGCCAATACTGCTTGTAACCTCGGCATTCATTTCACATCCGACCTATCCTGGCAACGACATGTCTCCAGCATATCTCAAAAAGTTAACTTTGCACTTTTTCGACTTAAGCATCACAAAAATTCATTATCCACTGCTCTGCGAATTAAACTCATTTCTACCTTAATCTTTCCTAATCTAGACTATTGCTGCCTTGTTTATCATGACTTGACCATTGGACTTAACACCAAATTGCAAATCCTCATGATCAACTGTATTCGTTTCATTTTCAACGTTAGGCGGGATGAGTCTGTAACTGAGCGTAGACATCAAGTAAATTGGCTTTCAGTTGCTAATAGACGCCTGTACTTCCTTGGATCCCTAACCTATCATGTTCTTCATCTGAAAGTCCCTTCGGGAGCTACTCCCCCCGGTCGACAACTCACTTTGCTCTTCCGCTAGATTTCAACCTTCAACCTTCGCTATTCCGCCTAACCGTAATTCCACGTTCCAGAAATCATTCGGCCTTTCCGCAGCGTATTTTTGGCATTCCCTTCCCCCCCATACCACGTCTGCTCAATCTTTGGATACCTTCGAAACCTTACTCCACGCATATCTACGCGAATCTGAGTTATCACGATAGTGGCTTTTGTCTGCCTCAGCTCTTGCGTGGATCTTTTATGTAACGTAAGATCTATCGTGAGCTTAAGGGGTAAGGCCACTGTAAATTTTTTGAAAAATCGATTTTTTTTTATTGGCTTAAAAAATAGTTTAAACCCTCTAGAATAAGAAAAAAAAGGTCCTGTGCGAAAAAAAATTTGTTGTCCTTAGGAAATGAAGGTCGCCGCCAAGCGTGTCAAAACTTGCTCCGAAACGACTGCAATTATATCGGAGATGGCAATTCCAAAACTTTCAAAGGCATCGTGGATTCGAAGCCTTATGAAAATGTTGATGTTAAAAAAAAAGAGTGCATAGATCACGTGCAAAAAAGTATGGGCACTCGATTGAGAAACTTAAAAAAAGGAACAAAAGGTCTCGGGGGAAGAGGAAAACTCACTGCCAAATTGATTGACGAACTAAGCATTTATTACGGCTTAGCAATCCGTCGAAATTCCGATTCCATCAAAAATATGAAAGATGAGATCTGGGCAACCCTTTTTCACAAAATGTCAACGGATGAAAAGCCTCAGCACGAAAAATGTTCGGAGAATTGGTGCAGTTGGAAGAAAGCGAAAGCAGAAAATGCCTTGGATGCGTATCATCACAATCAGCCAATGAGTGAGGAGGTTTATCAAGCC
>OX632363.1:6142473-6267473 GCA_951751655.1 Ophion costatus
GTCCTCAAATCACCAAATGTACGAAATTATTTTATCGAGAAAAAACGTACCGAGAAAGCTTTGACAGTGAACGAAGTATTTTCAGTAGACATAGCCGGAAATGTACATCTAAATGAAATGCTTCCGCCGGCTATGTACGCATTGTTTCGCAAAACGAAGGTTAAAGCTGCCACGGCCGGTGTTAAATATGTCTGGACCCGGCAAACAATATTTATATACGTCGTTCGGACAAAACTGAGCGCATCGTGATTCGCAGCGAGTCCGATCTCCAAAATCTAGCTTGACTAGAACGGTCCCACGAACCAACGGTCCACCATCGACATCCTTCGCTCGGCGAACATGCGTCGCGTACCCTCGATTGTGGCACCATAAAAATTGCTCAATTCAACGCAAACTCTTTATTGAGCCATCTCGATCTCCTCAAATCTAATATCTCCGACAACTTTTACCATATCATTTCCATATCCGAGACGTGGCTAAAAAGCGACATTTCCGACTCATTAATTGCTCTACCTGGATATGCGTTGATCCGTAATGATCGCAAATGTAGGCGCGGTGGCGGGGTAGCCATATTCGTCCACAATTCTCTTAAGGTCAAGCTACTCGCCACTTCAGCAAATATTCTGCTCAATGCCCCAGAGTTCATCATTATTGAAGTAAAAAATCTAGCGTCCGAATTATTGGTTTTTAGTTCTATTTACAGGCGACCCAAGGGTTTTCTTTTCGATGAATTTTTCGAGTCACTTTCGCACTTTACCTTCGCGTACAAAAATATTATCATCGGTGACGATTTAAATTGCAATCTGTTGGGCGATGGATTTGAAGCAACATTTCTCCACGAGGCGGTTATGTCCTACTCGTGGCACATTGTTGAATCGGCAGCCACATTCCACACCGCGACGTGCGATTCATGGTTAGACGTTTTTATCATTGACCACCCTTCCAAGTTGGCGGCTTTCCAAAAATCTCACGCTCCTTTCATGGCCGGTCATGACTTAATCGTCCTTACATACACATTTGAAACTAGACCAGTTATAGATCGTGTGATTTCGCGGCGCTCATTAAAGCGATTCAACCAAGACACGTTCTGTGGCTCCATTTCTATGGCCCTCGCCGAATCTAATACTGGCTCAGTCACCGCATGCTCGGAAGAGCTTCAGATTGACTGCTGGCTTGACAAATTTTGTCAGATCGTTGTATCTGTGCTGGACAATCATGCTCCCAAACACGCTTTTCGTGTACGCAGGCTGGCTGCACCTTGGATGACGGCAGAGCTCAGGACTCGTATTAAGCAGCGCAACATTCTCTTCAAGCAAGCTAAGCGATCAAACAGTGTTTTGAATTATGCCATCTACAGACAGTATCGCGATACGCTTGCTTCCGATTTGAAATCGGCAAGAGGTGAATATCATCGGCAAAGATTGCTCGGTATTGCGGATCCCGCTCGACTGTGAAAAGAATTGAAGATCTTAGGTCTCACCAAATCTAACACAGTCTCGCCGTTTAACTTCTTCTCACCACTAGAATTGAACGATTTTTACGCGGGTCTGTCGGATGTTCGGGATCGTTGTCAGCATGCCGATCTTCTCGGCATTATGAGTGAGCGAGGTGTGGATGCCCCGATCTTTGAGTTTATCGCCGTAGATGTAGAGAGTGTTTCTACTCTTATTTCCCGTACTTCGTCGTCAATGGCAGCAGGCTCTGATGGTATCAGCTCTTTTTTAATTTGTAACGCTCTTCCAGCACTATCACACACTCTTACTTCCCTCTTCAACACATGCTTAAAACCCGTCTACTTTCCTCATGCTTGGAAGCGCGCTGTGATCCGTCCACTACTCAAAACAAATCCACCCAAGTCACTCTCCGATACGCGACCAATTCCAAATCTACCCGACCTCTCTAAGATTTTTGAACGTATAGTACACCAGCGAATAGTCAAATTCATTACTGCCAACAAAATCTTGGACTGTAGGCAGACAGCATACAGACAAGGACACAGTCTGTGTTCTTGTCTGTATGCTGTCTGCCTACACAGACTGTGTGCCGGACCAAGTGCCGGCGTAAGAGCCACCGACACCCCGGGCGAAAATATTGTGGCGCCCACTTAAGGGAAGCCATATCAAGTGTTAGTTTTTTGCTGATCCCAAGTAAACTTATATTAAGAATTTCATCTTTCCTTTAGCGTTACCCAGAGCTAACGACGCGGACGTAGAAAGTTTTGTAGCTCCTCTTTTTTTATACTTTTTTAATTTTCTTTTTTTTAATTTTTTTTTTACATTTTTTATTTTTTTATTTGTTTAAATATTTTTATTCCTTTTGATTTTTTTTGTCATTCACAAATTTTTTCAACCTACCACTAGTATTTTTATAAAAATAAAAAAATAAAACAGAAAAAAAACTGTGGAAAAATCTCAATGGTCAAAAAAATGTAATTAAAGGAAAAATGAAGGAGTATTCCTGAATACAAAAAATAGGAATAAAAGATTTTGGATGTTGGAAGAACGATATTACAAAACTAGTAAGGCAAAAAATTCTGCCCTCTGTAGCAGTCCAAACATTGTAGACGGTTTTCGCGTTGCATAAATTCAAGCGACGCTCGAGACGAGAGACCAAGTAAACAAATCAGCGACCTCGCGCCACGCTCGAACATAGAAGGTTTAGCTATCTCCACCATCTACCACACGTCACGCGTATCGGTTTGGCGGTGGAAGTATCGCACCAATCGTAAGCGTAAGCGCAGACTGCGCACAGTCGCTCCTCGACCACAAGCCCTCAAAAAATCCATCTAAAAATATCTCAATAAAATATATGCATATACACAGAGCGTAGAGCACAGTTTTGAGGGTTTGGCACCAGGGGAGGCAGGAGACTCCAACTCCAGACCTTGGCGCCCCCCTGAATTTGTCGCCCTGGGCCGTCGCCCCATCGCGCCCCCCCCCCTAACGCCGGCACAGTACACAAACAGCTCTTCTTCGTATTTGTCATGACATCAAGGAAGCAGTCGACGACAGGCTAATAACAATTATGGTACTTTTCGATTTCAGTAAAGCCTTTGATACCGTCCCTCACGCAAACCTGCTCAAAAAACTAAGGAGGATTGGTTTCTCAGATCATGTGTTGAAGTGGGTCTTTACATACTTGACATCTCGCTCACAAGCTGTCATTGATGATGATAGTTATAGCTCCGACTGGCGCGACACCTACACCGGAGTACCTCAGGGTTCAGTTCTGGGACCATTACTTTTTTCATTGTACATCAATGACATTGGATTAGACCTTCGTAACACTCAGTACATGGTATTTGCCGATGATATGCAAATTTACCTAAGCATCTCGCCTGCGGACGTCGCCAGCGGCATCAACAAGATCTCAGCCGACGTGCGAACGGTTGCGGGGTACGCCGATGTAAATGGCCTCAAACTCAACTTGCGAAAATCTTTGGTACTGATATCTGGCAGCAGGGCTCACGTAAATCGGTTACAACTTGATGAACTATCACCCATCGTGGTAAACGGTACCACATTACCTTACGTAACCGACGCTCGTAACCTCGGCGTGATCATGACATCTGATCTCTCGTGGCGCAAGCACATCGGAACCATATCGCGTAAAGTTAATTACTCATTGCACAAGTTGAAATACCACCAAAACGCGTTATCTAGGGAAGTAAAAACTTATCTCATTTCGACGCTTATTTTTCCGATTCTGGACTATTGCTGCTTGGTCTACAACGATCTGTCCGCTGAACAAAATCACAAACTCCAGAAGCTCATAAACTCTACCATTAGGTTTATTTTCGGGATACGTAGGGACGTCCATATCACTCCTTATCGCCGTCAACTTGGTTGGTTGACTGTCAGAGCGAGGAGGCTTTATTTCATGGGGATCATGGTTTTCAATATTTCACTTGGAAATGCTCCAGATTACTTGTTACAATTATTTCCACCGTCTCAACCATCATTATACCCGGTTCGACGCGTTTCCACGGAGACGTTTCACATACCACTGCATCGCACCGCCGCTTATAGAAATTCGTTCGGATTAACCGCAAAATATTTCTGGCACTCGCTTCCGCCTGTTGTCAGATCGTCGCCCAGCATTGCAATCTTCAAATCCAGGCTATTTGTACACCTGTTTGAACTTGACGTTACCAGTTGTTAAGTTTCCTGTTTATGCCTCATAGCCAACATTCACCATCATGATTATGTCGTTACAAATTACATATTATACATAAACGTTATTTCGTTCTATGTTTTCCACCGATGCTATCATTTATTGTTATCATTTAATGATATTATTTGAACGAATTATTATTAGGCTTTTGGTTTATATAGTATATATCTACGTATATCTCTCGCAAACGAAAACTGTAAACTTTACATTTTAATACTATTTTTATTTTTATTTACGTTACTTTATATTGCAAATTGCAAATTATCTCTTTTTTTTTTTTGTATTGCCTCAAGGTTTCGACCAAGGCATAATAAATCACAATCAATCAATCAATCAATCTCTCTCTTTCTTGTTCGATGCGAAAAAGTGATGTAAAAATTCCAATACTCATTACTTTATATTGTGTAATGTAAAAATGTCCATTACTCAATATAATGGATTTTGTAATGGAAAAATTTGCCATTACCCATTACATTGGATTTTGTAATGTAAAAAATTTCCATTACCCATTACATTGGATTTTGTAATGGAATTTTTTCACACTACAAAATAGAATGTAATCGGTAATGGAAATTTTTCTATACAAAATCCAATGTAATGACTTATGGAAATTTTTTACATTACAAAATGTAAAGTAACAGGTAATGAAAACGGTAATGCATTACAAAAAGTAATGCATTATTTGCAACCCTGATAATATGTCGATATAATTTTATCATTGCATATCAATGTTTGTACCTTTCTAAAACTAGTTGGATTATTAACTTTATTTTGCAAATGAATGTTAATTTTTATTCAAAATTGCACTTACCATTGCGTTCTTGATTTTGCAAACGTTTTGCGATCGCATCGTTTGTATCGGCTTTTATAGCTCGGTATTTACGGACTCTATCTCAACTGGATGTTTGCTCCCGCTTTTCGTCCATAATTTTTAATAATTATTACTTGAGGAATAATTTTTCTCCGTCTTTCAAAACTGGCACACGAAGAAAAAAGGTTATAATCCACCATGCCATGCACTCAGACCGGCGACTCGATGTATCGAGGGAAAAACTGTTTTCTCCATCTAGCGGCTAAGTAACACTGCGAGAAAACATACGAGGGAAACTACGTTACCGTCATCTAGCGGCGAGGTACCCAAAAGTAGGTAGCAAAAACTTGCCAGCCACAACCTAGCGCCTCGTGAGTTATGCTATCTAGGTCAATCTAGACAGCGACTAGGGTCAAAGTAGTTTATGCCGAGTGTTCTACACGGGCTGGCAATTTTTTTGCGTTATCGTCAGACATACTGGAAGACTCTGTAATTTTTCAGCCAAAAAACGGCTGTTTTTGAATGGAAAAATTATTTCCAATATTCCGCTCGAAAGCTAACACAAAACTACAACTTTTATGTACAGACATTTTTTTCAGTCACTTCTAGTTATCGAGATATATTCATTTCGACAAAAACGGTATTTTCTAAAATGGTGAACTGATAAATCTGAAAAAATTCACATAGAAGGCCTTTTAGTAGTACTTTGATATAACCAATTGTGGGGCAGATCTGAGATGGTCGAAAGAAGTGGCTGAATTGACGGAGAATCCATCATATATAAGTTATGAATATAACCTTATGGTGCCCGGATGGGAGGAGTTGTCAGGCGAATTTCCAGAATGGAAAGTGTAGCGTTGGGATCGCAAAGAATTAAAATGCACCCACCGCTCGAGATCTCAAAAGGGGATTTGTATGAAAGATAAATGATGAGCAGATAAACACAAAAACAACGAGCGAGGCGCACAGTACAAAAATGCATTCACCATAGCATTTTTTTAAAGTAATATTTTTTCACCGTAGCAGAAAATTCAATGCTTCCGCGCATTTATCTAACGCCTTTTTCGATGCTAACCGTTGTATTTTCCGCCTATAGTTGTCACTTCACAATTTTCCGGTTTTTGGCAATCGTCTACAGTGTCCCCTGAGAACCCCCTGTTACTCATAGCCACTGTTTCCTAATGTACTATGCTATTCTCCTATAACATTCTTGGCACATTCCTGCCTTTATGTACGCCGGTACTCCTTTTGTCCTTATCTCTCTGTACCACCTATTGTACTTCGACTGTTCTATCCTTCCCTGTCTGTCTTTTTGCTGTCCCTTCCTCTCTTCTTTCTCTTTTTCTTCGTATCCCTCATTCTTTTGTTCCTGTCCTAGCTCTTCCGCCCATCCCTCTCTTCTCCTGAATTCTTCCCTTTCTTCTTCCCATTTTACTCTTTCCCTACTCCCCCTTATCGCCCAATCTTTTATCTCCTGCCAGCATCTCCGTGCCAGCTCACTCAGCCCCCCTGTACTCAGTTTCTCCTCATGTATGTACACTGCCGGCCAGATGTATGGATGCACCTAGAAAAATTTCGCGCCGCGCTAAAAGTTTGATATCTCTGTGAAATAGGTGAGCGATATATTTTTTTTTTACTACTGTAAGCGAGTAAAATGAGAGAAAGGCGGCAACGTCGCTTTCCGAGCGAGGGAACGCTGGGAAGGGGACGGAGAGAGTCGTGCGAGAGACGCGAGAGCGCGAGGTCGGTGCCTCGGTATGTAACGCATAGAACGCCAAATAGTTGGACATCTATATATTTGATAGAATAAATCTTTGTTTATCCGTTGGGAGTGTTTCTACCGTGTTCTTCCCCTCTCTAATCCCGGAAGCGTCATCGCCCTATAGGAGACCAAAAGGAAATATTATTAGTCAGAAGTGGGATCTCAGAGAGCCGAACACGATAGGACACCGAGTGCATATAGACGTGCAATATTTTCTCCCTGTGTCGTGTCGATTTCTGAGGGAGATCGGGAATAGCGTTGTCGCGCGAGGAAAAGAAAAGGTGCCGTGAGAGCCACGTGGCGGAGGTACCGTGGTCGGACATTTTGTCGCGGTTCGGGAACATCGCGCGAGTGCCATGTCGCAACCAAACTTCCCGTCCTTTCGTCGAGAATGTGTCGGACCGTTGCATTCGACGAGATTTTCAATGCAACCGCCGAATTTAAGTTATCATCCAGCATTCCCGAGCGAAAGTGCTCGAAACGGAAATGACGCAACACCTATGAACGTGTCACATGGTCCGAGGGCATCGTGCGCGCCACCCCAAAGGTCGGTAATCCAGAATCCGTATTTTCTGACTGTGGGACTGACACCACGACTGCCGTTTTCGAGTTTGAATGTGAACGCGTCGCGTCGGTTGGGAAATGAATTCCATATTTTACCACCAACAAACGGTGACGAGAATATTTCGAACAGAAGAGCCCTCTCCGAAGAGGTAGTGAACGGAAATTCGGTGGGCAGGAGTCGACACGCGAGTGAAACGAGCGAAGGGCCCACTCCGAAAACTCGGTGGACCGTGTGCTCGATACGATGACTCAAATCTTACAACAAAACGCCACGATGTTACAATCACAAGCATCCACGACGCCCAGCCGAAGTTTTCACGTGATGCCTGACTTGACGAAGTCGATTGGCGATTTTACCGGCAGAGAAACGCCGGTCGAAGCCAAACGGTGGCTGGAGCAGATCGAGACCTCAGCTAACATACATGGATGGCCCGAGGGTTTTCTATACGAGACCGCGACAATGCATTTGAAGCACGCCGCGCGTTCGTGGTTCGTATCGACGAAAAGAAATTTCGTGAGCTGGGCGGATTTCAGACACTCCTTCACGTCAACCTTCGTGCCGGAAGTGAATAAACCGCAGCTCTGGGATAATTTGAGAAGCCGCCGACAACGTGAAACAGAGTACCTACAGGACTATTATTATGACAAGGTGAGGCTATGTAGTGCTCTCGACTTGCCGTTTGAAGAGATTCGAGAACAGGTGGCGTGGGGATTGTTGAGTCGAGACATGACCGTGCACGCGTTGACAACAGATTACGATTGTGTGGAGAGGCTATTCCACGGACTGCTTCGGTTCGATAGAACAATGAAATCATATGACGATATTAAATCGCATAAGGCGAAGGACATGGGCGCACCAAAGTGGAAGAAGAACGCGGATGATGATTCGAATAAGGAAAATCTATCCGGTGAAAAAGGGGCGAATAAAACAAACGCCGACGGCGTAAAATGCTTCAACTGCGGAAAGCTGGGACATTATTCGCGAAAATGTACCGAACCACGTCGCGCTGCGGCGTGTAGGAGGTATGGTGAGAAGGGGCATTTCGCCAAGAATTGTGCGAAACCGGTGGCGTTGGACCAGGGGGAGATAAAGATTGTGGCATGTACTTCCTCGAACACGACCGCCGAGAGCTCGAATGGAGGAGGGGACAACGGGAGAACACGTACCTCTTCGGCGGAGAAACTTGCCAAATTTTTAAAACCGGTTACCGTGAACGGGGTGAATCTACAAGCCATGATCGATCCGGGAAGCTCGAATTGCACAATAAAAGCTACCGTGGTCGTATGCCATGGTTTTGATATCCTCCGACTACCAAGCACCCTGGGGGGTTTCGGGAATAGTGCGTGCAGAAGTCGTGTGGCATAGTGCGTGCAGAAGTCGACATCGATGGGGTCAGGGCGAAAGGCGTCCCCTTCCGGATCGTTCCCGACGACGTTCAATCAACAGATTTGTTGATAGGTCGAACATTCACCGAACTCGAGCATATTGCTTACGTCAAGGTTGATGATCAGCTGATTTTGCTTGACAACTCAACACACGAGTTGTCGAAAATTTTGCCGGAGATGAAGTGCAACGATGAGCATCGACCAGCCATGGCCCACGACAGCGAACTACTTCCTGCATCGATCAACTTCATCAACGCAGAGGTCAACGAGGAAGAATTGTCATTACCAATGATAAACTTCGATAACAACAGTTACCGTGTAAAAAAAGGGGATGTGGTCGCGCCAACGATCCTGAAAGTACAACGAGTCGAGCTGCAGCAACGCCGAGAATCACCAATTGGCGACGACGAGGTCAACGTCGACGACAAGGTTCCCCCCCAGCAACGTGTACAGTTATTGAAAATGTTAAACGTTTTTCGAGACTGTATTGCTAATGATATTTTCGAAATAGGGAAAACTAACCTACTAGAGATGAACATACAGGTCGAAGCAGGTAGCGCGCCTGTAAATACAAAACCTTACCGAACAAACAATCAGGAACGAAGCGAAATCAAGAGGATTGTCTCGGAATGGAAGGAAGCAGACATTGTGAAGGAAACGTCGTTCCCGTATGCGAGCCCGGTACTATTGGTAACTAAGAAAACGGGGGAAAAGCGTCTCATTGTCGACTATCGTAAGTTAAACTCGGTAACGGAACGTATTAATTTCCCTCTGCCGAATTTAGATGAGTACCTCGACGTGCTGAATGGAGCAAAGATTTTCGCAACGCTCGACCTCGCTCATGGTTACCTGCAACTACCGTTGACGGAAAGCGCCCGTGCCAAAACGGCGTTTATCACACCCGATGATACAGGGGAATTCACGCGAGCTATGTTTGGGCTAATGAACGCCCCGTTTTACTTCTCAAAAATGATGGAGATGGCACTCGGGCCTCTCCGGAACAAGTATATACTTTTCTACCTTGACGACGCTTTGGTTATGGCGCCGCACTGGGATGGGCTGATGGTGCGGCTGCGAGCGGTCCTCGAGGCGTTGCGGAAGGCAGGTCCTACATTAAAGTTAAAGAAATGTCATTTCGGCAAAAGGAGGGTTGAATATTTGGGGTTTGTAGTCAGCGAAGCGGGAGCAGAGCCTGGTCCCGTTAAAGTCCAAGCCATCGCAAAATTTCCAGTACCAAGAAATGTTCACGAGATTCGGAGATTTATTGGAATGTCGAGTTTCTTCCGTGGATTCGTTCCGAAATTCGCTACTATTGTTGCGCCATTAACGGAGTTAACGCGCAAGAATGTAGAATTCCGGTGGGGGGTAGCCGAAGATCGAGCATTCAATGAAGTGAAGGAGATCGTACAAGGAACATCCCTCAGGTGACACCCTTCGATTTTGTTGAAATTTGGATATGTTATAAAGCACCGAAAAGTAAGCGATACGTATTTTTTTTATCGGCGGAAAAACGGTTTTAAGGGGTGAAACGCGCCCTCGAAAATAGGGGTGTTTTTCGTTTTTCGTCGATAATAGTATCGTTCTCATCTCCAATGTATAGTACATGAAAAAATAAACATTGTTGCAATTTGAATTTTTTTTATATCTCATACCGTTAAAACGTTATCGAAGAAAAAAGAAAAAACATCCCCATTTTCGAGGGTGCGTTTCACCCCTCAAAACCGTTATTCCGCCGATAAAAAAAAATACGTGTCTCTTAGTTTTTGATACTCTTCCACATAAAAAAGTTTCAACAAAATCGGAGGGGGACACCAAAGTGATGTTCCTTGTTAGTAGCGGAACCGGTGCTGGGTATTTATAATCCGAAAGCGAGTAGGACAGAATTGCATACTGACGCTAGTGCCGACGGACGGGGGCTATTCTGTTTCAGCAAAACGAGCGCAACGAGATGCACCCCATCTTCGCGATTAGTAGAAGGACGTCTACGGCAGAGAGAAGCTATCATGCGTCTAAACTTGAACTAATGGCGATAGTATGGGCAATCGAGAGATTGCGAGTCTTTTTGATCTCGCTAAAATTTACAATCGTCACGGACTGTCAAGCCCTAGTCTATTTGAATGCGCACAAAACTACTAATCCGCAAGTTGTACGTTGGACTGCTTCTCTCGCCGAATACGATTACCAGATAAAACACCGAAAAGGTGCGGCACTGGCTCATGTAGACGCGCTATCTAGGGCCCCGGTAGACGAACCGGTAGACGAGGAACTGCTTGAGCGTTCTCAAGTGTTAACAATTGTATTGCGGGAGGACGAATTGCTGCTGTACCAGCGCGACGACGAATCTTTGAAAAAAAAGATCGATATTCTGTCTAAACCACAAGCAATATGTAAATAGACAGAGTTGGTTTCAGTACGGGGTTATAGGCTTCGCGACGGGATATTATATCGAACGATCGAGCGTGACGGGGCGGAAGTGGATCTGTATGTTGTACCCGCAACAATGCGAAAAGCGATAGCGATCAAGTTTCACGACCTTGGGAGCCATTTCGGAATAGACAAGATGCTTGCGAGAGTGAGGTCCTATTATTACTTTCCAAAAATGAGGACGTATCTCAAGAGACACATAGCGCAATGCCTAGAATGTATTTTGAGTAAAAAAGGGAGTGGGCCTCAAGCGGGGCAATTGCACCCAATCCTTCCCGGGGAAAGATCTTTTGCGGTAATCCACATCGACTACGTGGGTCCCTTTATCAAATCGTCGAAGGGGAGTAAATATATACTGGGAATTATCGACACGCTAACAAAATATGTAATATTCGAACCCGTACGAAATACACGTGCGTTACTCACCGTTAGGAAGCTCGAGCAATTTGTAAACCGATTCAGCGCGCCGGTAAAGATCGAATGGCCTCATAGAGCGTATGATCCATACGCTACTTCCAGCCCTGATCATTCGTACAGAGCAAGGCGCGCGAACCGACTGGGATGAAGACGTAAAAATGATAGAGCGAGACGTGAACTCGACGGTGAGTAAATCGACAGGAAAAACGCCGTTTGAGAGTTTATTTGGGTATCAACCTCGTTTTGAGGAAGGGAGAGTACGAAGGCTCACCAAGAGTTGCGTAGTTTACCGAAATCCGGCGGACGTAAGAAAAGAAATCCGTGAAAATATTGTAAGTGAACAGGCGAAAAACAAAGAGCTCTATGATAAGCGCCGACGAACAAATGTAAAGTTCGCGGTAGGGGATAATGTATACCTCAAGGTGGATCACGTGGCGACAGGGGAGAGTACCAAGCTCCAACCACGATACAAAGGACCGTTCGTAGTATCTAGAGTCTTGACAAGTGACACATATATTATCACAAGGTTGGCTGGTGGGAGGAAGACTCATAAGCCCCTATCAGCGCACGTCTCACAGTTAAAAATATGGCGTGGTCGAGATCAGTACTCTTCCCTGGAAGATGACGATCCGAGTGACGAATCAGACGACCCTGAAGAAACGATACTAGTCGAACCCAATGGCGAAAATAAGTGCGAAGGGACGATGAATGTCGAAAAATGTAAATCGAAGGAGCGAGAGAGGTACGATGGCGTGAATAACGTTTTGTCAGAGAGCGAGTGTGAGAATGTGGAAAGTAAGTCCCCAAAAAGAAAGCAACGCGAACGACGAAAGCCCAATTATTTGCGCGATTACGTGGCGGAATGAGAGCTCTTATTAATTATAATTTTTATTTTATAATGACGTAGCGATAACGAGACCAAAGCAAAGCTGTGTGATTTTAGAGGGTCCTAAAATATATTCGGGATGGTCGAACTGTAAGCGTGTAAAATGAGAGAGAGGCGGCAACGTCGCTTTCCGAGCGAGGGAACGCTGGGAAGGGAATGGGGAGAGTCGTGCGTGAGACGCGAGAGCGCGAGGTCGGTGCCTCGGTATGTAACGCATAGAACGCCGAATAGTTGGACACCTATATATTTGATAGAATAAATCTTTGTCTATCCGTTGGGAGTGTTTCTACCGTGTTCTTCCCCTCTCTAATTCCGGAAGCGTCATCGCCCTATAGGAGACCAAAAGGAAATATTATTACACTACTCTACAAAGAGTGGGAACGTTCACGCACTCTTTACGTGTTACAATGAAAAAATATTCAAAAATTATTTCGACTCAGTACTTCTTCGGCAAGCATCGAAAAAACGTTCGCGTTAGATTTTCCCGTCGTATCGTGTCGAATAATATATTGAATTTGAAGTGTGTTTAACTATTAATTTATTGACGGTTAATTAAATAAAATTTTTGACTTCATTAGAGTTTTTTTTTTGAAGAAGAAGAAAATGGGTCGTCGACCCAATATAAGCATCAAAAAGCGTGCATCAATCCTTGCACTTTGCAATGAAGGGTTCAAAATTCGCTACATTGCAAATCGATTGAAAATACCCAAATCAACCGTTGGGGATGCTATAAAACGTTTCAGAGAGACACAATCGTCGTGGAAAAAGTCGTGGAAAAAAACATTTCAATTACGACGATTAAGAGCGTGCTGTCAGCGAGAGGAGGTTTTTTCGACGAGACCAAAGTATAATATGTAAATAAAAAAATTAATTATATTATTATCATGGTGTTGAGATCAATCGAGTTCCGACCGGAAATAAATTTTAAGAAAATTTCGCAAAAAAAATCTGAAAAAATTCCCATGAACTCAACAAAAAGTAACGCAACTTTTTACCATCTTGAGGTTTTATTGTAAACCTCGTCGTTATCGTACTCCGGAGCAATTTTCATATTGTATATTTTTATCAAAAAACGAAATATTTTTGTGAAAAAAAAATCGCAAAGATTTTTCTACAAAACGAAATTGAAGCTTAGGCTTCCCCTTTTATGATTTTAATAGGAGAAATGCATAAAAAATATTTTTACTGTAAACGGGGTCCACTCACAAAACAACAAAAAAACGACAAAAAATTGTCGTTGTCAAAACTGGGTGCCAAGTGTAAAAAAAATCGTAAAATTTTTTTTGATAAGCCAAAATGTAGGTAAATCCCCCCTCTTTAAAATGCCGTCGGTCAAATTGGCCTCGCCCAACTACCGGGGAAATGGCATAAAGAACCGTTCGGGCACTTTCTCCAACTCTTGTCCGGAAACTTTCCGCCGGTAGTGTATATTAGTATACACATTAGTCTGTACATCAGTTGACCGCTGTATGCCGTGCTGAGCAATAGCAAGTCACACTAACAGTTTGAGTCCGTTTCCGTTCGTGTTCGTACCTCGAAAAATGCCTCGAAAAATAAGCAGACAAGATCGTGAGAACGGTATTGGGCAATTGTGCCGACCGAAAAAGAAATGCCTCCTCAACAGCGTAAAAACGACGAACCGTTAGCTAATAGCGCGTCAGCGAAAAAAATTAAAAATAATCCCGCTGGGGTGGTAGAAGACATCCAAAAACATTATCGAATGATAGATTTCGTTCTTGTTTTTTCGACTATTGCTACTGTAGTCAAATGTGTGAAGTGTGATGGAAAAGTTACATTCCAAACATGCAAAAAAGAAGGTCTTGGTTTCAAAATCAAGGTTACATGTGAAAAGTGTAAACAGCCTCACTACATTCCACCAAGTGAAAGAATAGACAGTGTTGTATACGATGTCAATTATCGATTTGCTTTCGTAATGCGAGTGTTAGGCTTAGGTTTAGCCGGATGCAATAAGTTCTGCGGACTAATGGATTTGGCGAGTGCTTTCTTATCGAAACCAGCCTATAATTCATATATGAAAAACATTGTGAAGCGATACAAAATGTGGCCAAGAAGTTCTTCGCATCGGCTGCACAAGAAGAGAAAAAAACAATGTCTGAAGCAAATAATGTAGAAGAAACGTCAGCATTGACTGTATCGGGCGACGGCACTTGGAAAAAAAGAGGATTCTCTTCGTTATTTGGCGTTGCTTCTCTAATTGGATATTGTACTGGAAAGGTACTTGACATTTTTGTAAAAAGCAGTTACTGCCACGGTTGTAAGACTTGGAAAAACAAATTGGATTCTGCCGAATACGAAGCGTGGTACGAAGAGCATATGGATAGCGGTGATTACAAAGCCAACCATGAGGGACCCTCTGGAAAAATGGAGGTACCAGCAATTATAGGAATGTTCGAACGATCGGTGGAAAATCTTGGGGTGAAATATCGTAACTACATCGGAGACGGTGACTCAAAGACGTACAGCGGCGTTGTCAATGCAAAACCTTATGGTGAAGATTTTGTGATAAACAAAAAAGAATGCATAGGGCATGTCCAAAAGAGAATGGGAACACGTCTGCGTGGACTAGTAAAAACAAGCGTAGTTGACACAAAAACCAAGGCCGGAAAGATCGTAAAAAGAAAAAGCCTTGCTGGCAAAGCAAAGCTCACTGCTAAAAGGATTGATAAATTGACTGTTTACTATGGACTAGCTATTCGACGTAATTATGATTCAGTTGAGAAGATGAAAAATGCCATATGGGCAACTTATCATCACTACAGTTCAACCGACGAGAACCCACAGCACGAGAAATTCCCAAGCGGCGAAGACTCCTGGTGCGAATGGCAGCAAGCTGCAGCTGCAGATGCTCTAGATTCATTCAAACACAGCTACACAGCCCTTCCTACTGACGTTCTGGAAGCCATTGAGCCCATTTATAGTGACTTGAGCAACGACGAACTTTTGCAGCGATGTCTTGGAGGTGTCACGCAAAATAATAATGAGAGTCTCAATCAACTTATTTGGAAAATCTCTCCAAAGTCAGTCAGTGACACCTCTACAATTGTGGAAATTGCAGCTTATGTAGCTGCATGTTATTACAATGAAGGTTCTTTCGCTTTGTTGGCCTTTATGGAAGAGATGCAAATCAGTACAGGGCCAAGTTCTCACCAATGGGCCCGACAAGTTGACGATTTGCGAATTAGTAGAGCAGAGGAGCAAGCGGCGCACGACAGTAAAGAAGAAAGAGTTTTGCGTAGACAAATGCAAAAAGATGCTCTCGATCATCTTGATGGGAGCCTTTTGCTCTACGGACCTGGCATCGACGACTTTGAGTGAGTATAAGAAAATTATCGAGTTTTATTTTGAATTTATAAAAATTCAAAGATAATTGAAAAATCTGAAAAAATTCATACGTATTCAGAAAAATGAACGAATCACGAAAAAAAATTGGTTTGCGGGGGAATTTGTTGACTAATTTTTTTTTTTCATCATTTTGTTAATAACATTTTGGAATTATTATTATGCAAAATTAATCTTTTGAGTACCTTTAATATGCATGAATTTTCTCAGATTTTTATGCAATCGATAAGTGTTCTCAAACTTATGTGCAACGAGCGCTAAGCGACCAAACTCTTCTGCGTTTTTCAAACCGTTTTTCTGAGACTTGTCATATTTGAAGTCCGTGTGCACGATAACTCAAAATCTACTGGACCAATCGCTTTAAAATTTTGCACAGTACTTCTTCACATAATTCACCAGGTATTGTCGAGAGCTTTTTTGTTTTTTTTAAAATAATTACTAATTTTTCAACAACAAATTAGCCGATTTTTTTTAGCGAAAATCGGTCTGGCTCCCAAGTGCTACGAAAAATCGCAAAATCGAAAAAAAAAAACCTCCCGTCATTACCTCGAGAAACATCTCCTTTAACAAATGCATTTTGATTTTTTTGTTTCAGATGATTCTGTTGCGAGGTATGGTGCACACCGCAAGCCAACTTTTTTTCGAGGCGCCTCCGGGGTTTAATTTTCACTCGCTCAATTTTGAATATTTTGCAATGCAAATTTAGGAGAATGTTGTTCAAATGTTACTTGATTATATGTAAATTTTTCGATAACTGAACACTATTCGTTACGCCAAAAAAAATCTTAAAAACATGCCTTTTTCGCCGAATTAACTTTACCCCGTCCTTAAAGTCAAATACAGCTGATAAAAATTCGGTATTGTCAAAAATAAAATCGCTGCTTCGACTCGACCATCTTAACGATGAGGAGCGGCAAGCGTTGAAACATCAATAATGGACTTTACGCGAATGGTCTTTACGCGACAATATCGCTTTCCGCCAGCGCATAAGGACGAGATCACAAAACAAATCGGCGATTTGATTGACGGGAAAATAATCGAGACCTCAGAATCCCCATATAGCTCACCGTTGTGGATCGTCCCGAAAAAGGCCGATTCACAGGGGAACCCTAGATGGCGGATGGTAATCGATTATCGTAAATTAAACGGAAAAACAATCGGCGACGCCTATCCTCTTCCTAACATAACGGATATCCTCGATCAATTGGGAAGCGCGAAATAATTCTCGGTATTTGGTTTGGCGAGTGGATTTCATCAAATTCCACTCCACGGGGAACACGCGCAGAAAACGGCATTTTCAACACCGTTCGGGCATTACCAATTTTCGCGAATGCCATTCGGGCTCAAAAACGCCCCAGCCACGTTTCAACGTCTGATGGACCGTATGCTGTGTGGATTACAAGGAATCGAACTTTTTGTATACCTCGACGACATTGTACTGTACGCGAGTTCCTTGCAAGAACACGAATCGAAATTCAAAAAACTTACTGACCGATTACGTAAGGCCTGCCTAAAACTTCAGCCAGACAAATGCGAGTTTCTGCGCAAAGAGGTTGTGTACTGTTACGTCCCAGCCTTCAAATTTTTTACTCTACCCCAAAAATTATCATTGCACACGTGCACGATAGCGGCACCCTCATTTTTCGACCAAAGTTATATTTTATAAACTTTATGGACGCGATAGGCGAAATATGCCACAAGACCCAGAATGGGAAAGCGACTTGCATCCGCTCCCACGCACTAAATCACCGATAGTATATAATTTACGAGCGAATGTGCTCTAAGCGAGAAACTCACTTAGGAAAATTCCCGAATAGAAAAACCGCAAGACCAAAGCGAACAGAATCTCTCACTCCAAATCTCAAACAGACCCCTACGGAAAACTCGCCCGTGACTCCACATGGTCGTAAAACAGGCCCTCAGCGAGAATTATGAGAACACGTGCGCTAAGGCCGATTCTTGGAAATAGAGCAGCGATTGCGTCTGTCTCAGCCGCGACCCAATAAGGAATCCAGAATCATGTTCCCCTACTCCGCTAACCAATCACGAAAATTAACGTAACTCTTACGACCGATTATCCAATCCCTAAAAAAACGCATCGAAGGAAATGCACTCTCCCAAAAAACTCCTTCTTCTTCCAAAACCGAACTCTCGCCGTTTTTTGTAAGACGAAGGAATGTCACTCTGTAAACAGTCTCCGAATCGAAAAGTCGACTTACTCAGATAATACTCTGTCCGCGTAACCGTCTAACATACTTCTCAATCCACCATACGCGTCTTATATTCAACCGATAGATATATACATACAAGTGTGTTAATAAACTCTATTCCTAAATCGAAAGAAACACTCACGAGAGTAAGTTATTCGATCAAAGTATCGGTCGAACCTCAACCTCAATCCAAAGCACGCACCTCAAATCGTCTAAATCCAATTGTTATTAAACTGTGTTCGGAACTCGCACGGAAACCAATTAAGACTTACAGCGCAATCTACCTCTCTTCAAAATTCGCGCACAAACTCGGCAACCTCGCGAGTCCATTCTAAATCTCCCTCCGGGACGTAACAGTACCTAGGTCACGTTATAAGCGAAGATGGTGTCCGACCGGATCCAAAAAAATTAGTGGCGTTAAAAGATTATCAAACGCCGACCAGTCCTACGAAAATAAAACAGTTTCTTGGCTTGGCCGGGTACTACCGCCGATTTATAAACAATTTTTCCGGTATCGCGAGACCACTCACCCAAGTCTTGAAAAAGGAGACGGTTTTCAAATGGACCAATGTTCAAGAAGAAGCGTTTACCATTTTAAGAGATTCGCTTTGTAAAGAACCCGTGTTACAACATCCCGATTTTACAGCACCATTTATCATTACAACGGACGCATCAGCGACCGCGATCGGTGGTGTACTCAGCCACGGTAAGATAGGCAGTGACCGACCGATAGCGTACGCATCGCGAACTCTGAATAAAGCAGAGGAAAAATACCCTGTAATAGAAAAATAATGTTTAGCGATTGTGTATTGCATAAATTATTTCAGACCGTACGTCTACGGTAGGGAGTTTTCACTGGTGACAGACCACAAACCATTGGATTGGCTGCACTCGGTGAAGGATCCCGCTAATCGACTGGTCGCCTGGCGTTTCAAATTGGCGAATTATCAATACAAAATTATTTACAAGCTGGGGAGGGCAAACAGTAACGCCGATGCATTGTCACGCAACCCCCCTGAGCGCAATAAATGAGTTTTCCTTGTAACACCAATACGGACTAGAGCACATCCCGAAGTATCCGACGACGAAGACGAAATCGTCTTTCACAGCGCGAAAAAAACGAAAAGTCGCGCAAGGAGAATCGGCTGACGAAGGACAGGGCGGCAGTTCGCAAAACTTCGCGACCGAACTGCCATCCGAAAATAATGTTAACGATGACGATTCCGAAATTAACGAAGTATCCAGCGACGAAGATTCAGTCGCACCCGATAATGTCTCAGTAAGTTCAACCGATTCTTCTGCCGACTCGAGTAGATCAGGTTCGCCGGAACCGGCTGAAAATTTCAGGATAATTGAAACCAGGGACACGCTATCAATGCGAAAAGATAATCTAGTATTTTTCGTAACAACAAAAAACCAACCGGTAGACGACGGAGCCAAGGATTTAGCATCTGCATTGATCTTACCGATATATCAAAACCACAATCTCTTACGAGCGGGAGTAGAACGCGTCGGGAACCGCGTATTAATCGGGTTGCCAATAAAAAACGATCTGAGAGCTAACGTCGCGAGGGAAGATTTGAACGAGTCCGTGGAATCTCTTCGCGATGTCATGGTTGAATTAATGCTAAAATCAGTAAGCATCGCGAAAACAAACGTTTTGGACAATATTCCCTGGGCAGACACGCTGTCAATGGTAGAAAGCCACGTTAACGACCTTACGATTTGCGATCAACTCGTACGTGTCCCTCCCCCGGAAGAAAGAAGAGACATCATTGAAGAGTGCCACGATTCGATGGTTGGTGGACGCAAGGGTGTCACCAAAACTTTCAACCGAATTCGGGAAAATTACTTCTGGACAAACATGAAAGCTCAAATTCAAGAGTACGTCCAACAATGCCGTAGTTGTCAATTGAAAAAATTCGTCCGAGACAAAACGAGGCAACCGATGATGATAACGGACACCCCGGGCAGTGCCTTCGACAAAATTGCGATGGACATCCTGGGCCCGTTCCCCGCTACTCGTAAAGGCAACACGAACATCCTAACGATACAAGATCTTTTGACAAAATATTCGTTAGCAATCGCTTTACAGCACACGAGGGCATCGGACATCGCGGACGCCTTCGTTAAAAACTTTGTCCCTCGTTTCGGTGCGCCGAAGGCAGTCCTGACGGACCAACGTACAAATTTCTGCAGTGGTCTCATGAGAGGTTTGGCTAGAAAATTCCGGATCTAACAGTACAAGACCACGTCATTTCACCCGCAGTCAAACGGATCCATCGAACGTTCACACCACGTCCTCGTCGAATACCTCAAGCACTACATCGACAAAGAAAATGATTGGAACGAATTCCTGGAAGTGGCCATGTTTTCGTACAACACCAGCCAGCACGAGGGTACGGGTTTCACACCGCACGAGCTCGTGTTTGGAAAGTTAGCAAGACAACCAGCCAAGAGCTACAGAATTGAAGAACAAGAGCCGACGTACGCAGAATACCTACGAGGACTGTTCACAAAAATCCATGGCCTCCAGGAACTCGCCGCCGAAAAATTGCGTGCCGCGAAAGAAAGATTTAAAACGTACTACGATCGAAAACAAAGCATCCAAAACTTTAAAGTCGGGGACATGGTCCTCCTCCTAAAAGAACCTAAAATCGGAAAATTTTGTGATCAATACACCGATCCTTGCGAAGTTCTCGAAATCCTTACGGAGTCTAATGTCAAAATTAAACATAGAGGCAAACCTAAAATAGTTCACGCGAACAAATTAAGGAAAACGAAATTATCGTAATAATACTTTTGCAGACCGTGAGGAAAATGGGAAAAGCCGACCAGAGGTTCAGTCACATGTTCGTCCTAGTCGCAACGCTTGTACTGATCGGAGTGCTACACGAAATCGAGGGCCTCGTCGGTTACGACTGTGGAGGATCAACGCTGAACGTCACGACTTTGTCCCTAAACGACATCAAAGAATGCGACATCCCGTTAAAAGAACCGGAACCAACGCAGGCGTACATACAGCTGCTTCAATTGTCGGAATTTTCTGAAACCGCAGTAGTACAATGTCGAGTTGAAATATCTCGCCTCGCGCATTATTGCGGAATGTCATCTTACAATTCATTGGTCATCAACGGTTTCCAAGAATACCTACACGAACTGGACGAGACATCTTGCCGTCACGTACACGAAACTGGAGTTATCCGACTTGGTTATTCAGCCGAAATCCACGGACTCCGTCGCAACGACACCACAACGAGAAGCATCACGTTAGCTCGGTCGACGTCGGCGAACTGGAAATGCGAAGGAACTCAGTACAGCGACCCGTTCGGAACATGGAGCGGGGTGTTCGTACAAGCATCGGTGAAGATATCGCCATTAAACTACCGGGCAATGGTCAATCTGCAAGGCGGGAGGATAACACTCCAATCAGGAACGCAATGCCAATTAGCAGATGGTAACTGTATCGACATCGATGGAAACAACGTATTTTGGAAAACTACACCACCCGACACGTGCAACTTCGAGATGTACGACATTCTCTATGAAGGAATGGCCTCCAAATTCACCATAATCGAAGATGGATCGCGATTGCCCGGCATGTACACGCTCGTGACCGAACAAACCACGTTCGCGCTAGCTAAAACTTCCGAGTACCTCGTTTGTGGGTATAGGCTCATAAAAACCGAACACCCAAAATTATTCATCCTGGAAACCGAAAAGGGACAGTCATTCGCCACCAAAAGAAAAATCTCGGTGAACAATCTCGACATGTTTTCGTACATCAACTCGAAATTCATTTACGTAGAGAAACACGTCCGAAAACAAATGAAAAGCCTCTACAAGGACGTAGTTACGCAGAGGTGCAATCTTGAAAGGCAAATACTTCAAGGCGCGTTGTCAATTGCTGCGCTATTGCCCGAAAGATTTGCTCGAACCGTCATGAAGGGCCCCGGTTATATGTCAGTCATCGCGGGAGAAGTCGCGCACATTATCAAGTGCGTTCCCGTCGAGTGCCAAATAAGGCAAACCAAGGAGTGTTACCAAGAACTCCCAGTTACCTACAGGAACCAATCGTAGAACCTTTCGGCAACGTCGCGAATGCTCGTAAAATCAGCGACGCAAATAAATTGCGACCCCGTAGTTCCTGCACAGTACCAAATCGAAGGGACCTGGTACCAACTCTCGCCAAACCCGATAGAAGTTTTGCCACCACAATCTTTGGCACTACTATCAGAATCAAAATGGAAATACGCATCACCTGGAAATCTTGCCAGTAGTGGCATATATTCCGAAACCGACATCAATAAACTCCGAGAACGAATTATGTTCCCGGCCGAAAAACCGGCCTTGCTCAACAACATCGCTCGGGGAACAATTGGATACCAAGTACCAGCCGGTAGCGTATCAATTCGCGAATTTCTTGACGAAGAAACGCTCAACCACATCGCTCAGAACGCAGCAGCTAAATTTTGGAACGGCTTCATGAAGTTCGGCTCAGCTAGCGGAGGCGTCGTCGGTGTGCGTCTGGTGCTCGGAGCAATTAAATTCATAACCGACACATGCGTCCAGGGATACGCCCTCCACGCATTATACGGATGGGGCATACATCTCCTCGGATGTCCTCGGATTACCGGACTGCTTGTCACCTTAGCGCATCGTAAAAATACGCGACGCAACCAAGACATCGATGCTGGGCAAGAGATGGAAGAAAAGCAACGTGAACTCACTCCGCCGCCCGAACCACCAAAGCGGACGCCCTATCCTCAACTACCAACAGCCAGGTCAACAACGAGCTTGGCTGGCGTCAACCCCGAACTCTCAGCACGGCTGTTCGCTTCTCGCATACAGAGCTGCAGCAGTGCATCCGATTTAAATAAATAAATAAATAAAAAGTCTAAAAACATTTTTTTAAGTAACATGTTTTTTATATTTCAAAAATTCATAACGATGCGAAGTCCTCTGAGCCAACGTAAGGACACGTCTACAGGACCACTGAGACATCGAAACGACGCAACGACATTCGAGAACGATAACACCAACCAACAAACCAACTCCTGAAGAATTACAGAAGAAAACGCATCGAACACAAAGTTAAAGGAAAATCCGAAACGATATATTTTTTTTTATTTACAAAATTAATAATTTTTCTCCGATCGATAATCCTCGAAATGAAGGGAAATATTATAAGCGTATTAAAATAAGAAAGCAAAATCTCAAAACGAAACTCAACGAACGCTTTCCTCATCGAACGCTAAGCCCAAGCATAGCGTTCTTCTTAAAGGGGGGAGGTGTTACGTCCTGGAGATTCGTCTCGATACTTTGCCTCATAAAATTATGCGGGATTGAATCAATAATTAACGTAATAAATTACGATAATAACATAATTATTCGAAGAGACGAACCGCTCGCGGTCCGTCTCGCCTAGAGATAAGAAAACACAAGTCAGCAGCAACGAACGCCGTGAGACGGTTCGCCGTAAGAAAATGCTGAATGCATCAAACGCAGATCATGGGAACCTCGGCATTTGCGACTGACTCCGACAAGACAGTCGAAGTCAGTAAGATAAATGCAAAATGGGAGGCAGTCTTTCTTCGCGAGTCAAACCCATCGGTTCTCCTCCGGTTTTGGTCGCTCTGACGAACAATCTAGAATCCAAGCTCATCAACTAAATAGTACCACATTTATTTCGTTACTTTTGAATATAATTTTATTGTTTTAAATATTTATCGCGCGGAGTTCCGTTTTTATTTCACCCGCGCGAATATATCCGCGAACAGCGGTTCCACCCGTTAATCTCCACTCGTCTCTTTACAATCGCCATCGGCTATATACCGGGTGGCCCGAGAACGAGGGATCTCCAAACCAGCTTGACCGCGTCGCAGATATCACCACTCGTCACGTATACCTTAAGCATCAGCAAAAAAGTATGTGGGTTTTATTCAAGTTATTAACTAAAAAGGATTCGTCTGTCACTCGACATCGCTTCAATCCCCGGTCTCTCCTAGCTGACCGAAACTGAAGCGTCGTTTATGACCACGGTAAGAACAAGTAATACCGGGACGTAACAATATATATATATATATATATAGGTATGAAATACAATAGAGACCTTCAGCGACCCGTTGGAGTCGAGCGCACAGCTGCCGCTACCTGTTTACTTTATATGGCTCGAACACGGCGTCCTTCAACGTTATGTATTTCGGCGAATAATGGTCTGATTTAAATTCAATTGGAAAATACTCGTAAGGTATTATACGTTTAGAAAATAAACAAAAAATCGATCTTTTGAAAATTCTAACTAGACCTCCCTCCTTAAAGGTGTCAAGAGTAGCGTTGTGGCTAGAACAATCACATTCAACGATTATGCTCGATGCTTGAAAGAAGGGGTTGAAATGAGCCGTAGTCAAACGTGCATTCGATCAAAGTTGCACAAGGTCTACACCATTCGCGAGACTAAAATCGCTCTGAGTCCTCATGATGATAAGCGGTATAACATACCTGGGACCGCTGATACCCTACCATGGGGGCATTATAGAATACCATTGTAAAAAATTAGGTAAAATTTTTTTTTTCATACAACATTGATTTTTTTTTGTAAAATTGTCTACATTGTTGTGAATATTGATGTATAAAACTCGTGAAAATTATGTATATATTTTGTTCGCTCGATGTAAAACATGTTAAAATTATGTTTGTTGTTGTAAATATTTAATTGTGCAAGGATGAATTTGGTATTTTCTGTAAATAAAGAAACGGTCTTTTTATAATCCCATGTGTTTATTCACTCTATCCATCTCTTCGTACCTACGTTCCACGAAAAAGGGATTATCGACGGGGGAAAAAAGCAAGCCTGCTGTGGAGTCGGTCGGAGGCTTTGGAGGGGGGGGGGGGGCACATGCGGAGCTGAGCAGCAGTTTCAGTCAAGTCATAAAACATATTTTCAATTTTCTTTATTATCGGCTACAAATCGGATTTACTTATCCAACTATTGTGGCCATTGTCGAACCCTAGCCATTATACAAACATTCGATTACCGCGCTTCTTTGATACTGCTTCAATAAGATAGATATCGGGGTGCTTGACACTAAGAAGCTCTTGTTCGTAGAAGCCACCAGCGAGCGGTTCATTCTTATGGTCCTTCAAGTGGTACGTCACCGGATGCGTTCTTTTCACACGACATATGGTAAATATTTCCGTCGTCCAGTTTGGTGTGTAACTCTTTCCGAACAGAGTCTTAAATTTGCTCATTCTCACTTTATCACCAATGGCAAATTTCGGTTGTCTTTTCACTGGTGCCTTGTTGAAAATCTGCTGCAGTTGCTTCTCATTTTCCGCGTTGACATTTCTCGGTTTCATCTTAATGGTGCGATGTACACAATCATTATACTCGGCTACTAGATTATCAAGAATATCGATCCACTTATAGCTACCACGAAGACTAAATTTCATCCACATCTTATTCTTCAATATACGATTGAAACGCTCGCAAATGGATGCCTTCAAGTTGCTATATGTTGAATACATGTGAATATTGTACTGCTTCATGAGGGCCTTAAAGTCACAATTGTAAAATTCTTTTCCCCGATCAACGTGTAAGTTCTGTGGTATGCGTCCCTTAAGGAGTATCGACTTCATCGCGGCGGCTGCATCCGTACCACTCTTACTCAGCATTGGCACGGCCCAGGCGAATTTTGAGAAGGTATCGATGACGGTGAGGAGAAATTTGCGTTTGAAGTTTTGCCGCGCGTATGATAACATATCGACGAGATCAGCTTGCCAGGTCTCGTCCAAGCCACGGATGTCCACATGTCGACGCTGATAGTTTCGTCGAGCAGGCTTATGTAGCTCCAGCACGAGAGCGCCCCTTTTTTCGTTCAATTTCCAGTCCACTCAGTCGTGCGTCCAATTCAGCAATGACGGTTGAATTGCGAATCGCCAAGTCTTGTAGAGTTTCGACATCGGCCTCGAGAGTCTTTGGAATGTCTCTTATCGTAGCTTCAAGTCCATTAGCCAGCAACTGGCTACTGTCATTCATTTCTTTGCGAATGTTCTTAATGATAGTTCGGGACCTTTTGCGTAAAGCACTTAGAGTGATGGCGTCGTCTTGCCCCTCCGGATTAGCAATGTTACACAATCGTTTCTGCCCCACGTCATAATGACCATCGGCAGTGGTTTTAAACCTAATCCCAGGTCGGCCTGGAGAACCTTGCTTACTGAGGAGTACACTCTGACGCAATTGGCGTCCAAACACATCGACACTCATGATGAGAATGCGTAAATTCCCCGATGCCGAGTTAATAAATGATTTCAGCTTCACGCAATTCCTCGATAATCGAGACAATTTCATTCGCATGGGCTGAATTTCCGGCTGCTTGTGATGCCAGAAGTCGACGAAGACGGTCTACCAGCTCATTGGGATTGTCCCAATATACAGAGTCCAATTGGGCGTTTTTTCTAGCCAGCTTATACGTTGGCATACGCTTTCCCACGTGGTGATCGGCTATATTTGCAATATAAATGTTGAGTTTGTGACAGATATTACGTCGTATAGCCGCACTAGGCTTATACATTTTTTTGTGAGCATTCGTCGCAATGAGAATTTTTTCATAGCTTTTCAAATCGTCCGGTGTGAGAGCTTCGATATTGGGCACTTTTTTAAACAGCAGCTCAGTTAATCCTACAGTTTTCGCATAATTCACATCTCTCACACGAATATGTTGATAGTCGAAATTTTTCGGAGAATCACCAACCATTAATCGGATGTTTGAGAGATTCCGCACACCATATAATACATCCAGGCTTGCTTTTCTATTTGTTCGTAACAGCAGGAGATATTCGGTGATTAATTCATCGACATTTAGTGAGTCATCATCATCATCCTCATATATCAATTTGAAAGAATCTTGTGTTTCACTCTTGAAGGAATCGTGTGTCTCGTTCTTCAATACGTTTCACACTATTTATCGCATCTCCTTCTTTATCGTCGGCTTTTTCATCCTTGATTTCCTCCTTCGCCGGCTCACCGTTTTCGTAGGACACCTATTTCTCCATTGGTCTGACTATAGGCTTAAAGACATCTCGCATTCTCTGCTCATCACTCTCTTTGCCAATTTTCATCATTCAATGCTTTCGTCTGATTGCATCGCTCGCCTTGGCAATTTCACGCAATACATCTTTTTCTGTCAACAGTTATTCGCTCTTCATATTGTCGCTGTCGACGAGTGCACAATACTGCCTCTTGAACCACCAGTGACGAGTCATTTATCAATGGTGAGAAAATCATCAAAACCTTGCCTATATCGACCCTCGTTCATATTGCTATCTTTGTCGATCGTGATAAATGCATACTTGTCGGAATTCCAGCATTTCATGCACATATTTTTGAAGCATGTATAAGTCATATCCGTATTAACGTGATCGTTATACACGTGTTTGATATTCATATCATCCTGTTTGAAAAGCACCACGAAATTTGCATTATCCCTCACGAGATATTTGGGGAAACGAGTGTACGTCTGACAAAGATAAAAACTGTCAACAATCTCGTGTCTTCCCATGGAAAAGAAGGCTCTAACATTAGCCTGCTTTTCGCATGCTATATCATCAAAGATGAATATAGAGTTGGATCGCGCATGACTTGGCGCTATCACTTGTTCATGCGCCTCGAATGGATGATACGCTACTCCACTCACAGGTTCGAGTAATCCTTCGAGCAACTTATACTTTGGCTGCCGCAGCGATTTGGAATACAAGTAAATGTTCTCAAATCTCAAGCCATTCGCATGGATGATGAGAGTGAGCAGGGCATTGGTTTTCCCGGAATTCGATGGACCGCAAAACAGTGCACGTATGCTATCCGGCAATAAATGCGCATGACGTTTTACTTTCCTCCCACCGTTTGCGACAAACTCGTCGAAATTTATCACGGGGAGTCCACCTCCAATAGTTTGCTTCCTGGACGTCATCTCACACACAACTAACGGTCAAATCATATAAATAGCATTCTTGTAGGGATTATCCTTCATTCGCATATTGTCTTTAGACATGATCGTGCATCGCAAGAGTGGTAAGGGTTTGGTGAATCGCCTAATCAACAAACTCCCCGTTGAGCTACATCTGCCAGGGTATGAGTATTGTGGACCAGGCACAAAGGTGGCCAAGTGCCTCGCTCGTGGTGATCCAGGCATTAATCCATTGGATACGGCTTGCAAACAACACGATATTGCGTATTCGAAAAATCCGGATACTCTTGAAGTGAGACATTTGGCGGATAAAGTGTTGGCTGAACAGGCTTGGCAACGTGTTACCGCACGAGACGCTAGTATCGGTGAAAAAGCCAGTGCTTGGGGTGTGGGTAATACTATGAAGACGGAGAGAAAATTTGGTATGGGGATAAAGGCTCGCGGGCGTGGTGTTTGTTTGACAAAGATAATTGGTGCTGCAAAGAAGACAATGGTTCAAAGCAATGATCCGCATAAGATTATTAGATCAGCTCTAAATGGTGCTCCTGCAGCTGTAAAGATGCAAGGTGGTAAAGTACGCACACCGCGGGTTCTACCTGTACCCCATAAAATTGGTGGTTTATTGCCGTTCCTCGTGCCCATTGTTGCGGGTCTAAGCGCTGCGGGTGCTTTGTCAGGTGGTGCATCTAGTATAGCTAAAGCGGTAAATGCTGCTCAAGCAGCTAAACGTGAATTGGATGAAAGTAAGCGTCATAATCGGACAATTGAAGCGATTGCATTAGGTCGGGGTCTACATAAAAAAACTAGAAGTTACGCTACCACGCGGACCCCTCACCGACCGCGGCCTACTCAAATATGCGAAAATCCTGAATATTCCGCACTTTCGTGGAGTTTACATGCGCGATACATTGCCAGCGAGTGGGTCCCTAAAATGTGAAGCAGCGATTGTGAATTTGGATGGAAATGTCGGTCCTGAAACACACTGGGTCGCTCACAAAAAGACTGGATGGAAAGTCGTGTACTTTGATAGTTTCGACAATCTTCCACCACCATCCGAACTCATGAGATATTTTCGTGTTGGTAGCGTTAATTATAATTATACTAGATATCAAGAATATGATACGATTGAATTTGGACATTTGTGTCCCAAGTTCCTTTGTCGACAATTGCAGCACATAGACAAATATACACTATATATAGGGGGGAAATGACGTGGAGAATTCAGTTGTCAATTTACCAGCACCATGGATGATAGCTCAACGTTGACCATATCTGGCTCATCATCCATACTCGAGGCGCAATACTTTCCCCCCATCGAACTCTCGCCACACAAAAATTATACCCTCGGTCTCGTGGAATTGTTAACGTTCAACTCTATTCCCAATATTGACGTTGACCACGTTAAACTTTACGTGGGAGATGAGGTGTTTGTTTGGGCTTACGGGGGTTTGTTTGGGGGACGATACCTACGGGCAGTCATCAAATAGAGGATATTGAGGCGTTTGTACAAGCAGAGCTCTCACGTAAAAACATCAAAATCAGCATTAAACCAAACAATAATACGCTACGCAGTGAGATCGAATGTGATTGTGAGGTAAATTTTGAACCGAAAGATTCTATTGGACATCTACTAGGCTTCACCGCACGCAAATTGGAAGCCAATAAAAGACACGAATCCGATCTTCCAGTGGCCATTCTCAAAGTGAACGCCCTACGCGTTGAGTGCAACATCACCGCCGGTGCCTATGTTAACGAACAAAAAGTGCACACAATTCACGAATTCTTTCCATCCGTGCCACCGGGCTATAAGATCAATGAAGTTCCCTCCCACGTAATTTATCTGCCAATCACGAGCCGAACGATGGATGCGATACAGCTCCGCATAGTGGATCAGGACGGTGATTTGGTAAATTTCTGCGGTGAAGTAATCACCATACGCCTGCAAATAAAGTCGTGAAGGGTATTGTTTTCAACAGATCTTCCAATAACAATAAACGACCATGGATAAAATCAATCAGTCGTCGGCCAGCGCCCAAAATGCTAACACCTCAAAACGTGCTCCTTTTGACGAATTTGGGTCTTAAAGTGCGTGGCGAAAGCGTGTAAAAAAATACTTAGTCTGTGCTCTGTGCAACTGTTGCGTGAGGTGGAAGAAGAAATTGTAAACATTCAGGCGCCCGTGGTCTTTGATGAGTTCATCATTCATTGCGAGATTCACGCGCATCAGCCATATGCATCTTCAACATTCAATAACAGCGATGAAATTCGTATTGCCATCCAACATCAAGACCTCTCCATCCTGCCAAGCAAGAGTTCCCTATACATATGTGGGAAATTATCCCAGCGCGACGGTGCGCCAACAACTGCTACAAGTCTCGTCAACAATGCCATTTGTCATTTGTTTGAGGAAGTGCGATATGAATTGAATGCCATAGAAATCGATCGTAATAAGAATGTCGGCATTACGAGTGTATTGAAGGGATATTCATCTCTCTCACCGGCCAAACGTTCTATGCTCAAGAACACTAGATGGCTCGATGTCGAAGAGACCAAGCAGATTGTAGATGTGTCGGGAAACTTTGATGTCTGTCTACCGCTCAGCATGCTCCTCGCCTTTGCCGAAGATTATCGTAAAATTATCGTAAATGCCAAGCACGAGTTGATTCCCACGAGATCAAAGACCGACGACAATGCCATTGTACAAACGGCCACCGAAGACTACAAACTCGTATTGCATAAAACAGAATGGCTCGTACCGTATGTGACTGTCTCGGATCAGCGAAAAATTCAACTTTTGGAGTTTCTCGCCAAAGACCCACCAATCTCCATGAGTTTCTGAACGTGGGAACTGTATGAATTTCCGTTGCTGCCTGCGACCTCTAAGCACGTGTGGTCTGTGAAAACCTCGAATAAACCTCGGAAAAATAAGAAACAACACAATGCGAGCCACTTTGATCATTGTAACATGAGCGATGTCAAACTGTACCTCAACTCGCAATGTTATCCATATGGAAATTTGAATTTGAACATTGAACAAAATCAATACGCTCTACTCTACGAGATGTATGCAAACTTTCAGCAGACCTATTACAACAAAAAGGCTGAACCATGGCTGAGCAGGGCGTAACATTTTTAGAAGAGCCCCCCTCGTTGTCATTGACTGTTCGAAGCAGAACGATTCGTTCAAGTGCGGCCCTGTTGACGTGCATCTTGAATTTGAATTGTAATACAATATTCCGCCACACACTTCTGCATACTGCATCGGATCCTTCATGATCAAATTGTCGAGTACAATCCAATCAGCGGCGGGGGGGGGGGGGGGGGGGGGGTTAAAAAATTGGTATAAAATCATGCCGATGGTTCGCACCCGCATCAGTCAACATGGGGCTTATAGTCGATGTACAGGGCTTCAAGAGACCTGTCAACAAATTTGTCCTAAAAGACATGTCCATCGTCAGACTCCTCGACAAGGATGCTGAACCGTTGACGCTCGCCCTCGACGCACCATTTGCATGGGACTCTCTACCGGCCAAGTACAAAATGACAAACAAGTGGTTGAAACGCAATTTCCATGGAATAGGATGGGATCACAGCGGCATACCATACGAGGCAGCTAGAAAGACAATTCGACGAATCGTGCAAGGAGCTCTCGCCATTTATGCGATGGGATTCGAGAAATGCGCATGGCTATCTAGATTCACGGACGCCGCAACAAAGGTCATCGACTTGGAGACTCTGGACTGTCCATCGCTGCAGGAGCTGCCGAAAATCACGAATTCCAAATGTCCCCATCACCCCTTCAACATGAAATACAACTGCGCCCATGCAAATGTAAAATCGCTGAACAGCTGGTTGAGTGTATCCGAGGCAGGAGCGAGGGATTTTTTTTCAATGACTAAATAACATTTCGATGGAAATATATACCATTTGTATTCTTCATTTATTCTCCGACGAAACCACATGGAATTTCTTCTTCACCTACATTTCGATAAAACATTTTTAATACATTTTTTTTTTACATAGTCAACACATGAACCGTCCAAAATAATTGCGAGATGACCGTGATGCGAACACTTCAAATTACCGAAAATTTTCCGAACCATATATGGTTGTCGCACGCCCGCACGCACGCACGCACGCACGCACGCAGGCACGCACGCACGCACGCACGCACGCATGCACGCACGCACGCACGCACGCACCCACCCACCCGCGCGCGCACACACACACACACACACACGCACACACACGCGCACGCACACACACGCGCACGCACACACACGCGCACGCACGCACACACACGCGCACGCACGCACACGCGCACGCACGCACACGCGCACGCACGCACACACACGCGCACGCACGCACACGCGCACGCACGCACACGCGCACGCACGCACACACACGCGCACGCACGCACACGCGCACGCACGCACACGCGCACGCACGCACACACACGCGCACGCACGCACACGCGCACGCACGCACACGCGCACGCACGCACGCACACGCGCACGCACGCACACGCGCACGCACGCACACACACGCGCACGCACGCACACGCGCACGCACGCACACGCGCACGCACGCACACACACGCGCACGCACGCACACGCGCACGCACGCACACACACGCGCACGCACGCACACGCGCACGCACGCACACGCGCGCGCGCGCACACACACGCGCACGCACGCACACGCGCACGCACGCACACACACGCGCACGCACGCACACGCGCACGCACGCACACGCGCACGCACGCACACGCGCACGCACGCACACACACGCGCACGCACGCACACGCGCACGCACGCACACGCGCACGCACGCACACACACGCGCACGCACGCACACGCGCACGCACGCACACGCGCACGCACGCACACACACGCGCACGCACGCACACGCGCACGCACGCACACACACGCGCACGCACGCACACGCGCACGCACGCACACGCGCGCGCGCGCACACACACGCGCACGCACGCACACGCGCACGCACGCACACACACGCGCACGCACGCACACGCGCACGCACGCACACGCGCACGCACGCACACGCGCACGCACGCACACGCGCACGCACGCACACGCGCACGCACGCACGCACACGCGCACGCACGCACACACACGCGCACGCACGCACACGCGCACGCACGCACACGCGCACGCACGCACACACACGCGCACGCACGCACACGCGCACGCACGCACACACACGCGCACGCACGCACACGCGCACGCACGCACACGCGCACGCACGCACACGCGCACGCACGCACACGCGCACGCACGCACACACACGCGCACGCACGCACACGCGCACGCACGCACACACACGCGCACGCACGCACACGCGCACGCACGCACACGCGCACGCACGCACACACACGCGCACGCACGCACACGCGCACGCACGCACACGCGCACGCACGCACACACACGCGCACGCACGCACGCACACGCGCACGCACGCACACGCGCACGCACGCACACACACGCGCACGCACGCACACGCGCACGCACGCACACGCGCACGCACGCACACACACGCGCACGCACGCACACGCGCACGCACGCACACGCGCACGCACGCACACACACGCGCACGCACGCACACGCGCACGCACGCACACGCGCACGCACGCACACGCGCACGCACGCACACACACGCGCACGCACGCACACGCGCACGCACGCACACGCGCACGCACGCACACACACGCGCACGCACGCACACGCGCACGCACGCACACGCGCACGCACGCACACACACGCGCACGCACGCACACGCGCACGCACGCACGCACACGCGCACGCACGCACGCACACGCGCACGCACGCACGCACACGCGCACGCACGCACACGCGCACGCACGCACACACACGCGCACGCACGCACGCACACGCGCACGCACGCACGCACACGCGCACGCACGCACACGCGCACGCACGCACACGCGCACGCACGCACACGCGCACGCACGCACGCACACGCGCACGCACGCACACGCGCACGCACGCACACGCGCACGCACGCACACGCGCACGCACGCACACGCGCACGCACGCACACGCGCACGCACGCACACGCGCACGCACGCACACGCGCACGCACGCACACGCGCACGCACGCACACGCGCACGCACGCACACGCGCACGCACGCACACGCGCACGCACGCACACGCGCACGCACGCACACGCGCACGCACGCACACGCGCACGCACGCACACGCGCACGCACGCACACGCGCACGCACGCACACGCGCACGCACGCACACGCGCACGCACGCACACGCGCACGCACGCACACGCACGCACACGCGCACGCACGCACACGCGCACGCACGCACACGCGCACGCACGCACGCACACGCGCACGCACGCACACGCACACGCGCACGCACGCACACGCGCACGCACGCGCACACGCGCACGCACGCACACGCGCACGCACGCACACGCGCACGCACGCACACGCGCACGCACGCACGCCCACGCGCACGCACGCACACGCGCACGCACGCACACGCGCACGCACGCACGCACACGCGCACGCACGCACGCACACGCGCACGCACGCACACGCGCACGCACGCACACGCGCACGCACGCACGCACACGCGCACGCACGCACGCACACGCGCACGCACGCACACGCGCACGCACGCACACGCGCACGCACGCACGCACACACGCACGCACGCACGCACACGCGCACGCACGCACGCACACGCGCACGCACGCACACGCGCACGCACGCACACGCGCACGCACGCACACGCGCACGCACGCACACGCGCACGCACGCACACGCGCACGCACGCACACGCGCACGCACGCACACGCGCACGCACGCACACGCGCACGCGCACGCACGCACGCACACGCGCACGCACGCACGCACACGCGCACGCACGCACGCACACGCGCACGCACGCACGCACACGCGCACGCACGCACGCACACGCGCACGCACGCACACGCGCACGCACGCACACGCGCACGCACGCACACGCGCACGCACGCACACGCGCACGCACGCACACGCGCACGCACGCACACGCGCACGCACGCACACGCGCACGCACGCACACGCGCACGCACGCACACGCGCACGCACGCACACGCGCACGCACGCACACGCGCACGCACGCACGCACACGCGCACGCACGCACACGCGCACGCACGCACACGCGCACGCACGCACACGCGCACGCACGCACACGCGCACGCACGTACGCACACACGCACGCACGCACACGCGCACGCACGCACACGCGCACGCACGCACACGCGCACGCACGCACACGCGCACGCACGCACACGCGCACGCACGCACACGCGCACGCACGCACACGCGCACGCACGCACACGCGCACGCACGCACACGCGCACGCACGCACACGCGCACGCACGCACACGCGCACGCACGCCCACGCGCACGCACGCACGCACACGCGCACGCACGCACACGCGCACGCACGCACACGCGCACGCACGCACACGCGCACGCACGCACGCACACGCGCACGCACGCACACGCGTACGCACGCACACGCGCACGCACGCACGCACACGCGCACGCACGCACGCACACGCGCACGCACGCACACGCGCACGCACGCACACGCGCACGCACGCACACGCGCACGCACGCACACGCGCACGCACGCACGCACACGCGCACGCACGCACACGCGCACGCACGCACACGCGCACGCACGCACGCACACGCGCACGCACGCACACGCGCACGCACGCACACGCGCACGCACGCACGCACACGCGCACGCACGCACACACACGCGCACGCACGCACACGCGCACGCACGCACACACGCACGCACGCACACGCGCACGCACGCACACGCGCACGCACGCACACGCGCACGCACGCACGCACACGCGCACGCACGCACACGCGCACGCACGCACACGCGCACGCACGCACGCACACGCGCACGCACGCACACGCGCACGCACGCACACGCGTACGCACGCACACGCGCACGCACGCACACGCGCACGCACGCACGCACACGCGCACGCACGCACGCACACGCGCACGCACGCACACGCGCACGCACGCACACGCGCACGCACGCACACGCGCACGCACGCACGCACACGCGCACGCACGCACACGCGCACGCACGCACACGCGCACGCACGCACGCACACGCGCACGCACGCACACGCGCACGCACGCACACGCGCACGCACGCACGCACACGCGCACGCACGCACGCACACGCGCACGCACGCACGCACACGCGCACGCACGCACGCACACGCGCACGCACGCACACGCGCACGCACGCACACGCGCACGCACGCACACGCGCACGCACGCACGCACACACGCGCACGCACGCACGCACACGCGCACGCACGCACACGCGCACGCACGCACACGCGCACGCACGCACACGCGCACGCACGCACACGCGCACGCACGCACACGCGCACGCACGCACACGCGCACGCACGCACACGCGCACGCACGCACACGCGCACGCACGCACGCACACGCGCACGCACGCACGCACACGCGCACGCACGCACGCACACGCGCACGCACGCACGCACACGCGCACGCACGCACGCACACGCGCACGCACGCACGCACACGCGCACGCACGCACGCACACGCGCACGCACGCACGCACACGCGCACGCACGCACGCACACGCGCACGCACGCACGCACACGCGCACGCACGCACGCACACGCGCACGCACGCACGCACACGCGCACGCACGCACGCACACGCGCACGCACGCACGCACACGCGCACGCACGCACGCACACGCGCACGCACGCACGCACACGTGCACGCACGCACGCACACGCGCACGCACGCACGCACACGCGCACGCACGCACGCACACGCGCACGCACGCACGCACACGCGCACGCACGCACGCACACGCGCACGCACGCACGCACACGCGCACGCACGCACGCACACGCGCACGCACGCACGCACACGCGCACGCACGCACACGCGCACGCACGCACACGCGCACGCACGCACACGCGCACGCACGCACACGCGCACGCACGCACACGCGCACGCACGCACACGCGCACGCACGCACACGCGCACGCACGCACACGCGCACGCACGCACGCACACGCGCACGCACGCACACGCGCACGCACGCACACGCGCACGCACGCACACGCGCACGCACGCACACGCGCACGCACGCACGCACACGCGCACGCACGCACACGCGCACGCACGCACACGCGCACGCACGCACACGCGCACGCACGCACACGCGCACGCACGCACACGCGCACGCACGCACACGCGCACGCACGCACATGCGCACGCACGCACACGCACACGCACGCACACGCGCACGCACGCACACGCGCACGCACGCACACGCGCACGCATGCACACGCGCACGCACGCACACGCGCACGCACGCACACGCGCACGCACGCGCACGCGCACGCACGCGCACGCGCACGCACGCGCACGCGCACGCACGCGCACGCGCACGCACGCGCACGCACGCACACGCGCACGCGCACGCACGTGCACGCACGCACACACACGCACACACACGCGCACGCACACGCGCACGCACGCACGCACGCACGCACGCACGCACGCACACGCACACGCACGCACGCACGCACGCACGCACGCACGCACGCACGCACGCACACGCACACGCACGCACGCACGCACGCACGCACGCACACGCGCACGCGCACGCGCACGCGCACGCGCACACGCGCACGCGCACGCGCACGCGCACGCGCACGCGCACACGCCCACGCACACGCACACGCACACGCACACGCGCACGCGCACGCGCACGCGCACACGCACACGCACACGCACACGCACACGCACACGCACACGCACACGCGCACGCACGCACGCACACGCGCACGCACGCACGCACACGCGCACGCACGCACACGCGCACGCACGCACACGCGCACGCACGCACACGCGCACGCACGCACACGCGCACGCACGCACGCACACGCGCACGCACGCACACGCGCACGCACGCACACGCGCACGCACGCACGCACACGCGCACGCACGCACACGCGCACGCACGCACACGCGCACGCACGCACGCACACGCGCACGCACGCACACACACGCGCACGCACGCACACGCGCACGCACGCACACACGCACGCACGCACACGCGCACGCACGCACACGCGCACGCACGCACACGCGCACGCACGCACGCACACGCGCACGCACGCACACGCGCACGCACGCACACGCGCACGCACGCACGCACACGCGCACGCACGCACACGCGCACGCACGCACACGCGTACGCACGCACACGCGCACGCACGCACACGCGCACGCACGCACGCACACGCGCACGCACGCACGCACACGCGCACGCACGCACACGCGCACGCACGCACACGCGCACGCACGCACACGCGCACGCACGCACGCACACGCGCACGCACGCACACGCGCACGCACGCACACGCGCACGCACGCACGCACACGCGCACGCACGCACACGCGCACGCACGCACACGCGCACGCACGCACGCACACGCGCACGCACGCACGCACACGCGCACGCACGCACGCACACGCGCACGCACGCACGCACACGCGCACGCACGCACACGCGCACGCACGCACACGCGCACGCACGCACACGCGCACGCACGCACGCACACACGCGCACGCACGCACGCACACGCGCACGCACGCACACGCGCACGCACGCACACGCGCACGCACGCACACGCGCACGCACGCACACGCGCACGCACGCACACGCGCACGCACGCACACGCGCACGCACGCACACGCGCACGCACGCACACGCGCACGCACGCACACGCGCACGCACGCACACGCGCACGCACGCACACGCGCACGCACGCACACGCGCACGCACGCACGCACACGCGCACGCACGCACGCACACGCGCACGCACGCACGCACACGCGCACGCACGCACGCACACGCGCACGCACGCACGCACACGCGCACGCACGCACGCACACGCGCACGCACGCACGCACACGCGCACGCACGCACGCACACGCGCACGCACGCACGCACACGCGCACGCACGCACGCACACGCGCACGCACGCACGCACACGCGCACGCACGCACGCACACGCGCACGCACGCACGCACACGCGCACGCACGCACGCACACGCGCACGCACGCACGCACACGTGCACGCACGCACGCACACGCGCACGCACGCACGCACACGCGCACGCACGCACGCACACGCGCACGCACGCACGCACACGCGCACGCACGCACGCACACGCGCACGCACGCACGCACACGCGCACGCACGCACGCACACGCGCACGCACGCACACGCGCACGCACGCACACGCGCACGCACGCACACGCGCACGCACGCACACGCGCACGCACGCACACGCGCACGCACGCACACGCGCACGCACGCACACGCGCACGCACGCACGCACACGCGCACGCACGCACACGCGCACGCACGCACACGCGCACGCACGCACACGCACACGCACGCACACGCGCACGCACGCACGCACACGCGCACGCACGCACACGCGCACGCACGCACACGCGCACGCACGCACACGCGCACGCACGCACACGCGCACGCACGCACACGCGCACGCACGCACACGCGCACGCACGCACACGCGCACGCACGCACACGCACACGCACGCACACGCGCACGCACGCACACGCGCACGCACGCACACGCGCACGCATGCACACGCGCACGCACGCACACGCGCACGCACGCACACGCGCACGCACGCGCACGCGCACGCACGCGCACGCGCACGCACGCGCACGCGCACGCACGCGCACGCGCACGCACGCGCACGCACGCACACGCGCACGCGCACGCACGTGCACGCACGCACACACACGCACACACACGCGCACGCACACGCGCACGCACGCACGCACGCACGCACGCACGCACGCACACGCACACGCACGCACGCACGCACGCACGCACGCACGCACGCACGCACGCACACGCACACGCACGCACGCACGCACGCACGCACGCACACGCGCACGCGCACGCGCACGCGCACGCGCACACGCGCACGCGCACGCGCACGCGCACGCGCACGCGCACACGCCCACGCACACGCACACGCACACGCACACGCGCACGCGCACGCGCACGCGCACACGCACACGCACACGCACACGCACACGCACACGCACACGCACACGCACACGCACACGCACACACACACACACACACACACACACACACACACACACACACACACACACACACACACACACACAAAAATGGTCGCATTTGATGACCCCTTTCGTACGGTACAACTTTTGTTTCAAACATTTTTTTATGGCGTCGATAATTACAGAGATATTCAAGATGGCAACAGCTGGTGCCCCACCTTGTATAGTCCTACAAGCGATACCGATTTTCAGGGATTTTTATTACTTGCCATTTTTTTACTTAAAAAAAAGTTTTTAAAAGAGATTACAGATTTTTTTAACAGGGGAATTTCAATATATCTGAGGAAACTAAATATCTGCAATTTCAAATTCATTTAAAACTTTACTTTTTATCACTGAACATTTTTTTAAAGAAATTAATACAACTTTTTTTTTCTTTTTCCAATCCTTTTACGATAAAGAATTTACAATATGCTAATTAATGAGAAGATTAATTTTACATTAATACAAATATAGGAAATACAGATGGGTTACAACTTTTAACATCCATTTTTCAAACAAAAAAAAGATTACAGAATGGAACTTTTTACTTTGAGAGGGGATGTTTGTTATTATTCAATAAGTAATTGACAAACGAATAAAAGTAAATTCCCTTTTAAAAACAAAAAGATTTTTGTTTATTGAAAAGAAGTTAAATTATTTTCTTTGTACAAATTCTCACTTTACATGAGTAAAAATAACCATAAATGTCGAACAACTTTTGTTTACCAAGCAAGTGAAATAATAGTGGCTGAAAACAATAATGGTTTTCCTTCAACTTTTTTTACCAAATTCAGAACTGCCATCATTCGGGCTATAGGGAAAAAATCGGGACAACTTTCCGCTTAGCATACTTTTTGTGGACACTATCAACTTGGAAAAAATACCTCAGCATAATATTCGCGATCGCTATCTGCAAAGATATCGTAACTATTGCAATTAAATTAGTCAGAGAATAAACGGCATTTTTTACATTTTCGCCTCCACATGTCACAGAAAACAAATTGATTAAAAATGAATTTTTTCTTATCCTGACGAGCATACTTGCAGCTTTCCAGAACTGCCCTTTAAATTCGTGTACGATGATTGGTCCTTGAGTTATTGATTATTAAAGTCAAGATCGTCATTTGACTTTGATCATGATATATCATTGACAATTGATATATACTTGTTCCAAAGTTCAAAATAAAAAGGGTGATCCAAGAAAGATACGTCTGAGTGCGTCATTAATCAAAGAAAAATTTCCTTGTCTGTACACCTATTCGAAACAAAAATCGGGCATTTTCGGTTGCGACGTTTCTTTTTATTTATTAATAACAAAAAAACAAACAATTATTTTATGTGGAAGCTTGGAATCTAGAGATATCAACTTTTGAAATGCTTTTTTACATTTTCTCCAACGATGATTTTTCGCCTAGATAGAGCAATTTGAAAATCACTGAAACATTTTCATAATTTTTTTTATCTCTTTATCTTTGTGATCACAACTCCATGACGCTGGAGTTTGCATCGTTGGAATAGGACGAAAATGAATTCTTAAATGCTCATACTCTTTTTGGAATGAAAATGAATTCTTCTTACACGCTCAAACTTTTTTTGGAACTGAAATGAATTCTTCTCAAATGCTCAAACTGTTATGATCGGTGCTGGCTGTAAAAAAGCTTCAAACGTTTTTACACACTTTGTTGGAGATTCACGACCTCAATTTACAAAAAGAAGACGCTCCTTAATAATACAAATAGATAAGTGGAAAAATATAAATTCATGCAACTCGACCGTACGTAAAATATTTTCGTAGTCAAGTTTAGGTCTCTCGCTCTTGCAGTCTCGCAATCCAATTTTTGTTCAAAGCATTTAAACCATTCAATAATTTCCCACCTTCTACGGCCAAATATTGCGGATGCATTACAGAACTATGTGAACAAGCTTGACATCAGTTGTTCTCTGAATATTCATTGTGTTGGAAAATTACATTTCCTGTTGTCAAGACAAATGGATTAACTTGAGTCAGCGCTTATAAATATGTGTACGGTGAGTGCGAAAGCTGCATTTTGCAGTCTTTCTGCGCTTTTCAAGAGACACAAGCTTTTCAGATACTCCTAAGCCGCACACAAATTTCTCTACCGCGTACTCCAAAGAAACTTTGTTGGCATATAAGAATTGGGAAAATCGCACCTTTCGTTGTATTCGCAATAGCGCCCATGAGAAGAACTACAAGAGTAGAAAGCAATGATTCGTTAGACTTTCTCCACAGTTCTGTGTACGTGAAAACCTCTGAGTAACATTTCAAACTTTCTTTAGAGGAATTCAGTGAATCATCATAACACATCTCTCGCCGCTGAACAAAATGACAAGTTTGATAAACAGTCGGGCAAGTTATTCAGTTTTCCACAGCTTGTGAAACTTGTCATCTTGTTCAGCGGCGAGAGAAATCTTCTGATGATTCACTGAATCCCTCTAAAGAAAGTTATGAAATATTAGTCAGCGTTTTGTACATGAACAGCCGTGTGGAGAAAGTCTAACAAGACATTGTTTTCATCACTTGTAGTTCTTTGCATGGACACTATTGTGAGTACAATGAGAGGTGAGGTTTTCCCAATTGTTATTGGGAAAACCTCAACCTTGTTTTCGGTTGACGTAGGGTAGAAATAGGTTTGCGACGCAAAAGTATCCCAAAGGAGCTTTTGTCTCTTGCAAAGAGCAGAGGGCACACTGCGAAGTCCAGCTTTCGCAATCATCGTATACGCAGTTAAGAGCACTAACGCAGGGCAATTCATTAATCTTCATGGCACCATACATAATTCTTTTAAGCAGTTATGGGCATTTATAGAAAAGCTGATGCGACGGTTGTTCAGGCTGTTCTATGATGTGCTAGGCAACATAATTGTCGAGCGCTGCGTCAATCAATTCTATAGAGCCGGATGCATTTTCTACAAAAAAACTTCACCGTCTATGATAAGACTCTATGATAAGACAAACGACGTAATGTACGATTCAAACTATGTGAATTGAAGAATTCCACACTTACGAATACAGGAATTGGCAATGACATACAGAAGCTAGGTTATGCTCTCAGGGCACACAACAGTTACACATGAACATCTGTCTGCGAATATCTTAATTTCATATAAGCAAGTGAAAGCAATGAGCACATGATTGGATATTTATTTAACTTACTCTGCATCCATTTACGTATCTTGCTCTGGTGCCGTTTCTCCGACGGATTCCGCGCGAGCACCAGAGCTAATATACGTGTGTTGGGATCAAATTGAATAATCCAAACGCTTCCTCAATAAATTATTGGCTGTAATTAGAGCCGTTTGTTTTCGTTTTTCACATCCACGCTAATAACCGTGTTTGGTTATTAGAGCTGTAAAAGCAACTGTATTAAGTACATATATATACAGGGTCCATTATGAAAGTAATGCTCATTTTCTGAGAAAAATAGATTTATTGATCTTATCGGTACAAATGCATAAAATTCTTCATAATAGTCCCCTCCTGCATTAATGCACTTGCGGAGACGTGTCTGCCACGGCTGGAAGGTACCCTAAAACTCCTCCACAGGAAAACACTGCTTTCCTTTCAGCTCTCTCTCCTCAGTCGGGGGTACAAAAAAAGTCACAGGGCGCTAAATCGGGACTGTCAGGGGGCTGAGGGACCACTAGCGTGCTGCTCCGGGCCAGGAAGTTGGTTACGAGGAAGGCCGTGTTGCTGGTGATATTGTCGTGGTGGAGTGTGACCGCGTCTTTGACGCCAGCCCTCACACGCGAGACCCGGCGTTCCGATCTCCTGAGCACCTCCAAGTAAAAGGCTGCGTTGACAGTTTGTCCTTCCGGAACAAACTCAAAATGGACGATTCCTCGGATGTCCAGAACGGGGTTCGTCAACGACCTCCCCCCGGCCTTCCTTGAACGCCTTGTGCCACCTCCCGGATTGTGATCTTAAAATGCAGTCTTCACTAAAGGCCTCTTGAAGTATCTGGAATGTTTCGGTAGCATTATTTCCAAGCCGCCCGCAAAACTTGATAGCGTACTGCTGTTCAAGCGAACGCTCCATCACGCCGTATTACAAAGGGACAAAACACCCTTCACGCAAAGACACAAGCTTACGCTCTCACTGCTCGGAGCGAAATGAAACCGGGCGCGTTTCAACGGACTGACCACCCACCATATTTCCCAACCGGTCCCAGCGCGCTGTGATGGATAGTCGCGTCACAATAAAATCATGCGCATTACTTTCATAATGGACCTTATATATATATTATGATGGGTATCGCGTGTTAACGTATGCGGAGGGAGGGGGAAGGGGAAATAAATAAATGTTCAATCACTCCTAAAAATTCAAATAATATTTAATTAACAATAAACGTGAAATAAAGGCTCGATATAAAAACAGGAATTTAAATTAATGAATTACACAATAAGAAAATGAAATGACTCGATATAATGAAAATAATAATAATAATAATGATAATAATTGACGCGAATGTTACGGGTTACTGGACACGCGAAGTCCCGACCTAATTTCTCGACCCGTTCCGAATATTTTATTTTATTCCGTAGGTATTATTTCTGACTGTGGTTGGGCGCCAGCCTTGCTCGGGCAGTCGCGTTTCACGCGACAACGAAAGAAGATAAAAATCACAACAAATCGCTCGGTTGCCCGGCGAGCGAGAGACTCGATACAAGTGCGCGGGGGGGAACGTCTCACGGGTATCTGGGTACTGACTGGGTTCTCCGATTCGAGAGCTTATTATCACCACGACTATTTTATCTTCCCGGGATATTTCACAAATGATTCTTAACTCGATTTTTATAACTAACTCGCAACAAACAATTTAATCGGCGATCCTTCGATCGACTCGGCTGTCGGTCGAGGCGCGACCGCGGCTACGCGCGCGCGAGGGGAATTTTCACGGGGGACGGCGGGGGATCCGCCACGCACCTTCTTACACGATTTTTTTTTACACTCGTCAATCTCGCTATCACACAATTATGCTGTATTTGGCACGATTTTTCTATTGTTACGTTACAAATTCTATTTCGGCGACGCGCACGGAAAAGGACGGCGAGGGGAATTATTACGGGAGGGGGAGGGGGACACGTCCAAAAATCGCCCGAGCGATGCAATAATCCGCACGGAGTTTATCTCGGCCCGGAGCCGCTCTCGCAAAGAATCAAAAGAGAAGAGACCTACTTGTACTATGCCGAAAGAAGAGTGTACGGCGCTGCCTCTCTCTCCCTTTCTCTGTCTCTCTCGTGAGTATCCGATTTTCGCTTGGTACTCTAACTCGTCCGTCGCTGACCACGCTCGGGAACACAATGCTGGCCACGCCGGCCGGCTCCTTCGCCTCGATCCACGCGGGCTGGAGATGGCGGACCTCCAATCCATTTTTCGGCCGATCGCCGCAGCTCGCCCTTCCGACCGTCGCCGATGATCGATCCCCCAAATCGATATTCTCCCCGGCCGATAAGGCGGAGAGGATTTGGGGGGATGACGATGCGAGGCCTCGGAAGGCGAGCCCGTTGTCCTGCGAGGCCGAGTGATGGCGTTGACAGCGGTGTTGGGTGCGCCCGCACCGGCGTGGCCGTACGCCAGTCCGTGGTCGACTCTCGGGGGAGGGTGAGAAAAACGGGGGTACGGGGAGGGAACGGGGGGGGGGGGGAATGTCGCGGCTTCTATACAATCAAAACTTAAATCTAATCTTAAAATTAATATCGTTCTTAATTTCCGTGAAGGGCGCGGCGGAGATTGAGCCCCTGCGTGGTCACGCGGGCTCTTTCTCGACTATACTTGTGACGTCACGTCACAATATATATATATATATATATGAATAAAATATAAATATATTTATGAAATATAAATATAAAAAATATATATTTATATATATATTGTGACGTGACATTCGGCGGTCCCGCCACGGGCCCAGAAGGGTGTCGACCAAGGGGTCGGATTTACGACCCTGTGGCGTCACAGGTCGACGTAAAGGGGGGCTTCAGGAATCGATGACTCGCTGCGCGTGGAGATCTCTCTACACCGGCCAACGATGGCTACCGCGGAGCGCAGCAATAGTACCTACCTCAATTTACCTGTGGCCGACTCACCGCGTGACGAGGCGTTCCAGGAGGGCCATGGGAAGGGTGGACCTCGACCACGGGGCGCGCGACCCGAGATCCCATCGATAAACACCTGTCTCAATTCGCGATAAAAAGGTTTTCAGATCCCCAAATTGGGGTGAGAGGCGAGGGACGGAAGGAGAAGAGTGCGGAGGGACCCATTCGCGCGCCTCAATTCGTTCCGAAGGTGGAAAGGAGGAATCGTGATCGCAAGGGGGTGCACCTTTGGGTCTCGCGACCCTCCGCGTGAAGTGGTCCAAGGGGATCTTCCCGTGCCTCTGCTCACTCACAAGCGAGTACCGTCCATCCGTGCTCGCGGAATCGGATGCCGGGGGGGGACACCGGAATAAGGCCAACAGACTGTGTCGCCCGTCCCTCCCGACCTCGCAACCTGGCGTTGCACCATCCCTGCGGTTACCCCGGGCCTCCTGGATCGGATAAACCCGGCGCCTCGTTGAAGGGGGTCGGGGCGGTGTATCGGCGGCCGGGTGTATCTCGCCTGGTGGCCAAATTACCCTGTGGGCCCACCGTTCCTACCGGGACGCCGGGAGCCAGCGAGGGAGGCCTCGGCTCCTAGGGGAAGATGTCCGGGGTGCCGCTCCAATTGGTTGGGAGTAGTGGTGCGGGTGCGCGGGGCGTCGCGGGGAGGAAGCGCGGCGGTGATCGCGAGTTCCGCCGAGACCGCGAGACCCGCGGGAGTGAGACGGACTCGCTCACGTGCTCGCGCGAGTAAAGAGTGGGGCGTGGCGCGCGAGTGGGGGTTACAAGCGAGTCGGGAGCACCGCGGGAGCGTCACTCGAACTTGGAGTCTCGATTTTGGAGTTCCCACGGTACGTCGTACCCGAGGATTCGGAGTCCCCCCACGGACCGCACGCAATCGACGCCCGAGGTTCCTAGGGAGGGCCTTTTCCGGCTGCGACGACTCCGGCGGTGAGCCCGAACGCGCCCCAACGCTCTCTCTCCATAAAGGTAGGAGCTCCGACCAAATTGGTTCCCTCTTGTTTGAGACGCCACGAGGCGAATTGGCGTTATCCCACGGGGGAAGTTCGATCCTCTGGGGCTTAGTTCTAGATAAATTTCTTCCAGAGTCGGAGCTCACACCTAGTAACTATTCCGTCCGTCCCCTGGGATTAATTATGGTGCAATACCGCGAAAACTAGCTTCCGTTTGGGTTAAAGGTGCTCGGATCTCGAACCGCGACCGGCGAGGAGATTCGAAGCCATAATATGCGAGCGCTGAATTGTGGTCATTATTCGCCGGTCGCCGAAATCTTTCTTTGTCTTCGTCGCGCGCTGAGGGTCGACGCGCGACCGTGGTCTCTTGCGCGTGTTTACCTTTTCGAGTGTGTCGTCCGTGGATCGTCGAGCGTTAGCGAGATTTCTGCGACATAGAAACCGCTCGATGTACCTGCTAGCTACCGACTTATTCCCGCGAGTAAATATCGAATAATAACCCGAAGACTCGGGGAAAACGTGAGGGGTTATACCGGGTGTGGCGAAAGTCTCAAGTATCTTGGTTGTAGCGCCACCGCTTGAATTACCTACTATAACTTTGGAACATTGTTGAGGTTACCTACTCGATGCCCTACAGCCTTCGAGTTACCTACGGTATTTAGGCACATTATGCGGTTACCTGCGGTGTTTGTGTGCATTAGTTCGCTACCTGCGGTATTTTGGAACATTGTTGAGGATACCTACTCGATGCCCTACAGCCTTCGAGTTACCTACGGTATTTATTTCGTTCGCTACCGGCTGTATTTTGGAACATTGTTGAGGTTACCTACTCGATGCCCTACAACCTTCAAGTTATCTACGGTATGTAGGCACATCAGGCGGTTACCTGCGGTATTTGTGTGCATTAGTTCGCTACCTGCGGTATTTTGGAACATTGTTGAGGTTACCTACTCGATGCCCTACAGCCTCCGAGTTACCTACGGTATTTAGGCACATTAGGCGATTACCTGCGGTATTTGTGTGCATTAGTTCGCTACCTGCGGTATTTTGGAACATTGTTGAGGTTACCTACTCGATGCCCTACAGCCTTCGAATTACCTACGGTATTTAGGCACATTCTGCGGTTACCTGCGGTATTTGTGTGCATGAGTTCGCTACCTGCGGTGTTTTGGAACACAGCTAAGGTCTTTTCGGGATATTTAGGCTACCTACCCAGTGACTAACGTCAGCTGAGGTCTTTTCGGGATATTTAGGCTACCTACCCAGTGACTAACGTCAGCTGAGGTCTTTTCGGGATATTTAGGCTACCTACCCAGTGACTAACGTCAGCTGAAGTCTTTTCGGGATATTTAGGCTACCTACCCAGTGACTAACGTCAGCTGAGGTCTTTTCGGGATATTTAGGCTACGTACCCGGTGACTAACGTCCGCTGAGGCATTTTCGGGATGTTAAGGCTACCTACCCCGTGACTCCCGTCCGTTGAGGTATCCCAGGAAGGTGGGGCTACCGGCCCCTTGACTAACTTCAGCCGAGGTGCTTTCGTTAGTGGGGTTATTCCCTCGAGCGCCGCGGGGATGCGGATTGCCCCGATGCGTATCTTCTCTCCCGAGAACCCCTATTTTTGGGGCGATGTTCGATTCAATAAGCCCTGCGTAGGCGGCCATGCGAGGAGCGGACCGCCGTGCCGGCCGCGCGTTCGGCGAACCAACCCCTAGGTGCGAAGCACCCTTGGTAACATACCCGACGACGTCCAACGCAATAAAACTCTGTCGATTAACCTATGACTCGAACGTCTTATAATTCATTTCGCAAAACCCCGTTCCGTAGTTCCTAAAGGGAACTTCCTTGGCATTCGCTGTCCTACCTTGCCCCTCTACCATCTTCGCCAACGAGCCGGGCTAGCCGGACCGCCCCGGCCGAGTCCGTCCGACTGGGTGTCTTACCACCGAGGGCCCGTGCGGAGTGGATAAGATCAAAGTCGGTCTATGGCCGGCGTTATTTCGATACCTGGCGCCCACGTCCACTCGGCGGGCCAGAGGACACCCGGTGGGGCCGAACGGAGCTCCGGCCGGGAAGTGGGCGGTGAAAGAAAACCGTTACAATATATATATATATTGTGACCGCAAAATCGAGGGAGCTGGGAAAAAAAAGGATCGAGAGAGTCACAAAACTCCCCTCCTCCCGTCCCGACAATTTATATAGGGCGCCAGCCGAAAATCGGCTTGTCGGGACAAGAAAAGGGAACGCAGTGTCCGGCCAAACTGCAGCCTCGTGGATAAGGTAGAGGGGATGGGTTAGGTGTCAATCCTGCACAATAAAAGGTTAGCGTCAATAAATTTATTCCGCGACAATTTGCCCCTCCTTCGCAAGGAACACGGGACAAAATGAGAGACAAAGAATATATACAACAGGCGGGAAATCTCGCGAGACAATAATCCTCGCGCGCACACTCACACCAATGGCGACCGGGGCCTACACTCACATACACTCTACGCCGAGCTCGTTTGACCTCTCCACTCTCTCCCCTACCGGCCACTTTAATATTGTAAAACCAGGCCCCCGCTAATCGGTTACCCGGCCGAGCGTTAAATATAAGACAAAAATATATATCCCGGGAAAAATGCCTCGGTCGCTACTTACGCGAGCGCCGCCACACAGCAACCTCCCCCCCGCGACAAAGCCGGGAAAAATCCCCGCCACGAGGAAAGGGGCACCCGGTAGAAGAAGTCTACCTGAATGGGAGCCCGCGCGGGTTCGAACCCGCTCCCCGATGATAAACGGGAGGCTGGTTCTCCGCTGGGACGTCCCGACTGAAGGGTAATCTCCTCCCCTCTTCCCCTGGCTCAAACCTCGCCGCAGGCCGGGGGATCACCGAGGACGACGCGTTCCAACGGGACAAGCACTCTCTCTCACTCACACTTTTTACGAACTAACTTCGAGCCGTAACTCGACGCGAAACGCGAAACGCGATTGAGCCTCCCGCGCGCAACCACGACACGATTTCCCGACAATACGCGCTAGCTACGCAGGACGGGATCGAAGAACGCGACAGAGGCCGTGGCCACGAAAAAGGCACCCGAGATCGAGGATCGACCACGCGGTCGGGTATCTACTCGGATTGTTGCAACGGGCAAAGCGGGGCTCACCAGCAATAATACAGGACCGCCGATGTAGGTCGTCACACGTCCGTCCGGCTCGGTACCCCGCGAGAAGCTGCCCGGCACACCGGCCGGCGCGCGAGACGCGTACCCATGCCTCTCCCCCCTCTTCTCCTTTACCGTTAACACCGCGCGAGAGGGCAGTGTCGTGCCGATTGTTCCGGGAGTTCGCCTGTAATTTGAGCGCGAGTTTCGAATTGCGTAACTCCCGGGACGAAAGAATAACTCGGCGCGCTGGCCCTCACGAACTCCGGTCTTGGCGGGAAGAATACCCGCAACCCTCTCGATCCTCCGGGTTACACGGGCTGAGAGAGACCTCGCAAAAAAGGGGGGGGGGAAGACGCAAGGTCGGCGCGTGGATCCGGCCTCGATCAATCCTTCTCTCCGAATACTGGGGGAGTCGTGACGTTGGAGTCGTCGCAGGGACCTTGGCCGCTCCAATCGTTCAGCCACTTAAGGGGGCCCCCCCTGCGTTTTCCCGATGTTCAGCCCAGAGTGGACGTTCGACTTCCCCATCCCCGCTGCCTCTGATGTTGCCTTTGTTGACGGCGCGTGCTTCCTCCCGCGGGAGAAACCTCGACGTCGGGTTTACATTCCATAATAAAGAAAATAGAGAGAAATACAGACGGGATTAGCAAATAATACGCGGTTACTCGGGACCCTACGGAATCGTGTCGTGGCGGCAATGGTGGCCCCGAGCCGGAGGACGCCCTCGCCGGGCATACCAAGGGGCCCGGCGGGCCAGCGGAGTGTTACCAAAAAAAAACACGTTACAATATATATATATTGAAACGTTTTGCGATTTTATGCGAAAGCTTTCCTTTCGTTTTCGGTTGTTCGTTCTTACGGATGTCCGGGAAAACGAGGATACGCGGCGAATTGATTGCCGGTGGAAATTTTAGGGGTTCCCGTAGCCTCCCGGAGGGCGATGTACGTTTTCGGTGCCAGGAATGATGAAGCGGGTTTAAGATGGGTTTTTAGGAGATGCCTCAGTGGTTTTGAGGGTCTCAGAGACGCCTATTGTAATCCGTCATCATTGGCATTCGATATTTCGGATTTTTGAGTTTTAGTCTCGGGTGGTGCAACAATGAATTTTGTTAGTGTTTTATTCCGTGAGTTTACTGGTGTTTGATCGGTTATAGCGACGTTTACGGGGATCTGGAAAGGTCGGTGAGAAAAGCTGCCTTGGTGGGAGTGACGAGGATAAGGTGATTCATGCGAGGTGTAGCGCGCGTGCGGTTCGACGGCCGCGCTCTCTCTTCTTTTTCTCTCGCTCTCTCGCTCGCACTCGCACAGACCGCGAGCGTCGTCGGTACGCGTTACGCCGTTTTCGGGACTGCTTCTGTAAGAAGAATGCGAGTACCCTTTGAATATGATTCGTGGCGGTTTATATGGCGGTATTTCCAGTTGGCACTCGTTGCCAAATGCAACTAAGCGGACGGGTGCCACGCCGTGTCGCTCACGCGCTAGAGATACTAGCGTTTTAGTAATGCGCGAACTCGAAGAGGACTTGTGCTCTCCGAGGGCGCATAGCGGGGCCGTCCGGAAGGGACGGCTGACCTCCTCGGTGCCAGGCGAGGAGGACCAAGAACCAGAGAAGCTGGTTGTAGAATTTCCTGTTGTGCAGCGAAGCGCGATCGGCACTTCTCGGACTGCACACTCCGAGTGTACGTGCGTCGGATGCATAGTATGGCGATCGACCGTCCTAGCGACAATCGATCGGATGTTATTTAGTTTCCTGACTAGCAATCACCACGACGACTCTATTTCCGAGGTTGGACTTCCAGCGCAATGCTAGGGCTTCCCAAGGAAAAAGAGTATCTACCCGAAGCTGAGGTTGTTCTAGGATGGGACCATGGCGACGGCAGCAAGGTCCCCATCCTGTGATCCGAGATTTCGGATGATGGTGACTCCACGTAAGATAATGAGTTATTTGCGACAGAGTGCCGCTCTGACTCGTGCACGCCCTTATATAGCTCCAAGCCCGTTAGGAGAAGTTCCATTTCTCTTGCGGATCTGGAGGACTAGGTAGGGAATCACGCCGCCGAGGAACACTCCGATGGTGGGGTGACAGCGTTGGTAATTTCCAGGACGTTCGCACACTATAGCCATTTCGAGGGACGATCGGTACGCGATCATTCCTCTCTAGGCTATTAGGCGCGCATTCGGTGTGAGGAGGCGTCGCGATGAATCTTGGTCGCAATCTTGGTATGATAGGAGTGGTCAAAGCACAGGATGCGCGATATGAACTGCTAAAGGCAAGGACTCCTGCGAGTCCGCGGTGGTCTTGCTCCTCGCGATGGGCGGAGCCTCTTGCGAGGTGTCGCGGGCTCGCCCCAATTCTTAGCGCAAGTGACCTGTCCGGCCCGTGCCATGGCCGGTCGCTCCGAACGCTGGCCAGAATACGCAGGTATCGCGTAAACGGGTTGATGCTATCGTATTCTGTGTGACGGTGGCTTGGCTGTACAGCCGAACCGTTACAATATATATATATATATATATGAAAAAAATGAAAAAAAAAAATATATATGTATATATATATATATATGTATATATGTGTATAAATATATCTATATATATACATATGAAAAAAATGAATAAAAAAATATATATATGTATATATATTGAGACGTACAGGTCCGTCTCATGCTCCATAATCCCCCCCCCCCCCCAAATTCAAGCAAACCAACGATCATGCGGTAGGAGTAGGGGAGGGGAGAAAAACGGCAAGGAGGACCTCAGAAAGACGTTGAAAGAAAAGAAACAAAAACAGTAGAAAAAGTTAACAAAGAAAGCAACAAAAACAAAGAGAAGTAAAACTCGTGTGGAAAAAAGTAGCAATAAAAGAAGGGAAGGGAAAAACAAGGGCGGGAGGCATAGAAGAGAAAAACGAAGACAGCAACAAAATCAGGATAATATTTATTTAAGGAAAGAAAAAAAGGTAACAATAAAAGGAATGCTGGGTAAAAAGGAAGGGAAGGGGTAATAAAACGTGGTATATAAGGGACGGATATGGGGGGAAAAAGGAGCTTACTCTCCGTCTCCAATCTTTTGCGACTTAATTAGTACCCCAGCACACGAGTACAAGCCTTCGGGTGAGGAAAGTGGGGCAGGACGGAACATTAAAGAAGTAGAAATTGAGAAAGGATAAAAAGAAGTCAAAAGAGTAAGAGAACAAAAAGAAACAATAGGTAATAAGGAATAAATTATAAACGAGAAATTGAGAATTGGATCAGGGATAGAAAAAGGACGAGGAGGTATCAGAAGAACCAGGGGAGATACACAGACACAGACACACACACCTAACTCTCGAAAACAAAAACAATATCGGTGAGAAACTCCAAACGCAATCGGGAGAGCCTAAAGGTCGAAGAGGTCTCGCAAATTCAAACACCGAGACAATACACATAACGCGCGGATCATCAGTCGAAGCGGGTACGTGGCGACCTCTGACGGGGGAATCAAAAGTGAGAGTAATCGACTACCAACGCGTGATAATCGATTACGTTCACGGATCAGGAAAATCACGCGGCGCGGGCCACCTAGCCATAAGAGAGAGCCGGAAGAGAGGGGGAAGGCTGGTACGCGCGGACCCCGCGAGCGTGTGACGCACCGCGCGCCACGGGTAGCGGTAGGCGAAACACGGGGAGGCGCGCCGTACTGCGATCGAGCGCGCCACAATCGATCCTCTGGGGAAGAGAGTAACTCGAGCGACAGTACACGAAGGAGAGGGGGAAGAATCGCGTGGACCGATGATAGAGCGGGCACGTTCAAACCTACTTACCATCGGAGACAGGGCGCGCGGAATATTTGACCGACGGAGAAACAGCGCGAAAAATCACACACACGAAACACAAACACAGCGCCTCGCCGAGACAAACAACACTTGTAAACAGTATTCTTTTATATCAGAAACGAAATAAATAGTATTTTATTACCAAATACCACCAAAACAAAAGAGTCTCAACTAATTTCATCACTGATCGAGTCCCGAACACATAAATTTAATTGTAACAAATTCCGAACCGCTACAATATATATATATATATATATATATATATTGTGACGTGACTCCACAAGGATATAGTCGAGAAAGAGCCCGCGTGACCACGCAGGGGCTCAATCTCCGCCGCGCCCTTCACATTATCAATAGCGACGCCGGTGCGGGCGCACCGATCCGCTACCAACGCCATCACTCGGCCGCGCGGGACTTCGGGCTTGCCACCGGCGGCCTCCTACCGCCATCTCCCGAGTCGTCGGAGCACGACACCCCCGGAGGAAACCGTCTCGCGCTTGGCCGGGCCGGCCGAGCCCAATTATCGATCGGGGAGCTCGACGACTCGGACAGCAATCATCGGCGATGGTCGGAAGGGCGAGCCACAGATCGATCGCGAAAATCGATAGGAGGTCCGTCGTCTACAACCCACGTGGATCGAGGCGAAGGAGCCGGCCGGCGTGGCCAGCCATTGTGTTCCCGAGCGTGGTCAGCGACAGACGAAAACATTCAGAGTCCGAGCGATCTAGAGAGCGAAAGAGAGATAGATTGATTGATTGATTGATTGATTGATCATTTATTAACTATGCCTTGGCTACGCCTTGAGGCAAATGGTGATACAATTCAAGTTAAATACTATAATAATACAATGTCGTACGTTAAACATTGTTCTTATAACTAGATTCAGAGTATATGGTTGACAATCATTGTAACGAAGGCTATTAACATAGGTAGTTGTAGTAACATAATGGCAGAACGAGAGAAGAAGAAAAAAAAAATAAAAAAAATAAAATAAAATAAAAATAAAAATAAAAAAAAATAAAAAAAATAAAAAAATAAAATAAAACAACTGAATAATAAGTCACAAATCGAGACTGGAAAGATGACTGAAGAGACGGTGCTTAAATATGTTCAGGGAGGATGAAGTAACAACCTCTGTGGGGAGTGAGTGCCAGAAATAGATCGCAGATAAAAGAAATGAGTTCCTAAAGGTCGAGGTCCGATGTGGGGGAATATGGAAAACATTGAGAGTATGCTGGCGTTGAGGACGAGTTGGCGGTCTAGCCGGTAAGAACAATTCCGATATATACTGAGGAGCGTTTCCACGAAGAATATTATAGGTCGTAATGCCGAGGAAGTAGTGGCGTCTTGATTTGACCGTTAGCCATCCGAGTTGTCTACGATAGGGAGTGATATGTTCATCTCTACGTAAATTGAAAATGAACCTTATTGCGCAATTGATGAGCTGTTGTAGTTTTAAGTTTAGTTCACTTGTTAGGTCGTTGTACACAAGGCAACAGTAGTCCAGGTGAGGGAAGAGAAGAGAAACAACAAGCATGACTCTTAGCTCACGTGAAAGCGCATTCCTATGATATTTCAATTTATATAGAGAGAAATTAACATTGCGAGATATAGTCGCAACATGGCGACGCCACGCAAGGTTGGAGGCCATGAGTACTCCCAGGTTTCGCACTTCGTTCACATAGGGAAGAGCGATTCCATTGACCATAATAGGGACTAAATCTTCAACGCTAATTCTTCTAATGTAGTTACGGCTCCCTTGAATTAGTACCTTTGATTTGCTGAGATTTAGCTTCAAACCATTAGTAACTGCGTACTAAGCAATGACATTCACGTCATGAGTGATCCGAGCAATGCCAGCATCAAGTTCAGAAGGAGAACAACTCAGGTAGATCTGAGTGTCATCTGCAAAGATCATGTGCTGGGAGTAAGTAAGGTCGGCACCGATGTCATTTATAAAAAGAGAGAACAGCAAAGGGCCAAGAACGGATCCTTGCGGTACTCCAGTGGTAGTACTGAGCCAACTTGATACATTATGTTTATTATCTATCACTGCTTGTGTTCGGCCTGTTAAATAGGAGAAAATCCATTCCAGAACTCTATGAGAAAACCCAATTCTACGTAGTTTTAATAAGAGCTTATAATGAGACACTGTGTAAAAGGCTTTGCTAAAGTCAAAAAGGACAAGAATGGTTAGGCGCCTCTCATCTACATTACGGGCTACATCTTGCCGCACTCTCAACAAAGCTGATTGAGTACTGAAACAACACCTATAGCCAGACTGTCTTGTATCGAAAATGTTATTATCGTTAATGAATTTAGTGATTTGCCTATGAACAATTCTTTCGAGAATCTTTGAGATCTCACATAGGTTGGCTATCGGTCGAGTGTCAGACGGGGACTGGGGAACATTCGCCTTGAGAAGCGGACGAATATACGAACGCTTCCACACCTCCGGAAAATGAGATAATGTAAGAGAATAGTTGAAAAGAGCAGTCAAAGTTGATGCGATCGTAGGAAGAGCTTTTTGAATGGCAAATAGGGAGAGACCGTCTGGTCCCGCCGCGTAGGAAACGCGCTTCATATTCATGATGGTGGATGTTATGGTTTCAACGTTTACAGGTGAGAACTTAAATCGCGGCTGTTCACCAGGAAGATCGATAATGGCATTTCTGAATTCTTCATTTACACAGGCCCTATCAACATTCGAAATGCTTGCGTAAAAATTATTGAGTTCATAGATCGAAAAAAAATTAAACGCTGAAGACTGACTCGGTTTTACTAATCCAAAGGACGCAAGCTCCTTCCACAGTAAGGCGACATTGGTAATGCCCGTGAGTTTCCGCAGAATATAATCGTTTTTCGCGTGACTCATATCAACTTTGAGTTGATCCCTATACTGCCTGTATATCGCTAGTCCCAGAAGGCTGCCCGACCTCTTAGCCTGCTTGTAAAGAGCATTGCATTTCGCTACGCGACCCTTTAGACTCTCAGTAAGCCACTGCGCCTGTGGTTTGCGAACACAAAATGATTGCAAGGGTGCGTGAATCTCGAGAGCAGATAGCATAACGTTGGATAAGGAATTAGTTAATTCATCGAGATGATCATGTGAGTGACAGTGATTGATGTTGAGGGAATGATGGATTTCCGAGTTCCTAGTCAGAGTTTGAAGAAATGCATCCTGATCAAAATATTTGTAATTGCGCCGAGAAATACAGCGTTCTGTAGTCGTATTTGAGTTGAACTTATAATCCAGCTCGAGCAAGTCGTGACCTGCGATGAATGGAGCATCCGACTTATTAAACGACGATATTTTAGTTGGACTATCGGTGATAAAAACATCGAGCCACGAATCAGTAGTAGCTGTATGGAACGTCGCCTTTGATTCAATTAAGTGTAATGCCTGCGCGTAAATAAGCTCACGTAGATATGTCGCTTCGTAATTCGCGGTAACGAGATTACAATTAAGGTCCCCACTTAAGACAATGTTATTGTACGCAAAAGAAAACCGCATAAAAGTGATAATAAAATCATTGAACATCAATCCCTTTGGTCTTCTATATATCGACACATATAGCAGAGATTGGCCGCTCGAGCAGCTGATTTCAAGAATGATGTACTCAGGAGCATTTGAGAATGACTCGGCGAGGAAGCTAATAGTTTTACTTTGAGCGACTGATGCACATAGCATGCTACACCCCCTCCACGTTTCTCTTCTCTGTCATTACGAATAAGCAAGTAATCGTTCAAATGAACAAGAGAATCAGGAATGCCAGAGTGAAGCCATGATTCTGAGACTGATATAATATGATAAAAATGTGAGTCCAAGTGAGCAGCAATTGAGTCCATGTGGCCAAGTAGTGAATTGGCATTGAATTGCGCAATTTTGAGACACGCGTGCGATGATTGTTGATTGATGGGGACATCAGTTCCACTTTCTTCTTCCGGTTCGGTCATCGGTAGTCAAACCAATTTGGAGAGATCGAACTCGTTGTTGATGTGGATGATAGGTAGTTTCTCAGCCTTGCGGACACGGATCGCACCCGATTTTATCCATACGAATTTGTAACCAGTCTCTGCCGCCTTAGCTCTGGTGCGTCGAAGAAGGTTGTAGACTTCAGACGGTAGAAATTCGTTGACATAGATTTTTCCCGATAAATTAGTCGAGAACACATCTTTGACAAATAGATCTTTTTTTTCACGTTTTTTGGCGACGATGTGGTCCCGTACCATGGTGGATTTCAGAGTTACAATCAACGATTTGGTAACAGGAGTCGTAGCATTTGGTTGACGTCGATTAGCGGTAACATTCACTTCCCTTCTCGGCATGGAACGTATGTCAAGTACGTCACCAAGTAGTTGGGTGATTCCCAGAGAAGCGAAGACCTTCTGAACCATGATCAATGGGGAGTCATCAACGGCGATCGGCAACCCTGTGAGCGTGAGCTCGGTGGTAGAGTGAGCAGAGTTGACCATCAAAACACGTTTAGATAAGTCTTCTATTTTATCCTTAAGCAATCGATTTTCATTAATAACCTCCTCGACATTACACTTCGTGATCTCTGAGTTTACTTCAAGCGAAGAAACCCGACTGGCGAGAGCTTCATGATTGATGGCAAGATCAGCAACATCGGCCCGCAGCTCAGCGACGTCACTACGCAGCTCAGTGATGTTGCTTTGGACGCTAGCAAACGAGTCATGCACCTGTTTAAAGTGATTGTCTGAGGCTGTACTTGACTGTCGCATAAGACGCATAATCTCTTTCAGGGAGGCTGCTTCTGGAGAACCATTTTGCGGTGGAAGTATCTCCGTAAAATTCACGGCAGGTGTAGTTTGTTGGGAAAAATTGGCATGCGCAACATTGGTAGGTGGGGGCGTGCGTTGAGCCACGGACAAGCGTTGCATGGCACAACTATCACAGCGAAAATCGCTCTTACTGTTCGAGGTTGTAAAATCGTACCCAAATTTCGCTGTCACACAGGCTGTGTGAAATGACATGGCACTGGATCGAAGGCAAAATAAAAGTCGTCAGATAAACAGTAATACTGTGTCGCTATCAGCACGCATCATGTACATACACAAACAGACAAATCAGCTGGCGGTTACCGCACCCAAGAGTTCAAAATAGCGGTTGATTAAAGGTAATAACTGAGAGTAGCGCTCACACAAGCAGTAAACACAGCCTGGCAATTTAAAGTCGACGGTCCGAATTCAAAACACAGCTGTAGGTCAGAACGTATAGTCGAGATGGCCTATATTTCCAGCAGTAGTTGATGTCGAAAATTCTCAAGGATGACTACACAAAGCGCGGGAAAGTTCATCGGCCAGCCTTAGACTATATATCGGATGAACACACTATACTCGGAGTTTCACACAGCACCAAAGTCAATATAAACCATGTCCAATGCCACACATATTAATCTCACACTTAGAAAATACGCGGGAAAAACGTCGCGGTGGCGAGCGCGACAGAGGCGTCTATACGAGGAACAACCGAGCGTACCAATTAAAGAACACCAATAACGGGTCGTGCAATTGACAATCACTGAAGCTTTTTTGGCCACTGATAAAAAAGATTATCACGATCACAATGAGCCATCGTGACACAATATACGGTCCATTTATCCACCAAAAACATAGATTGTAACACAGAGCGCCGTGACACACGTCAACTATCCTCGACCGTCGAGAGTCGAGAGCGAGATAGAGAAAGAGAGAGAGAGACAGCGACGTCCGATTCTCTTCCCTGGTGTAACAAGTCTCTTCTCCTTTGCTTTTTTGCGAGAGCGTGTCCCTTCCCCCTCCCGTGATTTTTCCCTCGCCGTCCCCTTCCGTGCGCGTCGCCGAATAAAAAGAATAATTGTAACGTAGGAATAGTAAAATCGCGCCAAATACCGTGTTGTTAACTAAGAATAGAGAAATGCCGGCTAAAGTTTTGTGAAGAAAAGAAATTGCGTGAAATAGGAAAATCGAGTGCAAAAATCGTGTAGGAAGGTGCGTGGCGGATCCCCCGCCGTCCCCCGTGAAAATTCCCCTCGCGCGCGCGTAGCCGCGGTCGCGCCTCGATTAGTCGTGATTTATTATAATAATTTTGTGGAATATCCCGGAAAATAAAATAGTCGTGGTGATAACCAGCTCTCGAATCGGAGAACCCAGTCCGCACCCTGATACCCATGAGACGTCCCCCCCCCGCGCAATTGTATCGGGTCTCTCGCTCGCCGGGCAACCGAGCGATTTGTTTTGATTTTTTTTCCTTCGTTGTCGCGTGAGACGCGACTGCCCAAGCAAGGCTGGCGCCCAACCACACTAAGAAATAATACATACGGAATCGAATAAAATATTTAGAACGGGTCGAGAAATTAGGTCGGGACTTCGCGTGTCCAGTAACCCGTAACATTCGCGTCAATTATTATCATTATTATTATTATCATTTTCATTATATCGAGTCTTTTTATTTTTCTCATTGTTGTAATTCATTACTTTAAATTCCTTTTCTTTATATCGAGTCATGTTTTCTTTTTATTGTGAATTAAATAACATTTGAAATTTTAGCATTGAATAAACCTTCAATTATTTCCCCTTCCCCCTTCCGCCGCTTACGTTAACACGCGATACCCATCATAATATATATATATATATATATATATATATATATATATATATATATATAGGGTGGATCAATAACTATTAGTACCGTGGATATATTCGAAACTATAAGGCTCACAGAACCATTTGCTGAAATGAAATTGTACAGTACGGAAGGGGCCATCCGATAGCGATGCTAGTTTTTTTGAAGGTACTTCGGACATTTGAAGGTCAACCCCATTATTTTTTAATAGATCGGTATGTTTTTTTCTGTATCGTGAGAGAAGAGCTTAAAACAAGTTCAACGACCTATAAGATAAGGTCATTGAAGGTCATAGAAAGTACAGGAAGGCGATAATTACACCTTTACTTACACAACAAACCATGTGGTATCAACAAGACGGAGTCCAGCACATTATTCATTGATGAATAATCGAAACGAAAGCAACTCGACGAAAAATTTCGAAATCGTTGGATTGGACGCGGTCGCCCAATATCGTAGCCAGCTCGTTCCCCAGACCTAACACCTTTAGACTTCTTTCTATGGGGAACATTGAAAGATAAAGTGGACAAAGAAGTACCAACTACACTTGACGACATGCAACAAAGAATTATTACAGCCTGTGCATCAATAAGTTCTGACGCTGTAAAACTTGCAAGTCAATCAATCAAAAAAAAAGAATCCAATGTTGCATTAATGCTGATGGTCGTCATTTCAAACACTTACTATAAACGTTGTAATTTTTTTTACTACCGAAACTGTAAGTATTATCGCCTTTATGTACTTTCTATGACCTTCAATGACCTTATCTTATAGGTCATTGAAGTCGTTTTAAGCTCCTCTTTTATGATACAGAAAAAAAACATACCGATGCATATAAAAAAATAGAGTTGACCTTCAAATTTCCGAAATACCTCCACCTGCAAAAAAACTATTATCGCTATCGGATGGCCCCTTTCGTACTGTGCAATTTCATTTCAGCAAACATTTCTGTGAACCTTATAGTTTCGAAGATATCGAAGATGCTAATAGTTATTGATCCACCCTGTATACAGGGTAAGGGACTAACTGTTGCCACCTTGAATATCTTTGTAATTCCCGACGTCACAAAAAAATGTTTGAAACAAAAGTTGTGCTGTACGACAGGGGTCATCAAATGCGACCAGTTTTTTTTATTTCCGTGGAGGTGCTGTCGCATAGTAAAGGTCACCTCCACTTTTTTAAATGGGACGGTACATTTTTTTTCAACTGTCTTGTAGAGCATCGAAAACTGCATAAAAAACATTTAGGGGTCAAAGTCGTTCCAGGTCATTTTAGATCAAAAAGTGATATGAACTTTATTTTTATGCGAAATTACCTTTATTTACAGTAGATTTTCAAAGTGATTGCCTCTGAAATCAATGCAGTATTGCAATCTCCTCATCACGAATTTCTTATCACTTCGGCTTTTATCGCCGAAGTCTTGCCATTGTCTTGTATGTAAACAACGGCACCAACATTTACGAATCATGGTAATATGAACTTGCATAACATGCATTCGTGGTCCACTGAAAATCCACATTGGCTGTGGCAAGTTGCACACCAAAGACCGTGGTCAGTTAATGTATGGTGTGGGATTAATGGTAATAGAATCATAGGTCCTTATTTCATCGAAGGGGATCTCAATGGTAGGAAGTATACCACATTTCTTCGAGAAACATTAGGTCCGTTATTGGAAGAAATACCTTTAGAAACAAGAAACAGAATGTGGTTTCAACACGATGGGTGCCCGGCACATTTTTCGCTGATAGCTAGAAATGCATTGCCAAAGAGATTTCTAAATCGGTGGATTGGACGCGGAGAAGCTGTATCGTGGCCGGCTCGCTCGCCAGACTTGACGCCTCTGGACGTTTTCTTGGGGGATACTTGAAAGATCTTGTTTATAAAGAACGTCCAACTACGCCGGATGATATGCGTGAGAGAATTCTTCGAGCCTGTGAGTCGATAAGTGCCGAAGTGATAAGAAATTCTACACAATCCGTGATGAGGAGATTGCAATACTGCATTAATTCCAATGGCAATCACTTTGAACATTACTGTGAATAGAGGTAATTTGTCATAAAAATAAAGTTCATGTCACTTTTTGATCTTAAATGACCTTGAACGACTTTGACCCCTAAATGTTTTTTATGCTGTTTTCGATGCTCTACAAGATAGTTGAAAAAAATGTACCGTCCCCTTTAAAAAAGTGGAGGTGACCTTTACTGTGCGACAGCGCCTCCACTGAGATAAAAAAAAATGGTCGCATTTGATGACCCCTTTCGTACGGTGCAACTTTTGTTTCAAACATTTTTTGTGACGTCGATAATTGCAGATATATTCAAGGTGGCAACAGTTAGTGCCTCACCCTGTATATTGCAAGCAGGGTGTAGTACGAGTCGTACCGTTCGAGAAAGCGGTGGCGTTGCTGTGCCTGTTGCGGTAGAGTGTGTTAATCAATTCACAAAAAGGCGTATGTACTATGTTTACGATATGAGCCGACGACTTTATTTCATTCAATGAACGACGATAGCGAATAATAGCCCGAACAAAAGCGATAGGAAAAAAATTACCTTACATTGGTAAACTGTCATTAGATTTTCATTCTGTCATTAGATGTTCATAGAGACAACGTTAAAAGTCGTCTGCTAAGAGGCCATCTTACTGTATAAAGAGTCGCAGCGTGTTGTCAGTTCATCAGTGGCGTCGAGATTGGTGGCAGCGTACAGTGGCGTCGACTTTTTTTTATTACTTGGCGTTAAGACGCTGCCGCATCTCTTGATAATACTATATACAAGGTGCGCAACTAAGTTAGCGGGTTTCGCACATGGATGGCGCTAGCGACACATGTAGTCGGCATATAGGACTGAAATTAGATGTCTTTATAACTTGGACATCTGTTAAGAATACCCAGTCGCAATATAAACAAATATCGCAACACAACCACCTTTTTTCTAACCTCTAAAAAGTTAAAGTTTGTGCCAAATAAACAGCATTTGCGGGAAGCGGGAAGCCACTGCCGAAATCTTGCTTTTGCGGCAGAACAGAAAGAGTTTCCTGCATCGAATTGTAACTGGCGATGAAAAATGAATATATTTCGAGAATCCCAAACGCAGAAAGTCATGGCTTTCACTTGGCGACGCGTCAACATCGACGGCACGGCCAAAGCGCTTCGGAGAAAAGACAATGCTATGCGTGTGGTAGGACCAGAAAGGAATTGGGTACTATAAGCTGCTGAAACCGGGCGAAACTGTCAATGGGCATCGCTACCAAAAACAACTAATCAATTTGAACCAGGCATTGCTCGAAAAACGGCCAGAATGAGACACGAGACACGAACGTGTGATATTGCAGCACAACAACGCTCCGTGCAATCGCAGTTCCTCCGTCCGGGACACCATAACAACACTGAAATGGGATCTGCTACCGCACCCGCGGTATTGACCAAATCCGGCCTCCTCAAACTATCTCTTGTTCCGGTCGATGGCGCATGGCTTGGGTGGGCTATACTTGGCCAATTACGATGCAGTACAAAATTGGTTGGACGAATGGTTCCAGTTCAAAGACGCGTCTTTTTATCGTCTCGGTATTTATGTATTGCCAGAGAGATGGCAAAAATGTGTAAATAGAGAGGGAAAATAGTTCGAATGAACTGTTTTTTGGATTTGTCTTGAAATTGTCGATTTTTTATTTGTTAAAAAACCCGGAAACTTAGTTGCGCACCTAGTATATATATATATATATATACAGGGTGTCCCATTTTAATCTTACACCTGAATTTTCTCGAAAAATATTGCTCGGATGAACTATTGTGTGGAACAAAACTTCTAGGGATTGAAGGGGGACGTTTGAAAAAAATTTATTTGAGGAGCCAAAATTCAAAATGGCGGCGTTACAAAGGCTGACATGTGTTTTTCAAACGGAAACATAACTTTTTTTTATTGCCAAAAAACTTGTCAACTGAAACCTAAAAACTCTTGTTGAAAAAATTTTTTGATAAAGTTCATAGTTTTCAAGTGAGACCATCATTTTCAATTATTTCAGATGTATCCAGGATTTGTGTGTGTGGGGGGGGGGGCGCGTGCATGTATGTGTGTGGATGTGTGTGTGTGTGTGTGTGTGTGTGTGTGTGTGTGTGTGTGTGTGTGTGTGTGTGTGTGTGTGTGTGTGTGTGTGTGTGTGTGTGTGTGTGCGTGTGTGTGTGTGTGTGCATGTGCGTGCGTGTGGAACACTCACACGGATTAGGTCTCTGCGATTCGTAACTACCGTAGTATTTTTTTACTCTAAACCCTCCTTGTAAGTGTATTGTGATCCCTTTCTAGAGATGTTCAAATATCCCTCCATTCATGTTTAAACATGCCCGAACTCTTCTCGCGATTACGTTTTTTAATATCAAGATCTGAAAGGTAAGCGAAATTGAGGAAAACATGATTGGTACCACTGACATAGTCTGACTTTGCGGAGTTCTCTTACGCACTTTTGTACTTTTGAGACATTACGTAGAAGGAAAATCAACATTTTTTTTAAATTCAACCGTTCACACAAAACGGCCCTTCTCAGGGCCAGGAATGCTAGACAGACAACCTCCACGTGGTGTATTCTGGGTAACGCGAATGGTCTGCAACAGACTCAGCCATGCAACCTCCTACGCTTTGGCTAACGCAAATGCCGGTAGTAGGGACAATTAGACTAAATGTCTCACAGCAAGCCGCTCAATGTTGTATTTTCGAATGTATGACCACTTGAACAAAAAAAGAATCAAATTTTCTTGTTGAAAATTTTTGTTTTTTTGTTTTCAAATTTGGACGATATTTCATGAGAAAATTTTGGAGGAAAATCAATGAAAAATAGTTTTTTTCCATTTTAATAGCGCTTGTGCCATTTTCAGGCCCAAAAACGTGTTTCTTTAAATCCTTGACGAACTTTGATCACGATGGGTAGAAAAACACACACACACGCACACACACACACACACACACACACACACACACACACACCCACACACACACAAATCCTGGATACATCTGAAATAATTGAAAATGATGTTCTCACTTGAAAACTATGAACTTTATCAAAAAATTTTTTCAACAAAAGTTTTTAGTTTTCAGCTGACAAATTTTTTGGCAATAAAAAAAGTTATGTTTCCGTTTGAAAAAAAAACATGTCAGCCTTTGTAACGCCGCCATTTTGAATTTTGGGTCCTCAAATAATTTTTTTTCAAACGTCCGGTCTCCCTTCAATCCCTAGAAGTTTTGTTCCACACAATAGTTCGTCCGAGCAATAATTTTCGAGAAAATTCAGGTGTAAGATTAAAATGGGACACCCTGTATATATATATACAGGGTGAATTTTATAAGGTGGCCCGTGTTTTTTAAGGACCTTGCGCGGTGATTATGCGACTGAAAAAAATATCATTTTTACCCATGTAGGGTGATTAGAACTGGCCAATGATTGGCCGAAGCTCGCCGCCGAGTTTGCCAACATTGGCACCCGAACTTGGCCCGATCATCGACCGAGCCTTGGATGATAACCCTGGCCCAACGTCGGCTATCAATGTTGGCCCTAGAATGACTTACGAGATTCGGCCAAGCCTCGCGCTTGAGTTCGTTCGAGAATCGGCCAACATTGGCACCTGAACTTGGCCTAACCATCGACCGAGCCTTGGATAATAAGTGCGGCCCAACGTCGGCAATCAATATTGGCCGCGAATGGCTACTAAGAATTGGCCGAGCATCGCACATGAGCTCGTTCGAGAATCGATTTATACGAAATAAAACCTACAGAGTAAATCAGGGATATTATTAATTATTCGTTTATTCATGTAGAAAACAATTATTTTTTATAAAGGTATTTTTTATATAATTTTTTGATATTAAAGGTATATTATAGTAATAACTATTTTTTTTCAAATAGAGAACAAAGTTACGTTATTCTATATCTAATAGGAACGGTATTTAAATGATATGCAATGCGATACATAAAATATCTGGATTTATAGAACGAGAGATAATAGAACGATAGATGGAAAACTTATTCGACTCAGCTTAGGGTTTATTGATTATCGTTTTCGCGCAGCTTCCGTCCACCCTCCCGGTCTCCGAAGTGAGTCAGCCAGATACCAATTTTGGATTTCAAAGCATTGGTCTGGTCGCATTGCCCAAACTTGGCTAATATTGCCGCTGAAAAATAAACATCATCAATGACATTTGTACATAAAAAGAATGAAATGAGATAAAATAAGAATGGAATAAAAACTTTGAATGCACCTTCAAAACCCGTGAACGTTTCCGTCACACTGAAGTTTAGTTTTCCGACGCCTTTGACTTTCTTCCCCTGTCCTGAACATTTGCCTTGCACCTCTTTTGAAAAGACTTTTGGCAGCACGTGATCAATACATTTCTGTACTGTCGGATGCTCGAAGCACAGGAACCGGAACAGAGCAATCTGAAAAGGAATATGAATATTAGTGTCGAGTTTGATGTAATATCAGTATAAACTCTGAATGAACAAAGTGAAACACTTACCAAAGCTTCTTTTTTCTCGGGTTCTTCTTTGAGAGTTTCATTAAACTCTATGAAAGTATCCAAAGTTTTCATTGGCAACGGCGTTTTTAGAGCTTCATATAAGTCCGTAACCCTTTCCTTATTTGAGACCTGAGAAATGTTCGTCGCGACGATGGCTAGCTTCAGCTCTTGGATTTTATGTCCAAGGTTGTAAAGAACACTTTGTTTCGACGACAAAATACTGCGATTGAGTGAGACTTCCAATTCTCGAAACTTTCCGATGAAGAGTTGCGTTAATGTATCTGGAAAAAATGGTTCATTACATAAAGCTTGATATTTATTGTTTTTATAATTGTGAATAAAATAGATATTTGATCATTTACCGATGAGCTCGGATTGGGTTGGGTACTTGTCAGTGCCGACTACCACGTCCGTGTTTAGGTCCTTGTCTGCGGCGTCCATATCCTGATCCATTGTTACGGTGCTTTCATCGGAGTGTGAGTTCTCACTCGCTTTATCGCAGTGGCCCCGCCACTGTTCTTTTTTTTGCTTTTTTGATCGTGGATTTGCAACGACATCGCCTTTTTTAGCGCTTGATTTTGTCTTGTTTGATTTCACGCTCATGGGGATCTCTGTTTGAAGAAATTCAGCCACACTTGATTCCGACATGTCTGGGAAATCATAGTATAACTGACTTCCACAGTCGCTACTCGCACAATCGCGAGTTTTATACGCCCTTTACAGACGTCTACTGCCTTGAGCAAAATCAGCTGGTAAAAAAATCGGATATACACTTCGCACAAAAATTAAAGGAGCAAGAAAGAAATCCAAATTTTTGGGGGATTTTCAACAGGCTGTAACTTATACAAAAATGGTCGTACAGCAAAAAAAAAAAAAAGCAAATTGTAGCTCTAAGTGTCTAGTTTTCGGATCTGAGTTTGAAATTTTTTTTTTGAAAATATTTTTCGAGTAATCATAAGAAAACCACCGAAAAAAAAATTTTCAAAATTTTTTTGGTTTCTTTTTTAAATCTACGGACGTGGAAATTTTTTTTCGACTTAACCTCTATATGGAGCGGATAGCTTGTTTATTCAGCTTTAATTTGGTTTTTTAAAAATCTCGATACGAGCATTTCTCGCTGAGATATCGGTATTTGAATGGAAAAAGATCATTTTGTCTTTGATTACCAATATCTCAGCAACCAATGATCGCACAGAAATTTCGAGGTTGGTTTCAAAAACTTGAATAAATTCTCTACAGGGATTGGCAATTGAATTTAAAAAAAAAATTTTTTTTTCAATTATTACATGCATTTGAAAAAGCAACTAAAAAAGGGCTTTTTGTGGTTTTTTGGAAAATCAAGCGCCCAATCAAAAGTATTGCGGAAATCACTAATGTTAAGTGTGCCCTTTACTGTTCAATATACCCACAAAAACCCTACGAAGTTTCAATTTAATCCAGCCAACCGTTTTTTTTTCCCACTTGATCGAATTTTTTAAAAAATTAAAGGAGAAAGAATTTCGCTCTGAAAATGTCATAATTTTTATCAAAAATGAAAAAAAAAATTTTTTTTCATTTCTCTCTCAATTCTGTATTAGTGACTTGGAAAATTTAAGAAAAAAAAAAAATCGAAAATTTTTGAAAAAAAATTCCAAAATTTTTGAAATTTTTTTTTTATTTTTTTCAATTGGCTAAAAACTTCAGAAAATAAAAAAAAAAAAATTACCGCCGGCATTAGCGTTACCCAAAGCGTACCACGTGGACGTTGCACGGCGGATTTACGCTTCTTTTGTGCTTGCGCACGTGTATGTGTGTGGTTTTATCAGAGATTGAGACCCTGTGGTTCGTCACTTCCACAGTATTTTGTGACTCCAAACTCACTCTCTGAAGATTGTGTGTGTGTGTGTGTGTGTGTGTGTGTGTGTGTGTGTGTGTGTGTGTGTGTGTGTGTGTGTGTGTGTGTGTGTGTGTGTGTGTGTGTGTGTGGGTGCGTGCGTGCGTGCGTGCGTGCGTGCGTGCGTGCGTGCGTGCGTGCGTGCGTGCGTGCGTGCGTGCGTGCGTGCGTGCGTGCGTGCGTGCGTGCGTGCGTGCGTGCGTGCGTGCGTGCGTGCGTGCGTGCGTGCGTGCGTGCGTGCGTGCGTGCGTGCGTGCGTGCGTGCGTGCGTGCGTGCGTGCGTGCGTGCGTGCGTGCGTGCGTGCGTGCGTGCGTGCGTGTGTGTGCTTGAAATTGAAATTGAAAATTGATTTGAATTGAATTGAATTGAAATTGAATTGAATTGAAAAAAAATTTAAAGAAAAAAAAAATTTCAAAAATTTTGGAATTTTTTTCTCAAAAATTTTCGATTTTTTTTTTTTTCTTAAATTTTCCAAGTCACTAATACAGAATTGAGAGAAAAATGGAAAAAATTTTTTTTTCATTTTTGATAAAAATTATGACATTTTCAGAGCGAAATTCTTGCTCCTTTAATTTTTTCAAAAATTCAATCAAGTGGGAAAAAAAAACGGTTGGCTGGATTAATTTGAAACTTCGTTGGGTTTTTGTGGGTATATTGAACAGTAAAAGGCACACTTAACATTAGTGGTTTCCGCAATATTTGCGATTGGGCGCTTGATTTTCCAAAAAACCACAAAAAGCCCTTTTTTGGTCGCTCTTTCAAATTCATGTAATGATTGAAAAAAAAATTTTTTTTCAAAATTCAATTGCCAATCCTTGTAGAGAATTTATTCAAGTTTTTGAAACCAACCTCAAAATTTCTGTGCGATCATTGGTTGCTGAGATATTGGTAATCAAAGACAAAATGATCTTTTTCCATTCAAACACCGATATCTCAGCGAGAAATGCTCGTATCGAGATTTTTGAAAAACCAATTTAAAGCTGAATAAACAAGCTATCCGGTCCATATAGAGGTTAAGTCGAAAAAAAAATTTCCACGTCCGTAGATTAAAAAAAAAACCAAAAAAATTTCGAAATTTTTTTTTTCGGTGTTTTTCTTATGATTACTCGAAAAATATTTTCAAAAAAAAATTTTCGAACTCAGATCCGAAAACTAGACACTTAGAGCTACAATTTGCTTTTTTTTTTTTTGCTGTACGACCATTTTTGTATAAGTTACAGCCTGTTGAAAATCCCACAGAAATTTGGATTTTTTTCTTGCTCCTTTAATTTTTGTGCGAAGTGTATATGAGAGAGAGAGAGAATCTCTATATATATATATACACTAGGCAAAAGAATTAAAGGATTTTGGAAAAGTCCGCCAATTTTAGGGTCATTTTCAAATAGCTGTAACTCCTCGAAAAATGGTCATACAGCAAAATAAAAAAAAAGCATATTGCAGGTGTGAATCTCTTGTTTTGAGATCTTGAGCTTAAAAATTGTTCGCACCAGCCAATTTTTACTAGCCATCAAAACACCAAAGTGAAAAAAAATTTCAAAATTTTTGCCCATCTTTCAGTCTGCACGGACTTTAATACATTTTTTTGAATTATCACATTAAAAAGACCGTCTAGCTGGATTCTTCCCCTTTAATTTGAGCGGTGGGAGAGCTCTGGACTATTTTTTCTCGCTGAGTTATCGATATTCAAAGCAAAAATGACAGTTTTGACTTTGATGACTGATTACTCGGAGACTGATGGTCGCACAGAACAAAACAGCAAAAAACCAAAGGTTTTTGGAAACTTTGGAGTATTCTGTATAAAATGCTTTTATAGGTAGGTAGGTACTAGGTTCAATTCGCATATAGGGCAAATATTATCTTCGAAAAAAATCATCTCTAAAGGCCGGGGAATGACGAATTACGATGAAAAATCCTTGTGGTAAAGCTCTCAATTGAGGAATTCATTTTATTTTTGATTTATGAAATATTTTATGCATATAATACACTTAGCTTTACAGTGTACATTGTAAGCAAATAAATATTAATTTGAATCTCATCTTTATTAACATATATAAATATCTTTGAAACAAATATCATCGTAGTAGGCTATGAGACAAGGAAAAACCTATTGTATTTAAATAGATCCTATATAAATATTTTTTTTGTTTAGCAGTGTACAGTAGGCCGAAAGGGGGGGCAGTAGGTTCTGCGGGAGAGCGATATACATATGTCGATGATAGGAGAACAGGGCTGTCGTTGCTTTTCGTCATTCATTTGAGTAAGAATCTGTTGAATAAGAAAAGGCGAACGAAGAGGAATCTTTCGAGAGATCTCGAGAAGAGTTGACGTGCCCCGTCAATAAAAATATTTGGATACTTATATCTTTCAAGTTCAACTGAATAAAAATGTTCCGTTAATGGCTCAACATGCGCTCTACACGTAAAACGCAAAGTTCGCGAGTTATTTCTGCTCCTTCTCCGACATCAGAAGTGGGATTACCGAGAGATATGGAGCCATCAACCTCTCAAAATCGAAATCTTCGACAGAATGAAAATTGATCCGAAGACCGATGGAGAGTTTTGATTGAAAATCAAAACAAGAACATGATGGAGGTAATACAATCGATCCGCGGTCCTCCAGCTAATTCGCCCGAAATTATTTTCCCTGAATTTAACCCTGACAAAGGTGACGTAAATGCTCGTGCTTGGCATTCGACAGCCGGCTTGTGCATGCAAGAAGAGGAGCTTCGAGGAAGCAAATTAATCATTGCTTTGAGAAAAGCAATGAGAGGATCCGCTGCGTCGTGGTTTCCTCAGATTAGTTTTGCTGGAATGACCTGGCGAGAATTTAAAAATATTTTTCTCTCTCGTTTTGAAATTGTTGAGACTCCTGCGGCAACATTCATTTCCTTGAATTCAGGTCAGCCAAATGAAGAGGAAAATTTCGCCGCATATTCAACCCGAATTTTAAACACACTCATGCCACAACTCGAACCGATGAGCAAAGAAGAAATTGCTGTTTCTATCGTGCTGGCTCATGTGGCTCAATTAGACCCACGTTTGAAACGATTAGCCCTCACGTCAGAAATAAATTCTCGAAGCAAATTACAACAAGAACTAATGGCTGCGGAATACCGAAAAAGGGTTTTTCCCTTTTCTCAAGCAAAAGAGAGCTCATTGTTCGACCCAGAACGATCAAGATCTTCTCTGAAATGTTTCAACTGCGGAAAAATTGGACATAGAATTTCTGAATGTCGAAGTCGTTCAACGAACTTCATTTCGAACAACTCGGAGAATGCTTCCAAGAAAATACCCTTCTCTGCAAAGAAATCGTCTCTGACATGCTTCAAATGCGGAGAAGCCGGCCATATTTCTACTAATTGCAAAAAGCTTTCTGGTTCTGACAAACATACCCCTGCTCAAGGTCAAATGGAGCGTCGCGTTGATTTATGCTCAATTCAACCAGTTATCGGCGAACTACTACATTCCGGTGAGAAGTTTTCATTTTGCTTTGATTCCGGTGCTGAATGCTCTCTGATTAAAGAGAGTATTGCACAAAAATTTACAGGAAAACGTGAGCACGCTTTGGTCACTCTTACCGGAATAGGTCCGTCTTGTATTCAGAGTATCACTCAAATTTTGTCGCAAGTGACTATAAATGATCATTGCTTGGAAGTTTTATTTCATGAGATTCATGATAACTTTCTTAGCAATGAAATTCTTATTGGACGAGAAATATTAGGTCTTGGCTACTCAGTGGAAATGACGGTTGACAATTTAATTTTGAAAAGAATACCGAGGATCCATATTTGCGAAGTAGATTCCAGTTTACCAAACTTCAGCGAAATAAAAACAGCGAAAGCGACAAACATCTTTCAATAGATGTTTTGAATAAATTTTCTTCAACTTTTGTCAAAGGAATACCTGATTCTAGAGTACCGACTGGACAACTTGAAATCCGTTTATTGGATCTTAATCGAACTGTGCAAAGACGGCCTTATCGTCTTTCGCCTATTGAACGCCAAACAGTGCGAGATAAAATCAAAGAACCACAAGAGAAGAATATTATCAGGCCCAGCTGTTCTCCTTTTGCCAGTCCTATTATTCTCGTAAAAAAAGAAAGATGGTTCTGACCGAATGTGCGTTGACTATGGGGAGCTGAATAATAATACGGTGGCTGATAAATATCCATTGCCACTCACTGCTGACCAAATAGATAGATTAGGAAGTGCAAACTATTTCACATCCCTTGATATGGCCAACGGTTTCCACCAAATTCCCATTCATAAAGTTTCCATGGAACGAACTGCCTTTGTTACTCCCAATGGACAATATGAATATTTGGCGATGCCTTTTGGTTTGAAAAATGCACCTTCTGTTTTTCAGCGAGCAATCAACAAAGCTTTGGGAGACTTGGTAAATACCTCTGTTATTTGTTATATGGATGATAATCTCATTCCATCAAAGAAAATTATCGAGGGTATTCAAAAGCTTGAGATCGTTTTGGAAGCTTTAACTAAGGCTGGATTTTCAATTAATTTAAAGAATTCAGCAGGAGAAATTCGACCAAACCCTCGCAAGATTGTTGCGTTAACTGCACTTTCGCCTCCTCAAACTGCTACTCAACTTATTGGACTTGCCTCTTATTTTAGGCAGTTCATACAGGGATTTTCTAAACTTGCTGCTCCTCTGTATAAACTCACCAAGGAAAAGGGGAAGATTGATTGGAAACCAGACCTTGAAGAAGTTCGACAAAAAATAATCTCTCGATTAACCAGCTCTCCTCTTTTAATGATCTTTAATCCAAATTTTCCAATAGAGTTGCATACAGATGCTAGCTCTGTTGGTTATGGTGCAGTTTTCATCCAAAAAGTCAATGGAAAAGCTCATGTTGTCGCCTACTTTAGTAAAAGAACAACCGAAGTAGAATCGCGATATCATTCGTACGAATTGGAAACTCTCGCTGTTGTAAATGCTATTAAACATTTCCGTCATTATTTACAAGGGAGGAAATTCACAGTAGTTACAGATTGTAATTCTCTTAAGGCTTCTCGAACAAAACTCGATTTAACTCCACGAGTCTATAAATGGTGGGCATTTTTGCAATCATTTGACTTTGACATCGTTTATCGAGAGGGAAAAAACTTGGCTCACGCAGATTTCTTTTCTCGAAATCCTTTACCCGAGAATAACAAACGAAATGTCTAAACAATTGAGCAAAAGCGTATAAATGTCACCCAAATTTCTGATAAATGCCTGCAAGCGGAACAACAGAAAGATAGTGAAATTCGTGATCTTATTTCCAAATTGGAAAACGATCAACTTGACTCAAACGTTTCTAAAACATATGAGCTTAAATCGGGAATTCTCTTCAGAAAAATACGGCGAAATAATCAAACGCATATTTAACCGACAGAGGTAGGCGCGCGGTCGGTGTGCGGGCTCGGCGGTCACTGAAGTTAAGCAGCATTGGAGGCTGCCAATACTTGGAGCGGTGACCGCTTGCCCGTGCACTGGTTTGCGCGTCAACCTTTGAGCGGGAGGCAGTTTGTCTGAGTTTCTGATGTTTAATACAACTGAAACTCAGCCAAATATAGCCGCCTGTATCGGCCCAGGTTTTCCGCAGTTTCCCTGGGCCCTCGTGCAAATTCGATACAGTAGTGCATTAGGAAAGAGTGGCTGCGGTCAACACTCTGCGGGGGAACTCTGGAAGGATTGTGAATGTCGGAAGGAATAAAAAGGAGGGGATGGTAAAAGGGGAAGGCCCCCGTACCTCTGAGGAATACATAAATTAAAAAAAAAAAAAAATCAAACGCATATTTTACCCATAATCCCGAGAGCTTTCCAGTGGTCTATAATAAATCATCTTCATGAGTCAATTGTTCATTTGGGATGGGCCAAAACTTTTGAGAAAACTTACCAACATTATTGGTTCCCTAACATGTCTAAATATGTTCGAAAATTTGTTGAAAACTGCTTCACTTGTCGAATTTCGAAATCTTCTTCCGGTAAAATTCAAACTGAATTACATTCAATTCCGAAAGTAAGTATTCCTTGGCATACTCTCCATATCGACGTCACCGGAAAACTCAGTGGCAAAAATAATATTAAAGAATATGTTTTTGTCTTTATCGATGCCTTTACCAAATTCGTTTGCCTTCACCATTCTCTCCATGTCGACGCTGTAAGTGCTATAACAGCCTTAAAGTCAATTGTTACTTTATTTGGAGCACCGGTTCGCGTAATTGCTGATCAGGGAAGATTCTTTGCAAATAGAGATTTTCGCAATTTTTGTAACTCCCACTGCTTCAACCTTCATTTGATTGCTACTGGTACTAGCCGAGGTAATGGTAAAGTTGAGCGTGTTATGAGTACACTCAAAAATATGCTCACTTCTGTGGAAGTGGATCGTGCTAGATCATGGCAAGATTCTCTTGGAGAGATTCAACTGGCAATGAACTGTACTGTCAGTAGAGTGACCAAGGCTACCCCTCTCGAATTAATGATCGGTCGTGTAGCTAGACCATTAAATTTACTACCGATAACTGACGATGAAAAAGAAATTGACTTATCGGAAATCAGAAAGCAAGCAGCCAATAAAATCGAAACTAACGCTTAAATGGATAAATCTCGATTTGACGCCGGAAAAGCAAATCTTTCTAAATTTTCGGTTGGGGATTACGTTTTAATTGAAAATCATGAAAGATATCAACCGAAATTGGACTCAAAATTTAGAGGTCCATTCCGCATTTCTGAAGTATTAGATGGAGATCGGTACATATTGAAATCTTTAAATTGTAATCGAACGTATAAATATGCTCACGACCGACTTCGAGCAATGCCCGATTGCTCAGTACCCTCTGAACTAGATATTTGCTTTGCTGAATCTTCTGAAGAGTCACTCTGTACTACAGGTAAAAAAAAAAAATATTGAATCGATTTCCTGAGACATGCTATTTGATGTGCTTGTTTATTACGAGTACTTGATAAATACTTGAGAGTATTTGAACAGAAAATAATTGTCATTTCCTTCATGGTTTGATCATGATTTAGAAGCACACATTCATTATGCTTATTAGTTGCAAGTCACAAAAAACCTAACTCATTGCGGTGAGCGGAGACGGTGCAATGTATCGGCTAATGGTGTGGTGCTGTCGCATGAGGCGACTGTGTATTCAAGAGTTGACGTGTGGACAACTTCGTGTTGTCATACAGTCAAAATGTGGAGTCCAATCGATAATTGGCAATTTTATGTAAAGATTACATGTCTTTGAATAAGAATGTAAAACTCATGAAAAGAATGTAGTCATTTAAGGAGATTCTAATAGTCCCTGATTTTATGAAAATATGATAATTTATATGATGAAGGGGTTTTGCCAACGGTTTGTCACCCGATAGATTCTCATAATTTTGTACTCAAAATTCATGAATTTGTTAAAGAGCACTTTTTTTATATTTAAAATAATAATAAGATCAGGAAGGCCGAGCAGTCTAAAAAAGAAAGGTTCTTTTTATTTTCGTAAGAAACAAATACAACACACGAGGACGTGTGATAGTCAGTCTGGCCGTGTCGATGATAGGAGAACAGGGCTGTCGTTGCTTTTCGTCATTCATTTGGTTAAGAATCTGTTGAATAAGAAAAGAAGAACGAAGAGGAATCTTTCGAGAGATCTCGGGAAGAGTTGACGTGTCCCGTCAATAAAAATATTTGGATACTTATATTCCGTTAATGGCTCAACATGCGCCCTACACGTAAAACGCAAAGTTCGCGAGTTATTTCTGCTCCTTCTCCGACGTATATATATATACACACACACACACATATACACTCCCGCTCAAAAGTTTGGATACACTCATCGATATTTCTTGCCGCATTTGAAGTTGGATAACTCTGCCAAAAAAAAGATATGCAAATTCCCAAGGCGGCGTTTGAAAAAGGGTGTATCAGGCTACAGTTTGTCGATTTTAAAAAATTTTTACGATTTTTTTTTACTCAGTACGCCCTTTGGTACTTGACCGTTTTTAAGCCTTTTTTCGACCATCGCCAATCGGGCGCACATTTTAAGGAAATTTTTTGTATTTTTTTTTATCATGAAAAACTCAAAAGGGATGATAAAAACTCCATCTTCCTCTGTTTAAAAAATTTTTGCGATTTTTTTCGAAATGTCATTTCATTTTTTGCTAAAAAAGATAGATTTTGAAAAATTCAGAATAACTCGAGAACAATAGGGTTTAAAAAAAACATCAGGGACGAAAAAAGTTGCGTATTTTTATACTGAATCGCCTGGAATTTTTTCAGAATTTTTCCACGAAATTTTTTTTTTTGCGTATTCTCAATAAAAATACTCCAAAAAAAAAAATTTCGGAGAAAAATTCTAAAAAAATTCCAGGCGATTCAGTATAAAAATACGCAACTTTTTTCGTCCCTGATGTTTTTTTTACACCCTATTGTTCTCGAGTTATTCTGAATTTTTCAAAATCTATCTTTTTTAGCAAAAAACGAAATGACATTTCGAAAAAAAATCGCAAAAATTTTTTAAATAGAGGAAGATGGAGTTTTTATCATCCCTTTTGAGTTCTCATGGGAAAAAAAAATACAAAAAATTTCCTTAAAATGTGCGCCCGATTCGCGATGGTCGAAAAAAGGCCTAAAAACGGTCAAGTACCAAAGGGCGTACTGGGACGAAAAAAAGTCGTTAAAATTTTTTTAAATCGACAAACTGTAGCCTGATACACCGTTTTTCAAACGCCGCCTTGGGAATTTGGATATCTTTTTTTTTGGCAGAGTTATCCAACTTCAAGTGCGGCAAGAAATATCGATGAGTGTATCCAAACTTTTGAGCGGGAGTGTATGTATGTATATATATCTCCCCACCTTCTCTACCCCACGCCCCTTTGATATGAGTCTTGCAATAAAGATGGACCATTAGTTCAATCAAATAGAGAAAACGTTAGCTCTACGAAAGTTCTATTTAAGGTAAATTTAAAAAAATTAACTAGATCCATTCAGTGAACTTGACCAAATTGTTTTTTTGAACAGATGAAAATATTGAACTGATGAAACCGAATCACAGATTTATTAGGATCAAATAATATATTTAGTTATTTGACGATATGAGATAGATTGATTTGAATAATTAACATTTTTGAAATCAATAATTTTAATAATGGAATGCAGTAGGAAAAATTTGGTGCTATGAAAAATCTAGTTAATTCAAATAAAAAAGAATCAACTAGACGCGGTTAGTTAATATCATAATATTTAGAGGAAAAAAATAAAAATATGCTTCATACATACACGTGGAAATATTTTTTAAATTTTCGACGTGCTAAAAATGAAGAAAAAAAAAGAAAAATCAAACATTTTATTTGAAATCGACGATAATCGGCCATCGCCATTTATCGACTCATTATTGAATGAATAAAAAAAAACAAAAAGGAAAAAAAAATAACGAAAAAATCGAATGGGCCTGAATTCCAAACCGACAATTTCAATCTTTTAGAACATGAAATAGACTATAATGAACACCCTAACCATTCATATAGATATCAAAATTATATGTTATTTAGATCTACATTGCCAGCCAAAAGTTTTCGGACACTCCACATAATCGCAAAATTTTTGAGCGCTGGATAATTGTCAAATAATGCTAGAGTAATATAATTTATTTTATTTATTATTTCACGAAGATACTATAAAGGTCTATATAATTAATTAATGATACAGACCTTTATAGTATCTTCGTAAAATAATTATTATTCTACCATAAGTTTGCAATTATCCAAAGTGATATTAAGTTTTGCAGTTATCTGAAGCGTCCGAATACTTCTGACTGGTAATGTATATTCGAATATATTAACGCAACCACATATTTCGAGTATAATGTATATATATATATATATATATATATATATATATATATATATATATATATATATATAGTATTATAGTATTTATAGCGTATATTATAGCGGTATATAGTATAGTATATTATAGCGGTATATATTATATATAGTATTATATAATATATACCGTCGCATAAAAGTTTGGATAAACCAGTCGATATTTCTTGCCGCATTCAAAGTTACATAGCTTTGTAAAAAAAATGTTTTACCAAATTTACCGAACGGCGTTTTAACGGGAACAAATTCAGCTTTATTTTGCTATTCTGAAATGTTTTGATTTATGATTTCTTTTTCGACCCGATACGCACTTTTATACGTCACTGTTTTTCGGCTTTTTTTCGACAATCGAGAATTGGGGTTATGCAAAAAAAAATTGTCATGTTTATCCATGATAAACTTGAACGGGGTAGCAGGAGCTCCATTTTCGTCTTTTATAAAGTTTCGTACGATTTTTTTTCGCAATGTTATTTCATTTTTTGCTAAAAAAGACTAATTCTAGATAGTGCAGTGTAACTCAAGAACTAGAGGGTTTAAGACGAATTGTCAGGGATGAAAAACGTCGCGTAAGCTTACACTGGATAACCTGGCATTTATTAAGAATTTTCCTGTGAAATTTTTTCTCACAGGAAAATTCGTGACGCCGATTAATCCGATAGAATTGGCGTAAGACTGTATATACGAGCATTCTTTTATGAATCGCCTATAAAATAATAACAAATCGATATTGAGAAAATTTGATTGTTTTCGCATATTAATATTGCACTAATAATTTGATAAGGGGACGATGTATTTTTATTAATTGTGTAGGATTAATTCATCATCTGATAATGCATATTTACCTGTATCGTTCTTCGGGCGATAATCAGGGAAAACGTATTATGTTCGTCATCGAACGGGTTACCGATCAGGCTACAATGGAGTGATGATGGAGGAGATATCGAATTTGGGCCAAAAGCAGGTTAGGTGGGGTCGAGGCAACGGTTTGAGATTGAAAGCAGGTCAAGGAGGCCTGTGTCCTGCACGTTTCACTGAAACTGGGGGTCGAAAGAAGGTTTGGGAGGTCTAACAGAGACTACACTGAACCAAGAGGAGGTCTTTTCATGGCACTGGACTCGACAAATGTGGTTTCATCGGTTCAACAGAGGCTGGCGGCTTGTGTATTACAAAAAAATGGGTCCTGCGAGGGTTCAGAGGAGGCTAAAAATTTCGACTCGGGATAGTTCATCGGTTGCAAGTTTTTATCCAATTATTGTACACAGTTTTGATAGAAAGGTTTTTACACTTTTTAAATATAGACATCTTCTGGGCGGTGCAGGTGACAGTGTAGGTGACGGTGCAGGTGACGGTGCAGGTGACGGTGACGGTGACGGTGACGGTGACGATGACGGTGACGATGACGGTGACGATGATGCCCAAAGCCCATCAAACGGTTTTGCCGACCGTCTCTTGGATACCACGTTGGAAAGTTCGCTCGCCAGTAGTCTGGTGAGTATTGTCGTTTCCGAGAATTAAGGTCGTTTTATTGGTTATTGAGTCAAATGTACACTTCGCACAAAAATTAAAGGAGCAAGAAAAAAATCCAAATTTTTGGGGGATTTTCAACAGGCTGTAACTTATACAAAAATGGTCGTACAGCAAAAAAAAAACAGCAAATTGTAGCTCTAAGTGTCTAGTTTTCGGATCTGAGTTCGAAAATTTTTTTTTGAAAATATTTTTCCAGTAATCATAAGAAAACCACCGAAAAAAAAAATTTCGAAATTTTTTTGGTTTTTTTTTTAATTTACGGACGTGGAAATTTTTTTTTCGACTTAACCTCTATATGGAGCGGATAGCTTGTTTATTCAGCTTTAATTTGGTTTTTTAAAAATCTCGATACGAGCATTTCTCGCTGAGATATCGGTGTTTGAATGGAAAAAGATCATTTTGTCTTTGATTACCAATATCTCAGCAACCAATGATCGCACAGAAATTTCGAGGTTGGTTTCAAAAACTTGAATAAATTCTCTGCAAGGATTGGCAATTGAATTTTGAAAAAACAATTTTTTTTCAATCATTACATGAATTTGAAAGAGCGACAAAAAAAGGGCTTTTTGTGGTTTTTTGGAAAATCAAGCGCCCAATCACAAATATTGCGGAAACCACTAATGTTAAGTGTGCCTTTTACTGTTCAATATACCCACAAAAACCCAACGAAGTTTCAAATTAATCCAGCCAACCGTTTTTCTTTCCCACTTGATCGAATTTTTGAAAAAATTAATGGAGCAAGAATTTCGCTCTGAAAATGTCATAACTTTTATCAAAAATGAAAAAAAAAAAATTTTCTATTTTTCTCTCAATTCTGTATTAGTGACTTGGAGAATTTAAGAAAAAAAAAAAAATCGAAAATTTTTGAAAAAAAAATTCCAAAATTTTTGAAATTTTTTTTTTTCTTTAATTTTTTTTTCAATTCAATTCAATTCAAATCAATTTTCAATTTCAATTTCAAGCACACACACACACACACACACACACACACGCACGCACACGCCCACGCACACGCCCACGCACACGCACACGTACACGCACACGCGCGCACGCACGCACGCACGCACACACACACACACACACACACACACACACAATCTTCGGAGAGTGAGTTTGGAGTCACAAAATACTGTGGAAGTGACGAACCACAGGGTCTCATCTCTGATAAAACCACACACATACACGTGCGCAAGCACAAAAGAAGCGTAAATCCGCCGTGCAACGTCCACGTGGTACGCTTTGGGTAACGCTAATGCCGGCGGTAATTTTTTTTTTAATTTTCTGAAGTTTTTAGCCAATTGAAAAAAATTGAAAAATTAAAAAAAAATTAAAAAAAATTTTGGAATTTTTTTTCAAAAATTTTCGATTTTTTTTTTTCTTAAATTTTCCAAGTCACTAATATAGAATTGAGAGAAAAATGAAAAAAATTTTTTTTTTCATTTTTGATAAAAATTATGACCTTTTCAGAGCGAAATTCTTGCTCCTTTAATTTTTTCAAAAATTCGATCAAGTGGGAAAAAAAACGGTTGGCTGGATTAAATTGAAACTTCGTAGCGTTTTTGTGGGTATATTGAACGTAAAGGGCACACTTAACATTAGTGGTTTCCGCAATACTTTTGATTGGGCGCTTGATTTTCCAAAAAACCACAAAAAGCCCTTTTTTGGTTGCTTTTTCAAATTCATGTAATAATTGAAAAAAAAATTTTTTTCAAAATTCAATTGCCAATCCTTGTAGAGAATTTATTCAAGTTTTTGAAACCAACCTCAAAATTTCTGTGCGATCATTGGTTGCTGAGATATTGGTAATCAAAGACAAAATGATCTTTTTCCATTCAAACACCGATATCTCAGCGAGAAATGCTCGTATCGAGATTTTTAAAAAACGAAATTAAAGCTGGATAAACAAGCTATCCGCTCCATATAGAGGTTAAGTCGAAAAAAAAAATTCCACGTCCGTAGATTTAAAAAAGAAACCAAAAAAATTTCGAAAATTTTTTTTTCGGTGGTTTTCTTATGATTACTCGAAAATTATTTTCAAAAAAAAAATTTCAAACTCAGATCCGAAAACTAGACACTTAGAGCTACAATTTGCTGTTTTTTTTTTGCTGTACGACCATTTTTGTATAAGTTACAGCCTGTTGAAAATCCCCGAAAAATTTGGATTTTTTTCTTGCTCCTTTAATTTTTGTGCGAAGTGTATATATATATATATATATATATATATATATATATATATATCAATTAGTTAATATCCTAGTGTATATATATAGAGTGCCTAGTGCCTAGTTGCGTAGTGTATATATATAGAGAGAGATTCTCTCTCTCTCTCATATATATATATATATATATATATATATATATATATCAATTAGTTAAGGGGGGATTGTCTTATTTTTTCGCAAAATTTACCGCTTTTTGGGAATTTTTTTGTGAAGAAAGTATACAACGGAAAACTTGTGAAACTTGGCATATAGTTTTTTGATCTGTTTACTAAATACAAAAAAATTCGTAAACAATTTCATCAAAAAATCCGCCTCCCACCCCCCTCGACGCGCGATGGTCCTTTTTTGATGGTGTGCACGATTACAGCCTTCACGTTCATCCTGCAACAAAAACCCAAAAAGCATTTTACTTTAGACACATATAGCTATCGTTCGATGAAGGGAAAAAAAATTGACGATTTGGTGACGTTTTGAACTTGAAGTATCCATTTTTGGAAAAAAAATGATCGATTTTTCCTATAAATAAAAAACTATTAAACGTATTGCTTTTTTGCTTCATCAAACGATAAAAGGATGTCAGCTGAGCATTCTGTCCATATTTGAAGGCAATCGGTTGAATAGTTTTTGAGAAATCGTGCACACCAGTTGTGAAAAAGCTGTTTCGAGAAAAACGCGTTTAAAGTTGTGAGTACAGCTTATGGGACATATCGAGTACTTACAGTATTTTTAATCTAATCTGCTATGCCAGGGCCATACAGGATGCCTTCCTCGGATTCGAACAACTCATTCAGTGAAGCAGTTTCGCTTCTGCGTCTTGTTCGAGCCTCTTTCGTTGCTTCGAGGCTGCGTCTCGTTGACCTCTCTATCCGCTGCTTATCTCGCGCATCGACGAATATTGATGCTTGCTGGCCAACGACGATTCCAATCGTCGTCATTGTTTTAAGGACTGCTGTAAAGCCTTCGTTAAAAATCCCTGCGGCCAAATAAGCCGCGATGTCGATCGTTTTCGCGCTACAGTGAAGGTGTTTAGGTGCGAATCGCCAAACGGTTGCGTTGAAGCTTTCGTTGTTGTTTTGAGTATCGCCACCTAAACACCTTTCCAGTAAGTCTCTCGATGACAAATCAATGTAAATCGGCTTAATAGCATTCGCGACGTCTTCATGCAGTGGAGCTTCGTGATCAAATTTGTCCAGAGTTTTTTCGGCTTCGGCAATGCGCGATTTGCACCAGCTTTGTGACCCCGCGGGACAGTACATATGCTGAGGATTTTCATTCTTCGAGATCTTGTGGTAGAACGTTGCCCACACAGCATTGTACATCTCATCAACAGAGTCTGGATGTCTTCTGATAGGCAAACCGTAGAAAATTGTTAATTCTTTTATCAATTTATCGGTTAATTTTCCTTTTCCTCCAAGTTTTTTCGTTTTTTTCACATTTCTCAGTCGCGAGCCCATACGCTTCTCAACGTGCCCGACGCATTCCTTTTTCTTCACGATCAAATCATCGCCGTAAGGTTTGTCTTCCAACAAGGCTTTGAATGTTTTCGTGTCGCCATCGCCGATGTATTTCGCGTACCGTACTTCATGCATTTCCCAAGATCGTCGGAACATGTCTTTGATGGCGTCAACTTCCATCTTTCCAGCTGACCCATCGTGATTTGCCGTACATTCACTGCTGTGTTCTTCGAACCAATCGTCGTATTCTTCGGTACCGGATTTTGATTGCCACCATTTACAAGCGTGACAGTAAGACGATTTCACGACAAGGTCAACCACTTTGCTTGAATATTTGCCGATGAGTGTCGTGATTCCAAACAAGGAACTATATCCTCGCTTTTTCCATGTTCCGTCTCCCGACACAGAAATATCTGTCTCTGGATTTCCGTGCTCAGCATTCTTCGCTTTCACTTCTTTCACTGCCTTTTTCGCACACAGCTCCCATACAGCTTTGGCTCCACTGTAAATGTTCTCCAAGGAGGCACAGTACAAGGTTGTGCTGAAACCTTGGGATATATCCATCAAGCCACAAAATAAATTTATACCCTCCTTGCCTACTTCCAATAGTCTCATCACAAAAACCATTCTCCGGTTTATCTCACACGATTTGTCATCGACGAGAGGACAGGAATTAATATATTGCACACGACACTTGCACTGCACAACTATTTTAAATCCCAAGCCGCCAGAACTGGATTCGCCAAATTTGATCGGTCCTTTGCATTCCTGACATATTACGAGTTGCGAGATTGCAGAGAAAACCGATAGAAACGCGATAATGCGATATCCATGACCCGGGTCCGTAATTATTTCTTTATCTTCCGCTGTCGACAGTTTCTGGGCCGACGTACTTGCAAACGTCGTTTCCGTTTTTCGGGTGTGAATATTCCCAACAAATTTCCTTTTCTTCGGTCTAGCAGCACGACTATGAGTATCACTTCCCTGTTTTCGATCCATGATATATACGTCTGTTACCAGTAAACTCTCGTTCGAGACTGAGCGACTCTCCACCGAATATTTCGATCTCGCACGACCGTTAGGACTCGTCCTTCATTGAATTAAATGCCTATTGTATGCTGTCCCGTTATTTTTATGGTCCGCCGAGCAACAGATTCGGGCAGCTGCCGGGCGCGCCGACCCCTACCGTGTGTCCACGAGCGCGCGGCCACCGCGAGTCGACACGCAGGTATAAAATCGCTTATAACTTTGCCATTTTTGAGAATGTTAATTTGAAATTTTGCACACATATTCTCAACACTTTGAAGAATATGAAACAGCGGTCAGCGAAAAATCGATTTTTTTGTCGAAAAAAAAGAAAATCCCCCCTTAAGATCATCTATGATTTTTCCGTAAGCTTTATCGTGATCGAATTTTTTTTCCTTGCAAAGTGCAACGACTTTAATTGAATTTACAGGAGATCGTACGTGTTCGGGAAGATTGCCGATACCTAGATAAATGCCGATCAGTTTGTGTTTATGAACAGCAGTTCCGATTGGATTGACAACTTCGAAAGCATCTTGGTATAAAATCAATTGCAAAGCATCACTATTATTTTTTAAAAAACAGAGTCTTTGAAAGCAGATCCATCGGTGAAATCTGTTAGAACATCTCGTTCGTGGATTTCGGGATTTTCACGGAGCTCATTACTCAGCGATTTGTCGGTAAAAAGTTCTTTCAAAGTCTCGTGAATGGGAACATAGTGGAAGAATACTTTTTTACCGTGGTCAATGGATAAGACTACCTCAACGGGTTCTACAAAGGCACAATGCTTTTTGTAGAAGATTTTACGTTTGTAACCAGTATTCAATTTTGTTACCGATGCGTGAAAAGGGTCATCGCTCAAAACTTCTTCGACGATAGAGACCAATTCATCGGAAAAAACATTGTCTGCGCGTAAGCGTGCCACCAAACTAGACGTTACTACTTTTTGGCTTTCTTCTTGGACATTTAATATACTCAGCACAATAGACTGAAGAGTCGATACCGATACCAATAATTGGCACTCTAGTTTTAGAAACAATTGCGCGACGTTCAAATGCAATGAATCAATCGGATTTGGGGGCTGTGTATCGTCGTGTTCTACCGTTTCGCGATCTAGTGAAGAACAAGACTCGATTGGATGCGGCCGTGTGTCGACGGAGCTATCATCGAGAGATAAATTTTCGCTGCTCGGAATACATTCGCTTAGATTGAGACATGCGCTACTAGCCACAGAATTTTTGTGCTTTTTCGATAAATGTCCGGTAAAAGAATGCAAAACATCGTACTCCTTATCACAGTCAGCAAAGGGACACTTGATTTTCTCTTGTTTGCGGATATGCGATTTGAAATGTTTAACGATTGCTTGATGTGACTCAAATTCTTCCATACAAAGTGGCCTCGAGCAGATCAATTTTGTATTCATAGTAATATGAGAAGCAGAGGGACTTTCAGTTTTCGCTCCTTTCGAGACAAATTTATGTGTTCGCAATAAATGAGATCATAAGGACCCTTCTACTCGAAACACTTTTTGGCATTCCTCAAACCCACAATGAAAGTTTTGAGATAAATTGAAATGTGATTTTTGATGTTCCAAGTACGGTGCTAGTCGTTGAGACTGGTGGTACAAAACTGACATATAAACATCGCGCCTAAAACAAAATTCAGTACGATGAAGTCATCTCTGATAAGTTGAATGTTATTTCAACGTTAAACTCTATTAGCACACATATCGGTAGAGAGAGGTTAACAAAGAATCATTTTGACAGCATACATAAAAAACACAAGTAGTGGTATAAAATATCATTTCCTAAAGTATACATCATATTCAAAAGTAAAAGAAATAAAAATAAAATATAAAAAATAATTGAAAGCACAACATATACAAGGAGCAATATAGTTTCAAATATTGAAAAACTAATATAATTTTCATTGAGTCTGATTTTTAAAATATATAGAAAAGATCCTTGCAATTATACCGTATTTTCAAGTGACCCACAATCTTGCTAAAAACTTTGTATTTTGTAAAAATTTTAAAATTTCGAGCGATTAGTTTTTTTTAAGAATTTTCAATTCACATTAAAAAAAGCAGAGGCGGCATTAAATTTAATATCAAGACATAACATTTTGTATTCCGTATGAGAAATGTGAATTAATTTATCCGTAAAATCAGGATATCTCAGCGATAATCGATGGTGCATAATAAGATTACATCAAACATAGAAGCCGTACACTGCAATTTTGTCTTTTTTAATGAAACGGATTTTCTGAGTAATCAATGAACGATGGATGTGAGAAAAAATGAGAAATTATCGGCTTTTATTTGAGATACAAAATTCACTAAAATTTGTAAGCGAAGAATGATCTCTGAGTTTTTTGGACTTTTTATGTTAAAGGATACAAACCCTTCGCAATGAAAAAGATGTAAGGCTTTTATATTAGATGGAATGTTTGTACATTACATCCTAAATTGTGAGTTTTTCCTTTCTTAGATCGCATTAAGACTTCGCGTTATAAACAAACGGTCATCCTACGTCTCAGAATCAATGGTAAAAATGCTCAATAATAACTAATATGACAATGCTAATTGACTTTCGAAATTAATCATTAATGGAGATTAATTCAAACGCTGATTCAATTCGCTGGTTCAATTGGCATATACGGAAAATATTTTCTTTGAAAAAAATCGTCTCTGAAGGCCGGGGGATGACCAATTACGATGAAAAATCCTTGTGGTAAAGCTCTCAATTGAAGAATTCATTTTATTTTCGATTAATGAAATATTTAATGCATATAGTACACTTAGCTTTACAGAGTACATTGTAAGCAAATAAAGATTAATTTGAATCTCATCTTTATTAACATATATAAATATCTTTAAAACAAATATGATCGTAGTAGGCTATGAGACAAGGAATAAACGTATTTTATTTAAATAGATCCTATATAAATAATTTTTTTTGTTTAGCAGTGGACAGTAGGCCGAAAGGGGGGGCAGTAGGTTCTGCGTAGGCGCGATACACACACACACACGCGCGCGCGTGTGTGTATATATATATATACAGGGTGTCCCATTTTAATCTTACACCTGAATTTTCTCGAAAAATATTGCTCGGACGAACTATTGTGTGGAACAAAACTTCTAGGGAATGAAGGGGGACGTTTGAAAAAAATTTATTTGAGGAGCCAAAATTCAAAATGGCGCCGTTACAAAGGCTGACATGTTCTTTTCAAACGGAAACAACTTTTTTTTATTGCCAAAAAATTTGTCAGCTGAAAACTAAAAACTTTTGTTGAAAAAATTTTTTGATAAAGTTCATAGTTTTCCAGTGAGAACATCATTTTCAATTATTTCAGATGTATCCCGGATTTGTGCGTGTGCGTGCGTGTGTGTGTGTGTGTTCGTGTGCGTGTGCGTGTGCGTGTGTGTGTGTGTGTGTGTGTGTGTGTGTGTGTGTGTGTGTGTGTGTGTGTGTGTGTGTGTGTGTGTGTGTGTGTGTGTGTGTGTGTGTGTGTGTGTGTGTGTGTGTGTGTGTGTGTGTGTGTGTGTGTTTTTTTCTACCCATCGTGATCAAAGTTCGTCAAGGATTTAAAGAAACACGTTTTTGGGCCTGAAAATGGCACAAACGCTAGTAAAATGGAAAAAAACTATCTTTCATCAATTTTCCTCCAAAATTTTCTCATTAAATATCGTCCAAATTTGAAAACAAAAAAACCAAAATTTTCAACAAAAAAATTCGATTCTTTTTTTGTTCAAGTGGTCATACATTCGAAAATACAACATTGAGCGGCTTGCCGTGAGACATTTAGTCTAATTGTCCCTACCACCGGCATGTGCGTTAGCCAAAGCGTAGGAGGTTGCATGGCTGAATCTGTTGCAGACCATTCGCGTTACCCAGAATACACCACGTGGAGGTTGTCTGTCCAGCATTCCTGGCCCTGAGAAGGGCCGTTTTGTGTGTGTGTGTGTGTGTGTGTGTGGGCGCGCGTACGTGTAGGTGTGTGGGTGTGTGTGCGTGTGCGTGTGTGTGTGCATGTGCGTGCGTATTAAACACTCACAAGGATTAGGTCTCTGCGGTTCGTAACTACCGCAGTATTTTTTTTTCCAAACCCTCCTTGTAAGTGTACTCTGATCCCTTTCTATAAATGTTCAAATATCCCTCCATTCATGTTTAAACATGCCTGAACTCTTCTCGCGAAACCGTCCACTGTGCGCAGAAGAACATCTCTCGGGATTGCACGGCAGGCAGCTCCTATCCGCTCCTTCATATTCTCCCGTGTTGTTGGAGCTTGACGGTAGACGGCATCTTTTAAGTACCCCCACAAAAAAAAATCAGGAGATGTAAGATCCGGTGACCTTGGAGGCCAATTTATAGGACCGTCGCGACCAATCCACCATTGACCGAATGTTGCATCCAGATGATTTCGAACAACACGAGCCCAGTGAGCGGGTGCACCGTCTTGCTGGAACCTCATCTGTTGACGTGTTTCCAAATCCATATCTTCTAGCAAAAGGGGCAGTTTATTTTCCAAAAAATCGAGGCAACGGACAGTGTTCACACTTCCTTCGAAGAAATGGGGACCTATTATTTGCCCGTCAACAATACCACACCAAACGTTTAAACTCCATCGATGCTGGTGATCGATCTGTCTCAACCAATGTGGGTTCTGATCGGACCAGTATCGGAAGTTCCAACGGTTCACTTGACCGCGGCTGTTAAATGTGGATTCGTCGGTGAACATAACGTACCGAAAAAAGTTTCTAGATCGCTCGATTTGTCTCAACGCCCACCGACAAAACGCCACCCTTCGCAACGGATCAGGATTAGGAGTGTCTTGGTGGAATTGTACCCGGTACGGGTGAATTTTAGCACCTCTTAATACTCGGTGCAATGTGGATCTGACAAACCCCAATCGTTCCGAGATCGCTCGAACACTGAAATGAGGATCAATTGCTATCATGGCTAAAATAGCCATGTTTCGAGCCTCATGCAAGTCACCAAAATCGTTGACGTCTTGGTAACGTCGACGGTGGCGGATCATCCGACCTGCCCTGGCTCGCCGTTCGATGGTTCGGATTGTCTGCCGTAATGGGTGACGACGATGAGGATATTCGCGTCGATACAAATTTTCGGCGCGTAAGTAATTGCCCCGACATCTTCCTAAAATGAGGAGCATATCAACATTTTCGTTGGGTCTGAAATCCGCCATTGTTGCTCAATCTCAGAATTTTTCTCTGATTCAAGAACGGTTGAACTTCACAAAATGTTGATTTTCCTTCTACGTAATGTCTCAAAAGTACAAAAGTGCGTAAGAGAACTCCGCAAAGTTAGACTATGTCAGTAGTACCAATCATGTTTTCTTCAATTTCGCTTACCTTTCAGATCTTGATATTAAAAAACGTAATCGCGAGAAGAGTTCCGGCATGTTTAAACATGAATGGAGGGATATTTGAACATCTCTAGAAAGGGATCACAATACACTTACAAGGAGGGTTTGGAGTAAAAAAATAGTACGGTAGTTACGAACCGCAGAGACCTAATCCGTGTGAGTGTTCCACACGCACACACACACACACACACACACACACACACGCACACACACACGCTCGCACGCACGCACGCACGCACGCACGCACGCACGCACGCACGCCCGCACGCACGCACGCCCGCACGCACGCACGCACGCACGCACGCACGCACGCACGCACGCACGCACGCACGCACGCACGCACGCCCGCACGCACGCACGCACGCACGCACGCACGCACGCACGCACGCACGCACGCACGCACGCACGCACGCACGCACGCACGCACGCACGCACGCACACACCCACACACACAACACACACACACACACACACAACACACACACACACACTGTGTGTGTTCTCACTTGAAAACTATGAACTTTATCAAAAAATTTTTTCAACGAAAGTTTTTAGCTTTCAGCTGACAAATTTTTTGGCAATAAAAAAAGTTATGTTTCCGTTTGAAAAAAACATGTCAGCCTTTGTAACGCCGCCATTTTGAATTTTGGCTCCTCAAATAATTTTTTTTCAAACGTCCCCCTTCAATCCCTAGAAGTTTTGTTCCACACAATAGTTCGTCCGAGCAATATTTTTCGAGAAAATTCAGGTGTAAGATTAAAATGGGACACCCTGTATATATATATATATATATATATATTAGGGTGGCCCTTGATATGGGTAAAAAAAAATGCTCGCGCCGCCCTCTAAAACGGTTCGAAATGATTTTTTTTTAATCTACGCGAAGCCCCAGCTATGTCTGTTAAGAGGAAGGCGAGCCTGTAAGCATGAACTTAAATTTAAATATCAATTTTTCTTCATGAATGGAGAAATTTCATTTTTTTAAATCTAGTTTATTGGTCAATTTTTTTTACTTTCCGAAGCTATTTTATATTGGTATTCAATATACAGATAAAAAAATAAGGTCCTCCATACTAGATTTGATGAGCGTTTAGTTTTACCATCCTATTATTTTGGAACAATAGTTCGATTTAGCTGCTGTCGAACGCTTTCAATCACATAAAAATTAAACTATAAATTTGCATCTTGTCAGAAAAATCTATTAAGTACGAAGGATATAAATTCGCGATAAATTATTCACATCAAACTTCCGGTTGGCCAGAATTGTTTTTTTTTTTAAATTTTGTTCTAAATATTCCTTGCGTGCTGAGATACAAACACATTAATATTTCACTGAGATCAGGCTTCCAGTGCTGTGAATAAAAAATGTATTTGAAAATTACTTTCGCAAAAATGCATAGGGTCATTTTAAACTTGGCAGGATTTTAAACTTGGCGAGCTTGTTCGTTTAATTGAAATCAAAGAAATTATTTATTCGCATAAGTCATCCAATTGGTCGGGAAAAACATAATATTTAAAAAATGTACACATAAGATATCGTTACTCGGTCGTACAGTACGAATTTATTTATTTAAACCACAGAAATATCGTGTTGAAAAATTGACAAATTAACTAGATTAAAAAAATCGAAACTTCTCCAATCATGAAGAAAAATTGATATTTAAATTTAAGTTCATGCTTACAGGCACGGCTTCCTCTTAACGGACACAGCTAGGGCTTCGCGTCGATTAAAAAAAAAATATTTTGAACCGTTTTAGAGGGCGGCGCGATCAATTTTTTTTTACCCATATCAAGGGCCACCCTAATATATATATCCACCTTCTCTGCCCCCCGCCCCTTTGATATGGGTTTTGCAATAAAGATGGACCCTTAGTTCAATCAAATAGAAAAATGGTTAACTCTACGAAAATTCTATTTAAGATAAATTAAAAAAAAATAACAATATCCATTCAGCGAACTTGATCAAATTGTTTTTTTGAACAGATGAAAATATTGAACTGATGAAACCGAATCACAGATTCATTAGGATCAAATAAAATATTTAGTTATTGGAAGATATGAGATAGATTGATTTGAATAATTAACATTTTTGAAATCAATAATTTTAATAATGGAACGCAGTAGGAAAAATTTGCTGCTATGAAAAATCTAGTTAATTCAAATAAAACAGAATCAACTATACGCGGTTAGTTAATATCATAATATTTAGAGGAAAAAAATAAAAATATGCTTCATACTTACACGTGGAAATATTTTTTTTAATTTTCGACGTGCTAAAATGAAAAAACAAAAAAAAGAAAAATCAAACATTTCATTTGAAATCGACGATAATCGGCCATCGCCATTTATCGACTCATTATTGAATGAATAAAAAAAAACAAAAAGGAAAAAAAAATAAAGAAAAAATCGAATGAACCTGAATTCCAAACCGACAATTTCAATCTTTTAGAACATGAAATAGACTATAATGAACACCCTAACGTTTCATATAGATATCAAAATTATATGTTATTTAGATCTACACTGCCAGCCAAAAGTTTTCGGACACTCCACAGAATCGCAAAAATTTTGAGCGTTGGATAATTGTCAAATAATGTTAGAGTAATATAATTTGTTTCATTTATTATTTCACGAAGATACTATAAAGGTCTATATAATTAATTAATGATACAAAGCTTTATAGTATCTTCGTAAAATAATAATTATTCTACCATAAGTTTGCAATTATCCAAAGTGATATTAAGTTTTGCAGTTATCTGAAGCGTCCGAATACTTCTGACTGGTAGTGTATAATCGAATATATTAACGCAACCACATATTTCGAGTATAATAAATATATATATATATATATATATATATATATATATAGTATTATAGTATTTATAGCGTATATTATAGCGGTATATAGTATAGTATATTATAGCGGTATATATTATATATAGTATTATATAATATATACCGTCGCTTAAAAGTTTGGATACACCAGTCGATATTTCTTGCCGCATTCAAAGTTACATAGCTTTGTAAAAAAAATGTTTTACCAAATTTACCGAACGGCGTTTTGACGGGAACAAATTCAGCTTTATTTCGCTTTTCTGAAATGTTTTTTTTTATGATTTCTTTTTCGACCCGATACGCACTTTTATACGTCACTGTTTTTCGGCGTTTTTTCGACAATCGAGAATTGGGGTTATGCAAAGAAAATTTGTCATGTTTATCCATGATAAACTTGAACGGGGTAGCAGGAGCTCCATTTTCGTTTTCTATAAAGTTTCGTACGATTTTTTTTCGCAATGGTATTTCATTTTTTGCAAAAAAAAAACGAATTCTAGATAATGCAATGTAACTCAAGAACTAGAGGGTTTAACGAGTAAGGCCACTGTAACGGCCCAAAAAAAAAGGTTTTTTCACTAATTTTTTGCTCCCGAAATTAAAGGTATTTGAAAAAAAACTTTTAATGGTGTTATCGGGCATACATTAAACTTTATTATAAAATTTTTTTACAGTAAAAAAAAACAAAATGGCGGTTCCACAGCTATCTTCCCGGGACATGTTTTGCTTCCAGGGCTCCGCGGCACGCAGCACCACTGGTGCACTTTTGAATCTAGAACAAAAAAAAAACCATTAATCTAGAGGGCTATAGCTAGAGAATGTCGATCGGATTTTAAAAAGTATCAATTTTTGTGGATTTGGCGTGCGTTTGAAAAAAAAATTGATTTTTGACGAAAAAAACGGCAAGTTTTTTGTTAATAAAAAATCAATAAATAAAGTTCTTGAAAATTCCGATCGACATTCTCAAGATAATGTAAATGTTCACATCTGGTTAAAATTTCAAGTAAAAAAAATGAAAATTGTTCGAGTTATGCTGCGTGCCATTTTGAAAAATCATGTTTCGAGAAAAACGCGTTTAAAGTTTTGCGAGGAGAGAGGAAGAATCGAGATGAGAATATTGCCGAGAAACCGATGTTGCACGTGATAGAAAGAAAGACGAAATGCGAACACGCGTCTTTTCTATTTTTATCGTTTTCTCGAACAATTAAAAAGAAATAAAATTGAACGACGTAACTGTTTCTTCCTCATTAGTAATATATGTAATACGCAAGGTGTTTGTATTTTTGAAAATCATTTCTTTTTTTACGTTTATAACGTCACATATTATACACATAAATATTAATTATCGGATAATATGTTTATTTGTCTCTGGTAACGATGATATTCTAATGAAAATGATATTAATAAAAACGCAGTGGAGACAATTAATACGTCTTATTTTCTCTTCCTTGCGAATATCGAAATCGATGAGTACACGACTGTACGCAATGTTTTTATTTTTATTTCGCGCAAGTTCCATACGGTTGGACAACAGACGGAATACTATAGTACAAAGTTCGTTCAGTATTGATCTTCTGAAATGGTATATTTTATCTATTGGCACCTGGTAAAAAGGGATCATTCATATATTGGCGAAAATAATTGTATTCACCTGAATTTTTCTCAATTCTAATCAATTTTGTTTCATTCACTAGCGTTATTCTTTCGGCGTTTTTTTTCATCTAATGAGTGCAAAAAGTATAATTTCCGTGGAGCGTGCTTTTATTTTGGGCGACGGTAATTCTTACGCCAAATTGATTTAAATTGATAAAAATAAATGTTATTTGATTGGAATAGACATCAATGGACATCGTCATGAATTATCCCAACGCAATGAAATATTTTGTCTTGATAACAGCTAGCGTCGGGGCTCTTCGCCTTTTAGCACCATATCGATCGGGTATACAATTCTGTCTGTTTCATATATATATACATAAGTTGCAACAAAATTGATTTACGGTACATCATCTCTAGTTTGACTCCTGCTCGCCAATAAAACTACGAACTTTTTAAGATTAATGATCTCAATAAATTGAAAGTTCCTGGTCGACACATACAATGCTATTAATGCGCGGGATTTGTCAAACTACTTTATTATCGTTTGTATTTTAGGGAAAAATTATGCATTCCGACGTTCTCGATGACAATGATTTTGTCGGTGTACGCGACTTTTCCAATCTGCTTATTCCAAACACCGCATTTCATTGGCAATTAATTCATTTAAAGCCTAGAGCGCCTAAAGGGCCCAAAGCGGGTATCCTCCATACTACTTACTTTTTTTTAAGTTACGATTAGCGCGGTTTCGCGATGTGGGGACGTTGCCCCCGTCCCGCCCGACCTGCCGCAGCCGTGAATCTCAACTGCGACCGAACGCGCGGCTTGTGTGGCAAAAAACAAAATTTCATGGATTTTGAAAAAAAATCAAGGTATGTAGATCGTGTTGTGTCTGCTCACGAGTAAAATACGTCAATACTAAAATGTGACTATTGTTTTATGCCTATTTCACTATTTTTTAGTCATTTCTGCTTCAATGTATTCCAATCATTGTTTGGTTTGGTTTAAAGAAAGCGTCAAGTGGCGCAAAAGGGCAAAGCGGGCACGTGCCATAGTATGTTAAAATATGTTTACTGAATGTTAAACATGTTAAAATATGTTAGAAATGTTACAACATGTTAAACATATTAAAATGTTTTTACTGAATGTTAAGAAGAAACATAAAGAAAAATAAAGTTTAATCATTGTTAAGAAGAAACGACTAAATTCAAATGCCAGAAAAATAAAGTTCGTTTACTATTAAGAAAATAAGGTAAAGTTTTTGTTCGTTTACGATAATAATAATGATTTGTGTGCAATAAAATATGTAGACACATTCATAGTTTTTTCCCCTATTATTCCCTATTTGATTCTTATTGAAGCTTAAACTCAGGGAAAAAACAGGGTGCTCGCCTTACCGTCTGCGTGCCCGCTTTGTCCAACCGCCGTGCCCGTTTTAGGCCACCCCCGTGGGCAAAGCGGGCATTCGTAAAACTTTTTATATTGGTTTAATTCTTCGTATTGTTTTAATTCTTTGTATTTTGAAGAATTACTGGAAATGTGTGAATTTACTTTTAAAGTACGATAAATTTAGCGCCTGATAGCAAAAAAAAAAAATGTTTCGATATGACATTTTATAACGGCTTTTTTCTTGTTTTCCCTCAGAGTGCCCGCTTTGGGCCCCCTTCCCCTACATGCATACAATTGTATTTTTCCGAACTCACTCGTCGCAATCTCGCTATTGCGAAAGGCGTCAAAATTTTTGCGCACAATATTGTGATTGGCCCATATTTTTCAGTACATCGGCTTTTATAGATCGGATTTTTTGGAAATGAAGTGAAAAAACATCGGCCCCCTGCTATGAAACAAGATTTTTCATATTAAAAATACTAGCATAGCACGTTAGTGATAGATCTTTATGGTCATTGGATTTTCGAAAAGAACAAGAATCCGTTTGGACCAACATTTTTTTCTGGCAATCTATCGTTTCGACTACTCTGAGCGTAGCAATTGCAGATTCGTAATTATTTAATTAATTTATTGAGGAATCAGTAAAATAAAAAAATTGGCCCGCCGAAAGCAATGTGAGAAATGTGAGATATACCCGGATCAAGTGTAATACGCTTTTATAGTTTTTGTTACGCGTGTCTTGCCCGCGTTGATGACGTGTTCTCCTAAATCGATTTCTTCGTGAGTTTGTCATTATGGAAATACGGTTTCCAACAAAAGAAAACCTATTAACCGCGAGCGCGACATCTTTCGAACGCGTGTTCTTTCGATGAAAACGTTAGGCCCGGGTTCCATGTAATTTCCATTTATATTACTACAAGCACCCGATAGCTTACCCGCTCTCGCCGCAAATGTGAACCAAGGGAATGGTCCTTTGTAGTTAATGCGGAGCGCCCGGGGCTATGCGTTTCTTATTTCTCTGCTTGTTTTTTATTTATTATTTTACCGTTCTTCCAGCAGACGAATTAATCTTGATGTGCTACCACATTGAAGGCGCATCTAGTCGTCCAACCGGCCTCGTCACTCGCCTCGTATACGATCTTCCACTCACTGATTGCGAATGATTTTTCTGGACTCTGCAGCAACAATTTCACGTGAAAGCAAAGAAACCCTATAATTCTCTCGCGTCGATATTTTTTTTCCTTAACACTAATCGAAAGCAATTCGATGCATGCTCATAATAAGTCCTCTTCGATCAAGGAATAAGGTATGACATTTACGTTTCAGATTACCAGTACGGGTATTTCTTTGATATCCGTGCATATCAGAAAATAACTATTGTTGAACAACGTCGAGTGTTTCATAGATGAACGTTAAAGGATACTCCATCATTTAGACATAACCATGTCCAATAGCAGTATCACTTGAGGCTACCTTGAAGTTCCCTTAATCGTTTACGGAAAACAAATTTAATCTCCGCAGGTGAACATAGTTTCTAATGAGAACTCGTAAATTTCACCACAATTAAGATCCTTACGGACATATGGTTAACGTACATACGCAGTAGCTAGTCAAAAGAAAGTATCAGGATAAAAATGTTCAAGAGTGGTAATACGATAAAACATAACTGCAAATATGCATTAAATTATTTGATTCTATATTCTACCATCTGCAAAATACAGACAAGGGAACCGCGCAAGGTGTTTCCCTTCCATTTTGATCAAATTTGACATGTTTATAGAGTGGGTTAAAATACTTCAAGCGTCTTATTTGTTATATCGGCGCTTCCCCTTTTATCAAATGATGAGACGTATTGACGTAGCCAGAATTTTTTCGGGTATGGTCTAGGGCTCTGACAAAAGATCAGCCTGAAAAAAGTGGTTTTGTTCACAATAATCGCTTTTAAAAAAATAAAATTTTAATAATAGTTGATAACCACGTAACACGCATAATATATAAAGCTTTATCACATATCAATATTAACATTAATATCAAACTCTTGCAGTACCTTAAAAAAATAATCAGCTAATTTTGCATAATCCTTTGTTCCCGTTACCAGTCTTTCAACTTTGCATTCAGTAGGTCATGGAGACTAGAGTAAAGGAGCCCGAACGCATATGGCGGAATCGTCGAAAAGTGGATCGCGAAAGTGATGAAAGGTCTTGTAGTTCGAAAAATATCCGCAAGCGATACTAGCTCCAGGGACCGAATAGGATAGGTCCGTGAGGACCGGCTTAGCAGTGTTTGTGACAAACATACAATGACGTTTTACTGTCAGTTACTATGTATGTGAGCATTACATATATGTCAGTTACATACAGTTTACGGTGTTACGCATCGTTGACTGATATTTCGGTATTAACGAGTAAGGCCACTGTAACGGCCCAAAAAAAAAGGTTTTTTCACTAATTTTTTGCTCCCGAAATTGAAGGTATTTGAAAAAAAACTTCTAATGGTGTTATCGGGCATACATTAAACTTTATTATAAAATTTTTTTACAGTAAAAAAAAAACAAAATGGCGGTTCCACAGCTATCTTCCCGGGACATGTTTTGCTTCCAGGGCTCCGCGGCACGCAGCACCACTGGTGCACTTTTGAATCTAGAACAAAAAAAAAACCATTAATCTAGAGGGCTATAGCTAGAGAATGTCGATCGGATTTTAAAAAGTATCAATTTTTGTGGATTTGGCGTGCGTTTGAAAAAAAAATTGATTTTTGACGAAAAAAACGGCAAGTTTTTTGTTAATAAAAAATCAATAAATAAAGTTCTTGAAAATTCCGATCGACATTCTCAAGATAATGTAAATGTTCACATCTGGTTAAAATTTCAAGTAAAAAAAATGAAAATTGTTCGAGTTATGCTGCGTGCCATTTTGAAAAACCATGTTTCGAGAAAAACGCGTTTAAAGTGTTGCGAATAGTTTTTTATTGGAAAAAATTAAAAAAAGAAGTTAAAAAATATTTTTACCGTTAGTCTGCAATCCCAGCACCATACATTTGTCCTTCGATAGCCAAATTTTCGTCTTCTTCGTCTTTCCTGGTTGATTTTTGGAGCGCACGCGCACTTTTGGCCGCGTCGCTCAGAGATGTCTCCGCGTGCGTGATGCGTTTGGCGTCGGCTTCGATGCAGAAATTATATAACTGTACACCAATTTCTACCTCCAACATCTTGAATATTTGCAAGACGTTGGTAAGGCCGCCATTGAAAATGCAAACAGCGATATCCGTCGCAATATCTAGTACAGTTTTTCCGCTTGAGGATGATTTGGGGGCCAAACTCCAAACGGTAGCGTTGAAACTTTCGTTATTGTTTTGAGTATAGGCCCCCAAGCAACGCTCCAGCAAGTCGTCCCGGCTCAATTCCATGTAGATGGGTTTGATGGCTTGATAAACCTCCTCACTCATTGGCTGATTGTGATGATACGCATCCAAGGCATTTTCTGCTTTCGCTTTCTTCCAACTGCACCAATTCTCCGAACATTTTTCGTGCTGAGGCTTTTCATCCGTTGACATTTTGTGAAAAAGGGTTGCCCACATCTCATTTTTCATATTTTTGATGGAATCGGAATTTCGACGGATTGCTAAGCCGTCATAAATGCTTAGTTCGTCAATCAATTTGGCAGTGAGTTTTCCTCTTCCCCCGAGACCTTTTGTTCCTTTTTTTAAGTTTCTCAATCGAGTGCCCATTCTTTTTTGCACGTGATCTATGCACTCTTTTTTTCTAACATCAACATTTTCATAAGGCTTCGAATCCACGATGCCTTTGAAAGTTTTGGAATCGCCATCTCCGATATAATTGCAGTCGTTTCGGAGCAAGTTTTGACACGCTTGGCGGCGACCTTCATTTCCTAAGGACAACACATTTTTTTTCGCACAGGACCTTTTTTTTCTCATTCTAGAGGGTTTAAACTATTTTTAAGCCAATAAAAAAAAATCGATTTTTCAAAAAATTTACAGTGGCCTTACCCCTTAAGAAGAAATGTCAGGAATGAAAAACGTCGCGTAAGCTTATACTGGATAACCTGGCATTTATTAAGAATTTTCCTGTGAAGTTTTTTCTCACAGGAAAATTCGTGACGCCCATTAATCCGATAGAATTGGAGTAAGACTGTATATACGAGCATTCTTTTATGAATCGCCTATAAAATGATAACAAATCGATATTGAGAAAATTCGATTATTTTCGCATATTAATATTGCACTAATAATTTCATAAGGGGACGATGTATTTTTATTAATTGTATAGTATTTATTCATCATCTGATAGTGCATATTTACCTGTACCGTTCTTCGGGCGATAATCAGGGAAACCGTTCGTCATCAAACGGGTTACCGGTCAGGATACAATGGAGTGATGATGGAGGAGATATCGAATTTGAGCCGAAAGCAGCTTAGGTGGGGTCAAGGTAACGCTTTGAGATTGAAAGCAGATTAAGGAGGCCTGTGTTCTGCGCGTTTCACTGAAACTAGGGGTCAAAAGAAGGTTTGGGAGGTCTAACAGAGGCTACCTTGGACCAAGAGGAGGTCTCTTCATGGCACTGAACTCGACAAACGGGGTTCCGTCGGTTCGACGGAGGCTGGCGGCTTATGTATTACAAAAGAAATGGGTCCTGCAAGGGTTCAGAGGAGGCTAAAAATGTTGACTCGGGTACTTACGTTTTGACTCTGACGTATAGGTCCAATCGGAAGCGTGTTCGATGGTCTAGGCAAGTCGATCAAAACATTGCCACGAGGATCATCGACGTTCTCCTATTTAAATGTTAACAATTCTGTGATTCGTCGTCCTGTTTTGCCTAGGTTTTTTTATGAGCAATCTACATAAAACAATTTTAATCTCACCTTATTCTGAACCGCAATCGGCACAGCATCGTCAACGAGCAAATATCTGCTCCGAGCGATCATCTCTATCACACCGTCGGCCCTTACGGCGCGGTTTTCGCGGACGATACTTTCGTTTGGGAAGTGTAACACGCATATGAAATGTTCCGGTAAGAGCCGAAGTTGGACCGCTTCGCTCCAGCGCTGGACCATATGCTATAAAAAAAAAAACGAAAATTTACCAGGTAAAGAAAACTCAAAGAACAAAGATAGAGAATTTTTTAAATTTTAGCTGACAATTTACCTTTGGCACTTGAAATGCCGAAGCCTGTCTTATCCCCAACCGCTTACGCTGCGACCGGTCCGCGTTGCGCCCACTCCGACATGCGGGGTAAGCACAATATTTACCCGTGGCGAAACTGAAAACAAAAAATAAATTCAATTAAATATTACAGGTAATACATTATAACGAAATGGGAGCGAGGGGTACTTATATTAAAGGATTCGCATATTTAACCTAAAAAACGTTTTGTGGTCCAAGCATCATGCATTACATTTTGGCTGTATCAAATGAATCTCTAACAGCATTAAAATGAATGGCAATTATAATTAAATTCGGCGACGATAGCATGCAATTAAAAAAATACAAACGATTTGACTAAATGAATCAAGATGTGATTGCACATGCCGATCCTAATACTTGTCAATATTTTGGCTAATTCGCGAATTAATTGCATAAACATAATATTAAGGTTCAGTTCTTACCTTTATTGGATGGTCTTTTTCTGTTTTGATTGTAAAAATACGTTTAAGGGGTAAGGCCACTGTACATTTTTTGAAAAATCGATTTTTTTTATTGGCTTAAAAAATAGTTTAAACCCTCTAGAATAAGAAAAAAAGGTCCTGTGCGAAAAAAAATTTGTTGTCCTTAGGAAATGAAGGTCGCCGCCAAGCGTGTCAAAACTTGCTCCGAAACGACTGCAATTATATCGGAGATGGCGATTCCAAAACTTTCAAAGGCATCGTGGATTCGAAGCCTTATGAAAATGTTGATGTTAAAAAAAAAGAGTGCATAGATCACGTACAAAAAAGAATGGGCACTCGATTGAGAAACTTAAAAAAAGGAACAAAAGGTCTCGGGGGAAGAGGAAAACTCACTGCCAAATTGATTGACGAACTAAGCATTTATTACGGCTTAGCAATCCGTCGAAATTCCGATTCCATCAAAAATATGAAAAATGAGATCTGGGCAACCCTTTTTCACAAAATGTCAACGGATGAAAAGCCTCAGCACGAAAAATGTTCGGAGAATTGGTGCAGTTGGAAGAAAGCGAAAGCAGAAAATGCCTTGGATGCGTATCATCACAATCAGCCAATGAGTGAGGAGGTTTATCAAGCCATCAAACCCATCTACATGGAATTGAGCCGGGACGAGTTGCTGGAGCGTTGCTTGGGGGCCTATACTCAAAACAATAACGAAAGTTTCAACGCTACCGTTTGGAGTTTGGCCCCCAAATCATCCTTAAGCGGAAAAACTGTACTAGATATTGCGACGGATATCGCTGTTTGCATATTCAATGGCGGCCTTACCAACGTCTTGCAAATATTCAAGATGTTGGAGGTGGAAATTGGTGTACAGTTATATAATTTCTGCATCGAAGCCGACGCCAAACGCATCACGCACGCGGAGACATCTCTGAGCGACGCGGCCAAAGTGCGCGCGCGCTCCAAAAATCAACCAGGAAAGACGAAGAAGACGAAAATTTGGCTATCGAAGGACAAATGTATGGTGCTGGGATTGCAGACTAACGGTAAAAATATTTTTTAACTTCTTTTTTTAATTTTTTCCAATAAAAAACTATTCGCAACACTTTAAACGCGTTTTTCTCGAAACATGGTTTTTCAAAATGGCACGCAGCATAACTCGAACAATTTTCATTTTTTTTACTTGAAATTTTAACCAGATGTGAACATTTACATTATCTTGAGAATGTCGATCGGAATTTTCAAGAACTTTATTTATTGATTATTTATTAACAAAAAACTTGCCGTTTTTTTCGTCAAAAATCAATTTTTTTTTCAAACGCACGCCAAATCCACAAAAATTGATACTTTTTAAAATCCGATCGACATTCTCTAGCTATAGCCCTCTAGATTAATGGTTTTTTTTTTGTTCTAGATTCAAAAGTGCACCAGTGGTGCTGCGTGCCGCGGAGCCCTGGAAGCAAAACATGTCCCGGGAAGATAGCTGTGGAACCGCCATATTGTTTTTTTTTTACTGTAAAAAAAATTTATAATAAAGTTTAATGTATGCCCGATAACACCATTAGAAGTTTTTTTTCAAATACCTTCAATTTCGGGAGCAAAAAATTAGTGAAAAAACCTTTTTTTTGGGCCGTTACAGTGGCCTTACTCGTTAATACCGAAATATCAGTCAACGATGCGTAACACCGTAAACTGTATGTAACTGATATATATGTAATGCTCACATACATAGTAACTGACAGTAAAACGTCATTGTTTGTTTGTCACAAACACTGCTAAGCCGGTCCTCACGGACCTATCCTATTCGGTCCCTGGAGCTAGTATCGCTTGCGGATATTTTTCGAACTACAAGACCTTTCATCACTTTCGCGATCCACTTTTCGACGATTCCGCCATATGCGTTCGGGCTCCTTTACTCTAGTCTCCATGACCTACTGAATGCAAAGTTGAAAGACTGGTAACGGGAACAAAGGATTATGCAAAATTAGCTGATTATTTTTTAAGGTACTGCAAGAGTTTGATATTAATGTTAATATTGATATGTGATAAAGCTTTATATATTATGCGTGTTACGTGGTTATCAACTATTATTAAAATTTTGTTTTTTTAAAAGCGATTATTGTGAACAAAACCACTTTTTTCAGGCTGATCTTTTGTCAGAGCCCTAGACCATACCCGAAAAAATTCTGGCTACGCCAATACGTCTCATCATTTGATAAAAGGGGAAGCGCCGATATAACAAATAAGACGCTTGAAGTATTTTAACCCACTCTATAAACATGTCAAATTTGATCAAAATGGAAGGGAAACACCTTGCGCGGTTCCCTTGACTGTATTTTGCAGATGGTAGAATATAGAATCAAATAATTTAATGCATATTTGCAGTTATGTTTTATCGTATTACCACTCTTGAACATTTTTATCCTGATACTTTCTTTTGACTAGCTACTGCGTATGTACGTTAACCATATGTCCGTAAGGATCTTAATTGTGGTGAAATTCACGAGTTCTCATTAGAAACTATGTTCACCTGCGGAGATTAAATTTGTTTTCCGTAAACGATTAAGGGAACTTCTAGGTAGCCTCAAGTGATACTGCTATTGGACATGGTTATGTCTAAATGATGTAGTATCCTTTAACGTTCATCTATGAAACACTCGACGTTGTTCAACAATAGTTATTTTCTGATATGCACGGATATCAAAGAAATACCAGTACTGGTAATCTGAAACGTAAATGTCATACCTTATTCCTTGATCGAAGAGGACTTATTATGAGCATGCATCGAATTGCTTTCGATTAGTGTTAAGGAAAAAAAAATATCGACGCGAGAGAATTATAGGGTTTCTTTGCTTTCACGTGAAATTGTTGCTGCAGAGTCCAGAAAAATCATTCGCAATCAGTGAGTGGAAGATCGTATACGAGGCGAGTGACGAGGCCGGTTGGACGACTAGATGCGCCTTCAATGTGGTAGCACATCAAGATTAATTCGTCTGCTGGAAGAACGGTAAAATAATAAATAAAAAACGAGCAGAGAAATAAGAAACGCATAGCCCCGGGCGCTCCGCATTAACTACAAAGGACCATTCCCTTGGTTCACATTTGCGGCGAGAGCGGGTAAGCTATCGGGTGCTTGTAGTAATATAAATGGAAATTACATGGAACCCGGGCCTAACGTTTTCATCGAAAGAACACGCGTTCGAAAGATGTCGCGCTCGCGGTTAATAGGTTTTCTTTTGTTGGAAACCGTATTTCCATAATGACAAACTCACGAAGAAATCGATTTAGGAGAACACGTCATCAACGCGGGCAAGACACGCGTAACAAAAACTATAAAAGCGTATTACACTTGATCCGGGTATATCTCACATTTCTCACATTGCTTTCGGCGGGCCAATTTTTTTATTTTACTGATTCCTCAATAAATTAATTAAATAATTACGAATCTGCAATTGCTACGCTCAGAGTAGTCGAAACGATAGATTGCCAGAAAAAAATGTTGGTCCAAACGGATTCTTGTTCTTTTCGAAAATCCAATGACCATAAAGATCTATCACTAACGTGCTATGCTTGTATTTTTAATATGAAAAATCTTGTTTCATAGCAGGGGGCCGATGTTTTTTCACTTCATTTCCAAAAAATCCGATCTATAAAAGCCGATGTACTGAAAAATATGAGCCAATCACAATATTGTGCGCAAAAATGTTGACGCCTTTCGCAATAGCGAGATTGCGACGAGTGAGTTCGGAAAAATACAATTGTATGCATGTAGGGGAAGGGGGCCCAAAGCGGGCACTCTGAGGGAAAACAAGAAAAAAGCCGTTATAAAATGTCATATCGAAACATTTTTTTTTTTTTTGCTATCAGGCGCTAAATTTAGCGTACTTTAAAAGTAAATTCACACATTTCCAGTAATTCTTCAAAATACAAAGAATTAAAACAATACGAAGAATTAAACCAATATAAAAAGTTTTACGAATGCCCGCTTTGCCCAGGGGGGTGGCCTAAAACGGGCACGGCGGTTGGACAAAGCGGGCACGCAGACGGTAAGGCGAGCACCCTGTTTTTTCCCTGAGTTTAAGCTTCAATAAGAATCAAATAGGGAATAATAGGGGAAAAAACTATGAATGTGTCTACATATTTTATTGCACACAAATCATTATTATTATCGTAAACGAACAAAAACTTTACCTTATTTTCTTAATAGTAAACGAACTTTATTTTTCTGGCATTTGAATTTAGTCGTTTCTTCTTAACAATGATTAAACTTTATTTTTCTTTATGTTTCTTCTTAACATTCAGTAAAAACATTTTAATATGTTTAACATGTTGTAACATTTCTAACATATTTTAACATGTTTAACATTCAGTAAACATATTTTAACATACTATGGCACGTGCCCGCTTTGCCCTTTTGCGCCACTTGACGCTTTCTTTAAACCAAACCAAACAATGATTGGAATACATTGAAGCAGAAATGACTAAAAAATAGTGAAATAGGCATAAAACAATAGTCACATTTTAGTATTGACGTATTTTACTCGTGAGCAGACACAACACGATCTACATACCTTGATTTTTTTTCAAAATCCATGAAATTTTGTTTTTTGCCACACAAGCCGCGCGTTCGGTCGCAGTTGAGATTCACGGCTGCGGCAGGTCGGGCGGGATGGGGGCAACGTCCCCACGTCGCGAAACCGCGCTAATCGTAACTTAAAAAAAAGTAAGTAGTATGGAGGATACCCGCTTTGGGCCCTTTAGGCGCTCTAGGCTTTAAATGAATTAATTGCCAATGAAATGCGGTGTTTGGAATAAGCAGATTGGAAAAGTCGCGTACACCGACAAAATCATTGTCATCGAGAACGTCGGAATGCATAATTTTTCCCTAAAATACAAACGATAATAAAGTAGTTTGACAAATCCCGCGCATTAATAGCATTGTATGTGTCGACCAGGAACTTTCAATTTATTGAGATCATTAATCTTAAAAAGTTCGTAGTTTTATTGGCGAGCAGGAGTCAAACTAGAGATGATGTACCGTAAATCAATTTTGTTGCAACTTATGTATATATATATGAAACAGACAGAATTGTATACCCGATCGATATGGTGCTAAAAGGCGAAGAGCCCCGACGCTAGCTGTTATCAAGACAAAATATTTCATTGCGTTGGGATAATTCATGACGATGTCCATTGATGTCTATTCCAATCAAATAACATTTATTTTTATCAATTTAAATCAATTTGGCGTAAGAATTACCGTCGCCCAAAATAAAAGCACGCTCCACGGAAATTATACTTTTTGCACCCATTAGATGAAAAAAAACGCCGAAAGAATAACGCTAGTGAATGAAACAAAATTGATTAGAATTGAGAAAAATTCAGGTGAATACAATTATTTTCGCCAATATATGAATGATCCCATTTTACCAGGTGCCAATAGATAAAATATACCATTTCAGAAGATCAATACTGAACGAACTTTGTACTATAGTATTCCGTCTGTTGTCCAACCGTATGGAACTTGCGCGAAATAAAAATAAAATCATTGCGTACAGTCGTGTACTCATCGATTTCGATATTCGCAAGGAAGAGAAAATAAGACGTATTAATTGTCTCCACTGCGTTTTTATTAATATCATTTTCATTAGAATATCATCGTTACCAGGGACAAATAAACATATTATCCGATAATTAATATTTATGTGTATAATATGTGACGTTATAAATGTAAAAAAAGAAATGATTTTCAAAAATACAAACACCTTGCGTATTACATATATTACTAATGAGGAAGAAACAGTTACGTCGTTCAATTTTATTTCTTTTTAATTGTTCGAGAATACGATAAAAATAGAAAAGACGCGTGTTCGCATTTCGTCTTTCTTTCTATCACGTGCAACATCGGTTTCTCGGCAATATTCTCATCTCGATTCTTCCTCTCCCGTACGAATGAAATATCCGATGGTGATTCGAGCTGCTCTGCGTGAGTTGTTGGTGCCGCTGAAGTTGCTGCTGCTTGTGATACTGTTGAAGGTGATATTCCTGCCTGGATCGCCGGTCTGATGAACAGAACAATAATTCACGTGCGTATACCTTACGTGATACTTGTCGCATGTAATGAAAGCGCGAGGTGTGTGCGGAACATCTTTACGCAGATAACAACTAAAGTTATATTATTACGGTTGTAAACGATCGAATTATAGATACGCTTGATGAATTAGGAGATCTACTTGAATAATAACCCATGTATCATGTAGACCCACTCTAGTGGGCACACAGTCGGTCTGATGCTGCTATGATCTCCTATTTCAAGCAGCGTGTGCCTGGGTCAATACGTGAATGGGTGACCGCTTAGCCATGCACTATCTTGTGCACCAGCTCCTGAGCTTGAGGCAGCTTAGTGAATATCCAATGGTAATGCAACGAAAACTCAATAAAATATCGCTACCTCGATCGGCACAGGTTTGTCACAGTTTCCCTGTGCCCTCGTGTACACGCGACCCAATAGTGCTTTACGAAATAGTGGCCGAAAAAACACCCGGTAAGGTCTCTAAGGAAGTATAAATGGTAACTTGACAAGCGTGGGGTAAAATTGAAAAGGATGGGATTCGAACAGCACGCGAGAGTATACAAAGGGACATTAAAAGTGAATAAAAGCATATAGGTGGCATTTAAAATTCTCACAAACTGAAGTTGTTGCAGCGAACCGAAGTAGGTAAATTTATTAAATAATAGCTTCGGGTTATTATGACGGTCCGAAAAGGTTGCCGTGTCTGGGTTGATGCCATTAGGTAGAAAAAAAGGAAGAAATGAAATGATTAGGTAAAAGGAGATACTTATTCAAAAGAATATTGCAAAGGTGAAAAAAACTTTAACTGGTAATGTTTCACTGATCGGTTAATAACATTTCACTGATCGATTGGTAGCATTTCCCTCTTTGATTGTGTACTCTTCAACTCCATTCTTATGTTCCGGTTATAATTATTGAGCTTCTTTGAATTATTTATTATCCGTTCATCAATAGTTATATCGCAAAAACGAAAAAATGGAACACAACGCCAATTTTCAAGCTCAAAGACTGTCATTTGGCTATTGAGAACATGGATCACACCCGGTCCGTCAAAATCCTACGGCCAACTTTTTACTTAGCGGGACCACAATTCGGGCAAACGAAGGGAAACATATTGTTCATCGTTCAACAGAGCGGAATGTGTATCTTGATTTTTTTCAGAATTACCAGCTGCCTCGGAGAACACTAGAAATCTGCAAATCAGGTATCGTGCTCGCTTTTATGGCCGCTCGGTGGATACGACACTGCGCTTCAATTGATCGCAGACATGAATGGTTATAAGAATAGTTTTAGCGCGATGTAATTTTTTGGTCGCGCGGATATTCCTGGGCGTCATCACCCTCGTATTACTGATGAGCGCGGGCGTGGATGGCTGCGAAGCCTTAGAGCAATCCCGCAGTGTCCTAATCATCGCAACAAGAGAGAAAAAAGTCAGGAGTTCAGATAAAGAAACTAAAAGTGCTTGGTTCTTCGATGTTGTAAGTGCTCCATTGAGCAAGCGGAAAAGCGGACAAAATGATGCAGGAGAATACGGAGAAATAACAATTCCCATTCTTCATTGTCTTTACGACCACGAAATTGAGTAGGACATTTTGGAGCGAAATTGATTATGAATCTCATAAGGGTTTACAAAATATCCGACAGTTGCCGACACGTGATCTACCAAACGGGAGGCTGATTTACTGACTTTCCGTTGGTACTATGCTACTAAACTTATTATGCGTAATCTATTGCCGCCTGCATGTATTAGCACAGAGTTTCCACAATTGCCCTGCGCACTCGTGTAAATGCGACACATTTAGTAGGTTCTGAAATTCTGTGCGGTTCTGTGCGGAACTGTTAATTGCGAAGTAAAATTAGCACAGGTTAAAAGTACAGGTACTTTTAAGGTTAAGGTACTAGTACAGATTAAAAGTAAGAGATAAGATCGTAGAAGCCTACGACATAAAGGAAATCAAGAAACTTTAAACCAAAAGACACCTGTTTAACTTTGTACAGTTACGAACTAAAATAATAAACTCAGCCGGAACCCTTATCGATGATTCAATCTGAGAGGGTGCACAAAGTTTCATTCCATGCATAATCGTTTGGTGATGCAATATCTATAACTAACCAACACGGCTGTGCATTGAATCACCCGTCGACAACGAATTAGAGTGAAACAGCTGCAAATATCAATTCTCATTGCGTGGAAAACGATAAGAAAAACACAAGAACAACTGTAGGTTGTAAAGTAAAAAGTGAGGTAAAAGTCTAAAAGGGTACAAGACTAAATATTGATAGTATATGAAAAAAGTATGGAATGAATACGGACGTGCATATCCCTTTTTTACATAATAAAATACGTCATAAACTCAAAAATTATCACGATTATTTTGGTCCGTCGTCCCGTACGGTAAATGAAATATTAGTATAACGTCAATATCAACATCCAAAATTGAAAACTATTTAAATTTAAAATAATTTCTATATCGTGCCTTTCATTCTAATTATGACTGTTCGCGGTTATTGCCATAGAAATTCTATCGATGTTAACAATTTCGCTTTCCTATTGTAAAAAAGAGTGCAACAACGAATCCACGCTGAAATATTTCCCACTAGTTTTACAAAAAATTTAAACACATCGTGCCGGACTTTCGCGAGCAAAAAGTTTCAAGAGAGTCTAACCAGCTATCGCCTGGTAGCGTTAAAGAGCGCGAGAAGCCGATGGTCGATGAACCGATCGTAAAGTATAATTAATTCTGCTGCACGCAAGTGCCAAACGCACGACAAGTTGATCTCGATACGTTGATCTGATCGTATGTACTGAATACGATCTGATTTTTCGTATGTGCGAAAAAATGAGTGCCCTCAAGTGAATGTCATCATCAGGAAAATGTTCATAGCTCAGTTACGATAATTCGCGGGTCTAAATGAAGCTTGTGCTGCGTGTAGTTTATATACGTACCGCCCGACATCGCGTTTTAACACTGTTAAGCAGTTTCGGGACAAACGACGAAATGTTCTGAATTTGCTGCAAATTTATAGAATAAATTCTTTGTCATATGCTGATTCCCCTCTCCAAAGTTTAAATCGGTCGTCTACACCGTTTCTATAACATTTACAATTGTAAGAAAAAGCACTTTTTGACATAGGGAGATGCCTATTATTCGATAACATAAAGAGTACATTATGACACTGATGACAAAATTATCACAGTGTACTGAGTGATTCGACGGTTTTACAAAATATTTTGAACATTTTTTTCACACTTTTTCATCCGTAAAACTGTCATTGAGCGATAAGCCTAGGCATCTTCCTTCGTTGAGAAATGTTTTTTCAATAATACATTTTATAGAAATAGTGTAGACGATCAACTCAAAATTTGGAGGGTACATTCAGTAAATGACATAGAATTTACTGGATAAATTAAAGTCAAATGATAATATTTTGTGAATTGTCGCGTTAAAAATAGTGAAGCTCCTTGCAATTGAGGAAATAGACATTAACGTTCTTTTCACCCAGTACGAATTTCAATCAATACTGTGGAGAGAGGTATTTGCTTAATAGCTCCCTGAAAACCACTGTATTATTATACTATATCCGATTTTTAGTGTGTGTTTAGCATTCTCGTTTTAGTGAATTATGGACGAGTTAGCGGCTTAAAAAATCACTACTTTTTAGATATAAATCATGGCAGTTCAATGCTCCAATACGAGTTTAAATATGGTTCCGTTCTTTTAAGTATCATAGATTTACATGACATTCTCCTTCATCGCAGTACTTGTACATATATCCTTGTGATAGATATAGTAAAATAAGCAGCCAAATACTCGTGTATATAACTTTTCCATACTCTCTACTTTTTTACCGAAAGAGCGAATTTAAATATGAATAACAATAATCCAGCCAATCCAAATACAGTATATTTGAACGCTCTTCAAAACCAAAAATAAGAACTCCACGGAAAAGAACACTTTCTACGAGATTGTGAACTTGGCTCCGTTGTTTTCGTCACGGTAAAAGGACATTCACTAAAGATGTCGAGACAAGGCCAGATTATCCGTTAGCATGTTTCCCTGTTGTTTTTCAACTCGATCGAGGAGACTCTGCAACTCTTGAACCTCCCGTGGACTGAGGTGGGCCCGCAGTTCAGGTACTATTGCCTCGGTAATACTCAATGATGCGAGATCTTTGGTCTGAAGGCTCTCGTCTCGAACGGACAATATGAGTTTGATTTTCTTTATGTAAGTCTTGAGCTCGCGTCTCATTACGAGAGCGGCTTTGGAACCTTCGGTAGGAAGCTTCAGCAAATCCATCTCCTCCAAACCCTCATTTTTGGTTGTCGTTTTCTTAGACGATGAAGCATCCGCGATAGGGGTCTTCTTAGCCTGTTGGATCGCGTTCATCTTCGGGGCGCCGTATTTACCGGAACGTGCGCGCAAAAATGGTTTTTTACCGGTTGTTTCTTCATCAACTTCCATTTGCGAAGTATGTGTGTCATTTCCCGATGTTGGACAGGGAGGTTTCACCATTCGGTTCGCGCTCGTTCGAGAAATTGGTGTGATCTTCTTGCCGTCTATATTTGGCAATCCGTGTGGTATTTTGAAAGCATCGAGGGCCAGGATCTGTTTATAATATTGTTTCTTAACGGGGTGTTCATACTTCAATTTTTTACTGATTTCTTCAGCGGCAGTGGCAAGATTTTCAGGCTGCAAAGTTTCGAGGGAAAGCTCGATTTTTGGACTAAGCGAAGACGTTCGAGACTGCTGATATCCTGCTGTTCTTGGAGGCGTTTTTCTACTGAGAATACCGGAAGGCTTTTTGTCCACACGTCCGGAAGACTGGACGAAAACTTTGTCCCGGGACTCCAAAGATTCGAGGCCCCTTGGCGACTGGATCATCGCTTTTATTACTGACTTGTCTAGACCGACGTGAACGGGCAATCTCGAGGCGGATCCCGAGCGTTTGGATGTAGTCTTGATCTCTGATGATGATTGTTCCGTATGGGTCGATTCAGGCTCAAGGAAACGATCTTTATTGATGCATTTTCGGTCCGCCGAAACCTTGTTACCGGTGCTTCCAGATTCGGATGGTCGTGTGGCTTTCGAGGACTTGACAAAAGATGCGCTCGATACGTTCTTGTCGCTCGGTCTCATCGGTTGCTTAAACTCTCGCTGTTTGGAAGTTGATGCCCTCCTTAGCTTCTCCGACGAAGTTCCTGGATCGTTATCAATGCCATAATCAGTTTGATCAGTCCAAGGAACATCTACGCGAAGATCAAAAACGCTTTCTAAAACAGGAAGAACTGTGTCGGACAATTTTCCCATTTCTGGTGCCCTACGTCTCTTCTGGACGGGATTACCTGTTTTCGGTCTTTTCACAACTGTGGGTACCAACGATTTCTTGCTGTCCGAATTGACGTCTTCTCCGTCGCAACAACTGTTTCCAGAAACATCGGGAACGTCCCAATCGAATCGATCACCAGTGGATTTAGGTCGCAGGTTCATTTTTTGCTTAGCGCTCTTCAGCGCTGTGTCTCTCTGAATTTCATAATAATTGCTGTTGAAAGAAGGATTCGTGTTGTATCCGAGGTACCACTGTCTCGTCTGGCTAGGAATGTTCTCTAGCTTGCGGTTTTTCGACGACAGCGACGAGGCTCGGGGGCGCACAGTAGATTTGTCACGTGGTTTCGAGGAGCAGGCATTTCTGCCCTCGCTGGGAGTTACCGAGAGGCGCGTTATAGATTCCTTCTGGTCGTGATCGGTGGACGGAGCGGAATATCCGCTAGGCTTTGCTTTTCCCGGAGTAAAGGATTCCGTGCTGGATTTACCTTGGTTGGCGGAAGATGGACGTTTTCGCAGTGTCTCGGTTGCTCTGGGAACCTGAGGAACTTTATTGTCGACGCTACGTGAAGTTCGACTTCGGGAAGCTCGAAGGACTGGCGCATCGACGGCTTTCCGAGGAGACATTCTGTCCATCGAAGCCGCACCAATTTTCGATACCGTATTCACGTTGGAATTTAAGTTTTCGACCCGATTAAAGAGTTCCTGAGTTATTGGGTTCATTGAAGACTTCCAGCCAGTTGTTGCAAGATATGCTTTTGCGGTGTTTGACGTTCGCGAGGACGATCTCGGCAAAGAAAAAGATCTGCGCGATCTTATGGTGACCTTTGACGGATTTTTTGGTGATTCCTCGAGGACTTTACGTTTCTCGAAGTTGCCTCGCGATATGGCGTTAGGAATGGGCGTGTGTTCGTGGAAATCAATTAATTCGGGTACTTGATCCAATTCCGTATTGGATTCTTTCGTCTCGATAGCACGATCAACCGTACTTGGCCTGGCTGTACCCTTCACTAAGAAATGATCTAGCGGATGGAGATACTCTTTCTCTTTCTTGCTCAGCGTAGTCGTAGCGTCGTAATACTCTTCTATGAAGTCGAACAGACTGTGACTGTAAGTCTCAGATAATTCTATACCGGTTCGCGAGCCTATCGAGTTCAAGTGAATGGAATTCAAGACAACGTTTCCCGGAGCTTGACGATCGCCGTATTGTCTCTTTAAACTCGACTCAATGAGCTTGTGCCTGTAAGCATCATAATCAAATGCCGATATATCAATTATCGGCAACTGTGCGTTCGTCGCTACGAAAGGTGAGGAACGCTCCAATGGTAAGCAAGCGTTTTTCTTGTTCGATGCGACATTTTGCACAGCCTGCATGCGCTGCTCGATCCCGTGATGAACGAAGAAGACATTTTCATTGCTTGCTTCGTTCGTCAAGTTTTCTAGACTCGGCTTAATAGTGGGCGTCGAGAGTGCCGTTCGCATTGACGTAAGTTCAACATTCAGATCGGAATTGGAATTTTTGTGAAGCTTGCACGGCACCGGATAATGCATCACTATTGTTCGCGCCAAATTAGGTCGATGATTTTCGGAATCGTCCTTTTGTCGAGTCGTCTCAACCATCTTAGACGATCGCGAATTATTGTCCTGCAATAACCACGGACGAGTTCGTGAGCAATGGACTTGAGTTTAAGGGTGGAATGGGATTATACCTTTATTTTTTACAAAATTTCGATTCATGCCAACGGGGCAAAAAGTTTGACACGTAGGACAGCAAAGAGATTTGGTGCAAACGTAAGAACGTACCAAAAGTAGTTGTATATGGGCAATGAGAGGTACAGCCAGTAGAACAACGAGCGCCAATGCGAGTATACTTTCCACGAGAAACGGAGGTACCGATTGTAAGGTTAAAACAAACGGGGTTGGGGCCTCGATGTTCAACATCCCGCCGATCTTGAGCGTTTTCGATAATTTTCAACGAAAAGAGCAATCCTCACTTCGGGCCACATGTTAGCCAATATCGAAGCGGGCTCCTTTAACGAACCGATGAATTTTGTTGAACTGCATGAATCAGCAACCCTGTCAGTCATCGAAAACGGGCCTCGCCATGTTTCAAACGAACAATCGATGGTGATACATGAACTCGGCGATGAAACTACTTCAGATCTATCAAATGTTTTTCAATTTTTTTAATTGATAATTTTTTGCATATTCCGATAACTGTTTTGATGTACAAATTATGCACCGTAAATCGTACGAAACGATATGTTCAGTTGTTATTCTTATAACGAAAATTTATCTACGTACGTGGATAAATAATATAATATTTTTTCCTATAAAACGAAAAACAGGTCGTAACGGAACTATTTTCGCGCTAAGAAAAGAAAGTGAATAGCTAAACGAACCGAAATAGCGACGGAGCAAGAAAGTAGGGTTTTGAACAGAGAGATGAAATTCCGTCGTCCATCAACGGATTTACGGTAGTGCACCACTACCATGCATGGAAAGAGGAAAAAAATATCGACTGTGAGGCAAAATCCCATTGTTTCCTTACGGTTCGTTGTGTCTCGTATATACGAAGCAAAACAAATTGAACCAATAGAAAAAGTCTAACGTGTTGGTGCGCCATTGCACTCACGGTGAACATCGGCATCATTTTGATGCACTCCACGTCTAGACTGCATTCGCCAGCATCACTTTCAGATTATATATCAACACATATATACACGTACAAATCGCCCTAAAGTACACAAGTTTTTATCGTTCTTTCGATGCAGTGTAGAAAAGAAAGAATTTATGGCGATACCCTCAGGGAAAATTCGTGTGCCGGATAAATCTTTTTATCTCTCGCGAGAAATATTTAAAATGTTTCGCAATTTTATATCATAACGTTCAATATTTTCAACATGACTGTACTGAAACATTTCTATGACAGTAACATGGTTAAGGGGTAATGGCAGTGGAGAATTTGGGGGGGACAATTTGACAATTTTTCAAAACGGTACGCAGCATAACTCCAACAATTTTTATTTTTTTCACTCCAAATTTTTAGCATGTCTTTAAAATAACAATCCAAGGAGATATACGTAAGCGATTTTCTATAAATTAATTACAACATTAGTTATTAACAGATTATTGTCTTTATTTTCTGCCGAAAATTGAGTTTTTACTTTAAACGCTTGCCAATTACACAAAAAATCATATTTTCCAAATCCCCTACGTATTTCTCTAGCTATACTCATGTAAGTGAATAGGATTTTATATATGTTTCTCCAAATTCAAATTTGCGTCAGTTATACTGTGTAACGCAGAGCGTCCTTAATTCAACATGCCTCGCGAGAATGGCTCCAGCGTCACCATTTTCTATAATTTTTTAATATAATTTTTTTCGTTCACTTGAAGATATGCCTAATAACAGCTTCGAATATTATTATCCTCTTACTTGACCATTCACCATAAAAGAAGTCTTGAAAAATCATTTCAATTAAGACGTTTACGGTGGCCCTTAAGGTCGGACAATTGAGTCTTTAACCCTTCATCAGTCTGTCGGTTTGAAAATAAGGGATTTTGAAGCTGGAAACGGTGATTTATTGATATTCAATTGACATTTAATGTAAACAACATTCAAGTTATTTATATTTATTGTCTCTGCTACGGCAAACGCTTCGCTTATCGTAACTTCCATGTACGGGGTACTTTTCCCTTATTAATTTCCCACCATTTTTCTCCGTTTCACATTCCCAGACGATCCCCACCTTGCGACCGCAGCCGACTTCCCCCTCTGTATGGCATTCACCATGACATTTTTCTGCCATGTGTATAGGGAAACTGCGGAAAACCTATACCAATACAGCCGGTCCCGAGTTTGCTTCTCCGTCTCGGAGCTAGTCGCGTTTCGTCGAGAAATAAGTCGCAGGCTAGAGTCATACTCACACGAAACTACGAGACGGCGATCCGCACCCGCAACCTCACGATGTGCTGATTTCAGAGGCAAGCACGCTAACCGCTTGACCAGCACACCGGTTTACTAGTTATTTATATTATATCCATCACGACTGCCTCAAACTTAAGTGTCATTTGTTCTCCTATGTCCTTCCATTGACACACACACACACACACACGCGCGCGCGCGCGCACCCGCGATTTTGAGGTCACCTTTCCAAGAAGTGTTAGCACTCCTGTTCGACTTCACAGCTGTTTCTCTCAACTAGACAAAAGAGTTTTTCTGGCATCTTGGCCCAAATCGACGGGTCTTACGAATATGTGTATAGATTTAAACTGCACCTACAGCAGTAATATCAGGTAGTACCAGCGTTTGTAAAGTTCCCCTCAAGGCGGAAGTCCTTTTTTCTCTAGTCCGAACTTCGCAGTTTTTCCATTGAAGTCATGACTAGGAACGGTTTTGAAAACAAGACGAGTTTTTCGAGTTTTCAGAGTATGAACTTTTACGAAAACCGTAGAAGAGAAGAGATAAAACGTGACAACCTGTTCTGCCATGCTTTCTGACGCTGTCATCATAAGACATGACGGTCTGCAAGTTTTTTTTCGAGTTTCTATTATTGCGAGTAACTTTTTTTTAATCTTCGTATGTATGCCAAAGGCCTTCACGAAGCCATCGCTTCCATTATAATCTTCATTAAGACTGTTGGCCTTAGTAACTCTTTTTTAATACGAGTACATCATGGTGTCGCATTTGTCCTGGGTTTGTCGCATTTGTCGCATTTGTCGCATTTGTCCATAGGGTATAGACGAACTGCGTAAAATTTCTGCGGATGCGGACGACCACATTTGATTGAATTTCAGTTGCGTAACTTTCAGGAAATCGGTAAAATGGCTTTCCGCTCAGTAGTTGCCTCGCACGCCTTCGTTGCTTAGCAGGTACCCAACTGAGGATAGGGCCAGGGTAACACTGCTTGGCATAGACGAATCCCAAAGCTATTGACAGAATGTACGTTCACTACCATCGAGGCAGACAACATAGTCCCCATCTATTGTCTCACGAGACATAATATTTTTGAACATCTTCAGCACAAAATATTGAGTGCTGTTTGTGGGACAGTAACTGCAAACATTAATATGGATTACAAATATGCATCAGTTGGGTTAGTGTTGTTCTGATAACAATATTTATGTCGACAGTGCAAAAGTAATCTGGGATCCAAAGGATTTGAATTAAATAGCTTTAAGATCTTAGTGAATCTATTCGCTTTTCCTCCAGTATTGCAGCCAGGAGACTTTGTAACCAATCAAAATCAGAGGATTTTGAGATCCGTCTTTCAAGTGTACATAAAAAAAACTCGAAAGCTCTCAGGGAAATTGTCTCTCCCATTGAATTTTGAGCAGCAAGGGAAAGAGGAGGCAAGAGGGACTGAAGGTGCAAATGCAGCACCGGGTACAGGATTGAAGCCGCGGTAGACAGATTATAAATTCACGTACTTTTACTGACTTTTCCGAACACAACAAGAAGTAAAAAAAGTAGCTGTGAGCAACGTTCTCGGGGGTTCTCCGAGGAACCGGAAAATCCGTAGTGGCAAGTGCAGGGTAAAAGTGAAAGAGAACCCGTCGTAAAAGCCCACAAAGACATACGAAGACCAATTGGAATCTACAAAATCAAATGAAACTCTGTTAACATTGTATGGTTGTGAAGTGAAGTAATTTAGCCGGACCTCTTTCAACCGTTTGACTGCACACTGGGTCGGGTTGACCCCCTTTTCTTCTTCGTACGGGTACGTATTTTTCAACGCATCTTCCACTTTGAACAAATGTTTGGGTATTTCATTACCATTTTTTTGGAAAATCAATTTTGGGCTATAAAATAAGGATCATTAACTACAAAAAAATGTCTCTACGGGAAAAAATGCATATTTACCGAAATACAACGATCTGAAACACGTCTTTTGTTCGATCGACCCCACATGCAGTCAGAGGTTCGTGGAGGAAGTCTGTAGTCGAAAGGTTAATTCACACTAATTGGCTCACATCGCTTGGGTGGTCCAATATTCACAACCATCAAACAACTTTGCATTGAATCAGTATCTATGCAGCCAATCAGAGCAAAAAATTGAGTAAACTCAGTCCGCGTAAAAACCAGTGAGGGGAAAAAAACCACATATACATTATTATTATTGGTGAAATATCACGGAGAACACCGTAGGTCGGAATACTTTTTCTTCTCTGCCTCAAATGAACTGATCACGGCAATGGCTAAAAGAACGAGAATACCTACTATATTTAACCCTCGCTCTTCTACCCTCATTTCGCAGAAATGAATAAGAAAATGTCGACGCGAGGTTTTCCTTGTCGCCCTTGTTTTCCCGCTGATACAAACTGCTGGTATTCGAATCTTACACCCACCCATAGCTTAACACTTCTCAAGTGTTTACCTCTTTCTCGCGCAGCGGTAAGCGGCAACTTTCAGAAACTTTTTTGCGCACTATTTTACTTTTGGCTTTTTTGCCGCGACGATTACCGTAGAACCGAGGCGATTGTGCGTAATCGGTAGTTTGCGCTTCGACAGCTGAGTGCCATCAAGGGAAAAAGAAGTTGCGCAGCTGGACAGTAGATAGAAGATGCTAACGATCAGGCAATTCAAGAGCACAGTATGAAGTTAGTATTGTTATAGTGTGGAAGAGTCCGTCGGTTCAAAGTCTCTAGCGACAAGGAGATGACGAAAAAATGGGAGAATGTTAAATTTGTTTTGCTATGAGTGATTTTCCCGAAATGATCACTGTTCAGGACAACGAAATTTATAAACAGAATTTTTTTATTTCGGAGTTACAATTGACTTCATCTTTAACCGATATAATATCATGGCCTGTGGACCACACTGATTTTTCAGTTTTGTGAGATTTATCATGATCGCAAGAAATAATAGGGCCAGGGGAAAGATGAAAACCTTTTCGTATCAAGTTGATATTGGTTTATTAATATTTTGTTCTTCTTTGTCTTTGAATATTGATCTTGCTATTTTTACTTCAACTTTTTTCTTCCTACAGGATCCTGTTTAAGCCTTTCGTATCTTCGTTTTTCAACTTCTCTTTTTCTACCGAACCCTTCTTCTTTCATTAGCGGCATGGCAATAATTTATGAGAACGATCTTTATGTAACATCATGCATATCCACACATGCGTAACCAGAGAAATGACGATTCAAATGGGTTTTCACGCACAGCGCAGTATGCTGCGTTTTTCTAACCTCAACATCTGGCGGCGAGTAGATGTCTGAAAGTTCCAATTGATCAGATAAAGAGTGACTTATTTAATTGAATAATGGAACAGTTAAGAATGACCAGTGGAATGACTCCCTCGCTTGTGACACTACCTCATAACACCTAAGGTCTGTCGACGAAAAAGCGTCAGCTACAAAAATAATATGACACATCCAGTTTCTGCCGAAAAGTAGATGTAGAAGGCAAAAAGTAGCTCTGGCAAGCACGATCAGCTAGCGCCATGCGTCACACAATATATATAAACTGATTTAGAGCTCTCCAGAGGTGTTACTGAGAAAAACGGTAACAAAATTTAGTTTTGCATTGTGATGATACCTGTGCATATAATTTTTTATTTTCCAGGGCGGAATCAAATAAATGTCCGATGGTGTCAAAGGATGTTTTGTTCTGATGTTTTTTTATTTATTTTAGTGCCGCTTTAGCTTGCTAGTTTATGTGAAGTCAGGGTAGTTACACTCCAGAGAAGTGATTATTATAGTCAAAATACAGAAAAAAAGGACAACGACGATTTTTCTGCCAAATCTATTTTGTAGGAAGATTTCGAAATATTTCAAACTGTTGTATTCCAAGAAACCTACAAGGTGATCTCGTGACGTCTATTAAAAAAGGCAGATTATATGCAAGATTATCATTTCGGGTGAATTACCCATGACTAGATTGGTTCAGTTTTCATGCGGTGAAAAAAATGCAATTCTAGTTTTCAGGCTTTCACGGCTCTTTATGTAATTCGACGAGTATGTGGCTTCCGGATGGAGGCCGTGTTAAGAATCAGCGTTGTGCCGACGCTTCGCAAACGTTACAGTCTGCATCATCAGGGCTGAGAGCTCCGATACTGAAGATACTGAAGAACTCCGATTCAGTATCGGAGCTCTCAGCCCTGATGATGCAGACTGTAACGTTTGCTAAGCGTCGGCACAACGCTGATTCTCAACACGGCCTCCATCCGGAAGCCACATACTCTTCAAAATGCAATTCTTTCACTTTAGGTCTCGAAATTATTGACTTTATAAGCAATGAATAAGAATTAGTGAGATAGACCAGTATTTATGGATATTTTCAAAAAATGTCTATATATGCGTGTTTGGGTATGTAAACGAGTGTGGATGCCCGGGAAAAAATGGACATATATGAACATAAATAATCATGTATGATCTTGTCATAAATGATCATGAACGAAATTTGTCTCTATATAATCATATGCAGGGTGGATCAATAACTATTGGCACCTTGGATATCTTCGAAACTATAAGGTTCACAGAAATATTTGCTGAAATGAAATTGCACAGTACGAAAGGGGCCATCCGATAGCGATAACAGTTTTTTTGCAGGTGGAGGTACTTCGGAGATTTAAAGGTCAACTCAATTGTTTTAAATAGATCGGTATGTTTTTTCTGTATCATGAAAGAGGAGCTTAAAACGAGTTCAACAACCTATAACTTACAGTTACAGACAATACTTACAGTTTCGGTAGTAAACAAAATTACTATGTTTATAGTAAGTGTTCGAAATGACGACCATCAGTATCAATGCAACATTGGATTCTTTTTTCGATTCATTGACTTGCAAGTTTTACAGCGTCAGAACTTATTGATGCAGAGGCTGTAATAATTCTTTGTTGCATGTCGTCAAGTGTAGTTGGTACTTCTTTGTACACTTTATCTTTCAATGTTCCCCACAGAAAGAAGTCTAAAGGTGTGAAGTTTGGGGAACGAGCTGGCCACGATATTGGACGGTCGCGTCCAATCTAACGATTTCTAAATTTTTCGTCGAGTTGCCTTCGTGCAATCAACGAATAATGTGCTGGACATCCGTCATGTTGATACCACATGGTTTGTCGTGTAAGTAAAGGCAACTCTTCGAGCAAAAGACCCAATGTATCTTTGATAAAATTACTCTAGATGTTGCTATTCAAATTTCCATTGATAAAAAAGGACCAATGATTTTACCACCTATGATTCCGCACCATACATTCACAGACCCCTGTCTCTGGTGTTCAACGTGCCGCAGCCAATGTGGATTTTGCGTTACCCATAAATGCATGTTATGCAAATTGACGTTCCCATGATTTGTGAATGTTGCCTCCTTAGTAAATAAAACGGTATTAAGAAATGACTCATTGTTTTCCATCTGACGTTGAACCATTCGACAAAACTCTACGCGATTCATGAAGTCGTTCCCATGCAATTCTTGGTGACGGTACGGGTGAAATTTGTGACGGTGTAAAATGCGAAGAAGCGGTGCACTGCTCCCGCTAATGCCAGATTCATTTTCAATTTGTGGCGAACTAATGTGAGGATCGCGAGATACACTTGTGAGCACACCGATTTCCATTTCTTCATTCGTTACGCGTTTCTGGCGTACACTACTACGGACACTCAAACTACCGGTTTGCCTAAGTTTATTACACACATTTTTAAATGTTTGACGCGAAGGCTGAGACCGATGTGGATATCGTTCACCATACAATGTTTTTGCCCTTACAGAATTTTGTTGGCATTCGCCATAAATAAGAAGCATATCGACTTGCTCTTCAAACGGATTGTATTCGATTGACCGATTTATCGATACTAGTCTGATCATGTTTATCTTATCTTGCAAACTTATAAAAGTGTCCTTGAAACAGTGTTTATTTTCAATGAAATAAACCGTAAGTATTATCGCCTTTCTGTACTATCTGCACCTGTCTAAGAAATGTGTAAATGTACATAATAGCGGACGCATCGATATTGATGCTCGTCATTTCGAACACTTACTATAAACGTAGTAATTTTATTTACTACCGAAACTGTAAGTATTATCGCCTTTCTGTACTTTCTATGGCCTTCGATGACCTTATGTTATAGGTCGTTGAACTCGTATTAAGCTCCTCTTTCATGATACGAAAAAAACATACCGATTCATTAAAAAAAATGGAGTTGACCTTCAAATGTACGAAGTACCTCCACCTGCAAAAAAAATATTATCGCTATCGGATGGCCCCTTTCGTACTATGCAATTTCATTGCAGCAAATATTTTTGTGAACCTTATAGTTTCGGAGATATCCAAGGTGCTAATAGTTATTGATCCAACCTGTATAGTAATATATAGCCATATATGATCACATGTAATCATATATGATTATATAAACTCATATACTATTGCATATAACAATATATAACCATGTTCAGTCATACATTTATTTGCATACATACGCATAAATATGAAATTACGAGGAAACAGGTTTTGTATTTTTATAACAAAAATTTGTATTTTTATAAAAAGGAAACAAACAATTGTTTTAATAAGATTAGATGAAATCAAATCGATTCTTCAACTTATAAAAGTTGCCGATTATGTCTGCGGGCGACCAAACACTCATACAAAAAAAGGTTTTCTGAGTATGTGACGTCTTGTTTGTATATGTACACAAACGTCAATATATATACAGATACAAATGTGGCAAATACTTTTTTTTATAATACAAGTGTGAAATGTGATTATATGAAAAAGTACAATATGTGTTGACCTATAGTATTTGTGATATTATGCTGGTAAATAAATAATACCGAAAAAGAATATTTCCAATTTGTATATATATATTAAAAATCATTTAAATCACCATTTAAGTACGTTTATAATAATAAAACATTTATAATAATATAATAATAATAATAATAATAAAACGTTTATAATAATAATAATAATAAAATCATAATAAAATAATAAAACAATCAAATGTCAAAAAATGACACGCAGTATACATGATCCTTTATGATATCAAAATAGTCTGTAGTGGTATTATATATGGAATAATATACATGGTCATATATGTTTTCGTTATTATATACGTTCAAATATGGTTGTTGCGGATAATTACGATTACATATATGATTATATATGACACCAAAATAGTTTGTACATCATATATAGGTTCATATACTTACATGGTCTTATATACAATTATATACGCTTATGTATGGGTTTTGGGGGGCAGATGCAATTATATATGTCAATATATAGTACATGTTGTATTATATTGAGTTCATATATACAACTATATGTTCATATACGAGTTCAGAGTACCAACTTTTGAACATACATGATCATATATAGGCATATATGGTCCACACCTAGAAAAAGGAAGAACTATACATGGTAATATATCTACATATATGATCATTCATGATGTCATGTTAAGGCATATGTATATAATGTTATACAT